>OU342741.1:194637719-195084145 GCA_910589775.1 Avena eriantha | reverse complement strand
AGAACACACATGCAATGACACTAGGTGTGGTCATGATATGGTTTGTGAGAAGAACACACATACAATGACTCTAGCTGTGGTTCATGAAAAGAGCAGACATGCAATGACACTGGTGGATCCATGTGTGGTTCATGGGAAGAACACACATGCAATGACACTGGTGGATCCATGTGTGGACTGTGGAGAAGAACACAACATGCAAGACACTGGTGATGTGTGGTGGTGAGAAGAACACACATGCCAATGAATCTAACTGTGGTTAATGAAAAGAGCGAATGCAATTGACACCGGTGGATCCATGTGTGGTTAATGAGAAGAACACACATGCAATGACACAAGATGTGGTTCATGATATGGTTTTGTGAGAAGAACACACATGCAATGACTCTAGCTGTGTTCATGAAAAGAGCAGACATGCGATGACTCTAACTGTGGTTCATGAAAAGAGCAGACATGCGATGCCACCGGTGGATCCATGTGTGGTCTATGAGAGGAACACACATGCAATGAAACCGGTGGATCCTTACGTGGTTTGTTAGAAGAACACACATGCAATGACACCGGTGGATCCATGTGTGGTTAATGAGAAGAACACACATGCAATGACACTGGGTGTGGTTCATGATATGGTTTGTGGGAAGAACACACATGCAATGACTCTAGCTATGGTTCATGAAAAGAGCAGACATACAATGACACTGGTGTATCCATGTGTGGTTAATGGGAAGAACACACATGCAATGACACTGGTGGATCCATGTGTTGTCTGTGGGAAGAACACACATGCAATGACACTGGTGATATGTGGTGTGTGAGAAGAACACACATCCAATGACTCTAGCTGTGGTTCATGAAAAGAGCAGACATGCAATGACACTGGTGGATCCATGTGTGGTTCATGGAAGAACACACATGCAATGACACTGGTGGATCCATGTGTGGTTCATGGGAAGAACACACATGCAATGACACTGGTGGATCCATGTGTGGTATGTGGGAAGAACACACATGCAATGACTCTAACTGTGGTTAATGAGAAGAGCAGACATGCAATGGCACCGGTGGATCCATGTGTGGTTTATGAGAAGAACACACATGCAATGACACTCGGTGTGGTTCATGATATGGTTTGCGAGAAGAACACACATGCAATGACTCTAGCTGTGGTTCATGAAAAGAGCAGACATGCAATGACACTGGTGGATCCATGTGTGGTTCATGGAAGAACACACATGCAATGACACTGGTGAATCCATGTGTGGACAGTGGGAAGAACACACATACAATGACACTGGTGATATGTGGTTTGGGAGAAGAACACACATGCAATGACTCTAACTGTGGTTAATGAAAAGAGCAGACATGCAATGACACCGGTGGATCCATGTGTGGTTAATGAGAAGAACACACATGCAATGACACTAGGTGTGGTTCATGATATGGTTTGTGTGAAGAACTGGCATGCAATGACTCTAGCTGTGGTTCATGATAAGAGGAGACATTCAATGACACTGGTGGATCCATGTGTGGTTCATGGGAAGAACACACATGCAATGACACTGGTGGATCCATGTGTGGTCTGTGGGAATAACACACATGCAATGACACTGGTGATATGTGGTTTGTGAGAAGAACACACATGCAATGACTCTAGTTGTGGTTAATGAAAAGAGCAGACATGCAATGACACCGGTGGATCCATGTGTGGTTAATGAGAAGAACACACATGCAACGACACTGGGTGTGGTTCATGATATGGTTTGTGGGAAGAACAGACATGCAATGACTCTAGCTGTGGTTCATGAAAAGAGCAGACATGCGATGACTCTAACTGTGGTTCATGAAAAGAGCAGACATGCGATGCCACCGGTGGATCCATGTGTGGTCTATGAGAGAAACACACATGTAATGACATCGGTGGATCCTTACATGGTTTGTGAGAATATCGCACATGCAATGACACTGGTGGATCTATGTGTGGTTCATGGGAACAACACACATGCAATGACACTGGGTGGATCCATGTGTGGTTCATGGGAAGAACGCACATGCAATGACACTGGTGGATCCATGTGTGGTTCATGGGAAGAACACACATGCAATGACACTGGTGGATCCATGTGTGGTATGTGGGAAGAACACACATGCAATGACTCTAACTATGGTTAATGAGAAGAGCAGACATGCAATGGCACCGGTGGATCCATGTGTGGTTAATGAGAAGAACACACATGCAATGACACTCGGTGTGGTTCATGATATGGTTTGCGAGAAGAACACACATGCAATGACTCTAGCTGTGGTTCATGAAAAGAGCAGACATGCAATGACACTGGTGGATCCATGTGTGGTTCATGGAAGAACACACATGCAATGACACTGGTGAATCCATGTGTGGACAGTGGGAAGAACACACATACAATGACACTGGTGATATGTGGTTTGGGAGAAGAACACACATGCAATGACTCTAACTGTGGTTAATGAAAAGAGCAGACATGCAATGACACCGGTGGATCCATGTGTGGTTAATGAGAAGAACTCACATGCAATGACACTAGGTGTGGTTCATGATATGGTTTGTGTGAAGAACACGCATGCAATGACTCTAGCTGTGGTTCATGATAAGAGGAGACATACAATGACACTGGTGGATCCATGTGTGGTTCATGGAAGAACACACATGCAATTACACTGGTGGATCCATGTGTGGTCTGTGGGAATAACACACATGCAATGACACTGGTGATATGTGGTTTGTGAGAAGAACACACATGCAATGACTCTAGTTGTGGTTAATGAAAAGAGCAGACATGCAATGACACCGGTGGATCCATGTGTGGTTAATGAGAAGAACACACATGCAACGACACTGGGTGTGGTTCATGATATGGTTTGTGGGAAGAACAGACATGCAATGACTCTAGCTGTGGTTCATGAAAAGAGCAGACATGCGATGACTCTAACTGTGGTTCATGAAAAGAGCAGACATGCGATGCCACCGGTGGATCCATGTGTGGTCTATGAGAGAAACACACATGCAATGACATCGGTGGATCCTTACGTGGTTTGTGAGAATATCGCACATGCAATGACACTGGTGGATCTATGTGTGGTTCATGGGAACAACACACATGCAATGACACTGGGTGGATCCATGTGTGGTTCATGGGAAGAACGCACATGCAATGACTCTAGCTGTGGTTCATGAAAAGAGCAGACATGCAATGACACTGGTGGATCCATGTGTGGTTCATGGGAAGATCTATCTTGGCATATTTTGATGTACGCCACGATGTATTTCATTGTACAAGACACTCACTTTCCATTTTTATACTACTCAGTATCGCCCTTGGTTTTATGTGGTACTACTCAGTTTTGCCCCCTCTCTATCTTTCGTAGAAGCATAAACCTGTGCTCACCCTGTCTGCTACTCCTTGATCGGTTATCACAGTTGTCACACAGATCGTGCGCACCGACCGTTGATTCTGTGCGATCCAACAATGATCGTTGCACACATCGTGCCCTTCATAGGACAACGTGGCCCCAGCGTGAGACAGCACGGACGTCTCCCTCAACGAGACTTCTACAAGAAGGAACACGATGCCATCAATGGAAAAAGTCGTCGAGCGGTCATGTCATGTTTAATCAAGTCTGAAAAGCATACTACTGTTACTACTACGCCACAACGCATGCGTCATCGAGTGCATGGTCGTCGATGGACAGCTGCAATTTATTCCCACTTGATTTTAATAAGATTTATCCCATTTTTTATGCAGCGGCTCTCAATCTCACTTCCAACTGGGCCCGACCGTAAGAAGCTTGCATGCGCTAGCCAGAGACCAAAGAGCTGAGCTCGACGAGACCTAACGTCTCCGCCTTTGTCAACACATCCCTCTACCCGATCTAGCACAACACCACAAATCTCGCCATACAACCACCTACCTTCCCCTCTACATTTCCACTTTTAACTATCGCCAATTTTAGGGCCGTGTCAAACTTCGTACATAGAAATTGTGTATGCGCCCTTTGCATGCGGCTCAATACAGAACTGCCATGCAAGGCCTGGGAAAAAACGTGACGTACCGTGCGCGTGTCGCGGTGCCGGGTGGTGCAACGAAACGTTCCTTGCTTCAGTCCACATTAACTATAGAGCCCCTCCCCGCACACCCACTCCACTATCCCACCAGCATCCGCAAACTCCCGAGAATACCCCGTCCGCGCCGACGATGACCGATGAGGATAAGGTGGCCATCGTCGCCTCCGAGGCAACCAGTGAGGAGGCCCCCGTATCCTCGCCGGCCCGCCTCGACGCGTTGAAAGAAGCCGCCGTCCCTGTCCATGCCCCAGTCGAGGCATCGATGGCAGCCGTCGTTCCCGTCCAGGCCCCCGTCCCCGCTACCGACAGAGCCGCCGAAGCGGAACCCCCCGCTGGCGAGGAGGCCCCCGCCGGTCATAAGCGGATCAAGCACTTCTGGGGCACCTATGATCTAGATAAGTACATCGCTCTGCTGAACCCCTACGACACCGGCATCGACGACACATGGTTTGAGGTAACTAGGGTTTGCTCCCCTCCCATGGTTCTTCTACCGTTGCCATCGTTGGATGCTAGATGTTGGTTTATTAGGATTCGTTTGTTCGCATTTCGATTGCTCGATCTTCTTACATCATCTACTCCCCCATTTTCCTTTTCTTCGAATAGGTTTCCAGAAGCGACGTCTGTAGTGATGACGAGTCCATACACACCAAGACTCGTTAGGTGATGAGGAGGCTGTGGGCCGGCAAGTACGCCGCCTTCTTCAGGGGTGGCCCCTAGCGCTGCCCGTTCCGCAAGGGGATCGCCTACAGTTGTGCGAGTGGCCCCGACCGCACAGACTTCCTCTCCTTAATGAAGCATGTAGAGGCCGCGGGTTCCGACATATACAAAGGCGGCGAGCGCGAGATCGTGAACATCAACGCCTACATCGTTGAACACCGGGCTCTCGGCACTCACCTCCAAAACCTCCAGCGGTTGGCCATCAAAGAGGGTCGCATAGATCCAATCAGGCCCAAGGTCCCCAAGATCAAGGGGCTGGGCAGCAAGAAGTGGAGGAAGCGTCGGATGGAGGAGGAGGAGGCGGAGGCGCGGGCGCGTGCAGGATGTGCCTGCAGCTACGGCGGCTGCCGCTGCTGCTAAGCAACTTCTTTCTAGCTATATCCTATTTCTGGCTGAATGCATCGAACCTCGTTAAGCAACCTACTTTCTATCGCTATATCCTATTTAGCTGCGCACAGCTATATCTACATTTGTTTTGTTTTCTGAATGAATGTATTCTGCCTGGTGTGATTTGCTGCTTTAGATTTGCTACCTGATCAGAGGCAAAAAGAGGTCCAAAAGGGAACGAAATACCGAAGAGAGAATCTTCTCTAGATTTGCTACCAATTTGAACAAATATGAACATATCAGTTTAGCGAGAGAGGAAAAGTGTACTCTTTCAAACTGCCAGTTAACGAGCTACCATCTTGACATCTCCCTCTACAAGAAGGAACACGATGCTGTCTATGGAAAAAGTCATCGAGCGGTCATGTCACGTTTAATCAAGTCTGAAAAGCCTACTACTGCTACTACTATGCCACAACACATGCGCCATCGAGTGCACGGTCGTCGATGGACAGCTGCAATTTATTGCCACTTGATTTTAATAAGACACATCCCATTTTTTACGCAGTGCCTTTCAATCTCACATCCAACTGGGGCCCACCGTAAGAAGCTTGCACACGCTAGCCGGAGGCCAAATAGCTGAGCTCGACGAGACCTAACGTCTCCGGTTCATCGAGTCACTCGTAGTCATCAACACATCCCTCTAGCGAATCTAGCACAACCCTACAAATCTCGCCGTACAACCACCTACCTCCCCCTCTACATTTCTACTTTTAACTATCGCCAATTTTAGGGTCGTGTCAAACTTCGTACATAGAAATTGTGTGTGCGCCCTTTGCATGCGGCTCAATACAGAATTGCTATGCATGGCCCGGGAAAAAAACGTGACGTACCGTGCACGTGTCGCGGTGCACGGTGCAGTAGACTACACGGCGTGTTGCACGGTGGTGCAATGAAACATGCCTTGCTTCTATCCACCTTAACTGCTGAGCTCACTGACCCTACGCAACCCTCTCCACTGTCCCACCAGCATCCGCAAACTCCCGAGAATACCCCGCCCACGCCAGTGATGGCCGATGAGGATAAGGTGGCCATCGTCGCCTCCGTGGCCGCCGGCGAGGAGGCCCCCGTCTCCTGGCTATATCCTATTTCTGGCTGAATGCATCGAACCTCGTTAAGCAACCTACTTTCTATCTCCTATTTAGCTGCACACAGCTATATCTACATTTGTTTTGTTTTCTGAATGAATGTATTCTGCCTGGTGTGATTTGCTGCTCTAGATTTGCTACCTGATCGGAGGCAAAAAGAGGTCCAAAAGGGAACGAAATATCGAAGTGAGAATCTTCTCTAGATTTGCTACCAATTTGGGCAAAATGAAACATATCTGTTTAGCGAGAGAGGAAAAGGGCACTCTTTAGAACTGCCAGTTAAGAAGCTACCATCTTGACAAGCTACAAGACACATACATAAACATAACACACTGAGGGTTAAATTTATTTTACTAGCATCACTTGAGCCGCTAGACATCTTGGCAAGCTAACTGAGTTCCACAAAACAGAAACATAACACTGACAAGTAAAATTTAATTCACTCCTCATCAGACCACTTGAGGCGCTTGCCATCATTCCTAGGCGACGAACTGCAACCATTCCAGGTACTCTACAGCTCACGAACTGCTTTGTCCCACCTGGCATTTGACTTGGCTTCCCTATCTTCAGCGTCCCGCAGCACAATTAGTGGTGCATCACAGGCCTGATTGTTGCCGCTAGAAGATGCTGCCTCTCTGTTTGCCGCTTTAGCTATAGCCTCTCTGTCAGCTGCTTCTTCAGCTGCAAACTCTCTTTCAGCTGCTTCTGTATCCTCTCTATCAGCTGCTTCAGATGCAGCCAATTTCTTTGCATATGCAGCTTCAAACTCAGCTATTCTGCATTTTCTACAAAGGGCTCCCCTAAGCTCGTCTTCCCTCTTGCAAATAGGGCAAAACCTGAGGTAACGTAGAAAAAATGGATCTTCTTGTACAACTGGTAGGTCACGTAAGCATCTATGGTTGCATACTTCAGGTTTATATCAGACAATGGCCACTCGTCCTAGAAATCGTGCCTATCCGTAGGGAAATCTTCCGTCATTTTGTCGTACGACTCATCGAGGATTTTAGTTGCGAGTGATGCCATTCCATCCTTCCTCGAGCCCCCTAGGATCTTGACAAGACTCTGAATATCCATCCACTTGTGCGCAGGAATTATAATTTCCTCTTGATACAATTCCGAAAAATCAGTTGTTTTATTGATAGTGCAGAAAACAATTCCCTTTTCTACAAGGAACTGGCGCATCGCCGGACATTTCCTGTCAGTCCTGAAAGTATGTAGTTTTTCATCACCAAAATTTGTAACTACAAATATTTTGTCAATGCAAGATCATCTTCTCAATATAATTTTGAAAAGTTTAGTAAATGCAAGATCAAGACTCTCAACATTGTATTGTCATAATTTATTCGGTTTTGCTATTTCTTAGTCGACTGAACGAGTTGCACATTTCTTTTAACTACGGTTGCACTTTTCTTAGGTGATTGAGACTAAAGAAAATCTTAGTCGATTGAGACATAGGCAAACCCTAATTTATTTGGTCCTAAATAAAATCCAGTAGTTGCAAGATGAGCAAGTGGATAAAGAACAAGAGGAGAAAACCCTAAAAGCGGTTAGCTACAAAGAGAAGATCTACAAACCAGGAGAGGTGGTAGACGAGGACGTGTTTCTGCATGGCCAGTTGAACGACGGCGACTTCACTCCCCTCATATGGGTTCTCCGGGGTGTACTCAAGGTCCAATCCCACAAACTTGTCCTCGTCTAACCCAAGCCTACCTCGTACATCCTTAGGACACGCACCACTGTCTCCTCCTTGTTGGTGTAGATAATGTATATCTTCTTATTCTCATGGGTAGTGAAGCTTGTCTCTAGAGTGCGTAGATCTTCCATGGTAGCAAGGAGAAGACGGGAAGAAGATAGTAGATGACAGGAAGAAGAAGAGTGGTTTCTGCGAGGCAGGGGAACGATGGAACCGTCAATGCGCTTTTAAGGTAGTGGTTAACGATTGGGATGGAAGTCCAAGGAGAGACGTGTGGCGGTGGCCATTCCAGCTTCAGAGTAAACAAAAAATAATTATAACACCGATACATGTGCCCTGTTTTGTCACGTCAATACACTGGGTAGGGGGTGTTGTCCTATCCACTATGACAACGCTGCAAGCCTACGTGACAGCCACCCCGCCTAAGTGACGGGAGCGACATAACGGTGAGAACTGACAGGGGGGCCCAACTTGATGGCCGTTAGCCTGATTTTTTGTATTGAAACGTAAAGTTGAATTCATGCCGAAAAAGACCCTGTGAGTATTTGGCACACCAACTGTAGTCACCCCGGCTGATTTCAAGGAACTTGGGTACCGCGTTGCCTATACACCCCAACTTTCGGGCCGCAAAATGATATTCTCGGTATGGGGGGCGCAGGTGGAGCCAATATTGGCGAGTAAATCCGCCTCCTCATTGCTTTCGCGTCCCACATGTCACATCTCACAGCCTTCAAAGTCTCCTTCGAGTGTATCGTAGAGGTCGCGATAGGCGATCATATTGTCGCTGAGTGCGTCACACTCATGCATTGTTTGATTGACCACCAGTTTGGAGTCGCCATAGATGATGAGCCTTTTGGTGCCGCAGGCTTTCGCCATCCGCATCCCATGGATTAGGGCTTCGTACTCAGGTTCGTTATTTGAGGCGGTGAACTGCATTCGTAGAATGTATTTCATCTTGTCTCTCTGGGGTGATGTTAGTATGACACCTTCTCCAGCTCTGTCCTTTCGTTTGGACCCGTCGAAGTGCATTGTCCAGAGGTAGGACATATCTGGCTTATCGGGGAGCTGGTTCTCCATCCAGTGCACAAGAAAATTCAGGAGCACCTGCGACTTGATCGCGTCGCGCTTCTCATATGTGATGTCTCGTGGAGACAATTCGATTCCCCAGAGCACGACTTGTCTGGTGGCATCAGGATTATTGAGTATATGCCCGAGCGGGGCGTCGTTTACTACCACGATTGGGTGCTCCTGAAAGTAGTGGCGCAGTCGCCTGGCTGTCATGTTGACGCTGTAGGCCAGCTTCTGGTAATGTGGGTACCGCTGCTTTGTTGGCGTGAGCACCTCGCTGAGGTAGTATACTAGGCGTTGTACCCCATGGACTTTATTTTCTTCGGCTCTCTCCACCACTAGCACAGTGCTGACCACCTGGTTGGTGGCAGAGATGTAGAGCAGCAGTGGCTCCTTTTCACGAGGCGTCATCAGTACTAGCGAAGTGGCTAGTAGACGCTTGAGGTCTTCGAATGCTTCTTGTGCTTCGTCTGTCCAGTCGAACTTGTCAGCCTTGCGGAGGAGTTGGTAGAAGGGTAGTGCCTTTTTTCCCATTCGACTGATGAATCGTCTGAGCGCCGCGATTCGCCCAGCTAGCTGCTGGACTCCTTTTACATTCTTCGTCTTTTCCATGCCCAGTATGGCTTTTATTTTCTTCGGGTTTGCTTCGATTCCTCTCGCGGAGATGAGATACCCGAGTAACCGCCCAGATGGCACGTCAAAGGCGCATTTGTCCGGATTGAGCTTGATCCGGTAGCGGTCGAGGTTAGCGAAGGTCTCACGGAGATTGTCGATTAACAAAGCTTCGTCCTTGGTTTTGATGACGATGTCATCAATGTAGACTTGGATATTGCGACCAAGTTGGTTCTTGAGGCAGGCCTGCATGCACCACTGATAGGTAGCTCCTGCGTTTTTAGCCCAAAGGGCATGGTGTTGTAGCAGAATACACCAAAGGGCGTCGTAAACACTGTCTTATCTTGCTTTTCCTCCTTCATTCCAATCTGATTGTAGCCTGAGTAGGCGTCGAGCAAGCATAGGCCTTCGCATCTCGCGGTGGAGTCGATGATTTGGTCGATTCGTGGCAACGGGAAGTGATCCTTTGGGCAGTGCTTATTCAGTGAGGTAAAGTCCACGCACATCCGTAGGATGTCCGTGTCTTTTTTGGGCACGAGCACTGTGTTAGCAAGTCAGGGACTTTCCTTGATCTCACGTATGAAATATGCATCGAGGAGTCTGTTGATCTCCATTCCGACTGCTTTTGCTCTTGGTTCAGACAGTCGCCGTATTGTCTGCTTGACTGGCCTTGCGTCTGGGTTCACGTTGAGTGAGTGCTCGGCGAATTCCCTGGGAACCCCTGGCATGTCTGCTGGACACCAGGCGAAGATTTCCCAGTGCTCACGGAGGAATTTGACGAGCGCGAGTTCCTATGCGGAACTCAAGTTGTTGGCGATGAGGGCCGTTTTGGTCGGGTCCGTTGGGTGGACCTGAACTTTCTTCGTGTGTATCGACGAGTCGAAGGACATGTCGGTTGAACTTGTCCTGCTTAGGGGGGAAGACTGTTGTCTGTCGACTCCTTCAATCTTGCGAGTTCCTCCTGCATACCGAAGGACTAGGAGATTCTGTTGAATTCCCTGTCGCAGCTGTCAGACCTCTCAAAGCTTCCGTTGATTGTGATGATGCCATTTGGACCTGGCATTTTCATCTGCAGGTAGGCGTAGTGCAACACTTCCATGAACCTAGCGAACACGACACGTCCGAGGATGCAGTGATATTGTGAAGGCCAGTCAACGACTTCAAAGTCGATGCGATCTCGCTGACGTCGAGGTTGATTTTTCCCAGGGATATATGCCCTTGCCTAGGACAATGCCGTGGAATGTTGTGTCTGAGACCTCCAGGCAGGTCAGAGGGATCCTCATCGCACGCAAGGTACTCACGAACATGAGGTTGATGCCGCTCCCGCCATCCATGAAGACGCGACTCATATCGAAGCCTCCGATCTGTGCCTCAAGTACGAGGGGACATTGGCCTGGACGAGGGACTTGGCGCGGATGGTCGCGCTTGTCGAAGGTGATGCAGGAGTTGCTTCCACTGAGGTACTCAGTGGTCGAAGGTGGGGAGTTTATTGCCAAGTTGACTTGGCGAGTGATGGCTTTCTGCACTCGATTTGAGGGGCACCCTTTTTGGATCATCATATTGCCTACGGCTCACAGATATGGGTCGCCTTCATGGTGACCGGCGCGGCCGTGGGTGGTGGTGGAGGAGCTCCATGTGCCACAGCACCTGGGGAGCTCCATAGCCCCTGTTGACCGTGTCACGATTCATCCGAGCCAGGCCCTCATGGAGTTTGAGGAACTCACGGCAGTCCTTGAGAAGGTGGCTGGACTTCTTCTTGCCGTCGTGCTTGTCGATGTAGAAGTGCACGTTGCATGGCCCAGACAATTTGTCCTTGATAGATGTTGCGGGTACATCTTCACGAGTGCGGCGCTGCCACACTTGCGTGGATTTCCCGGAGTCACGGTATCCACCGCTGCGATAACCGTTGTTGCGGTTGTCGTCGTGTTTGTCAGCGTAGCCGGCTGCGACCATATTGACGTCATCGCGGTCATCGTAGATGCGCAGTTGATGCTTGCTTCGGCGGTCACGTCTGCGTCCGAGGTCGTCGTCATCGTCAGAGTGGGGGCGGGTTTTCACCAAATCTTCTCCATCCGCCCACCGATTCGCGATTTCCATCAAGTGGTCGATCATTTTGGGCTTCGAGCGGCCTAGCTCCTCCCTGAGCTCTATGCGGTGGACAACGCCGTTGAATGCGTCGATTGCGCGGTGCTCCGAGATGTTTTCTGTGGAGTTCTTAATGATCGACCACCTCTGGATGTACGAGCGCAGCGACTCGCCAGATCTTTGTTGGCAACTTCTTAGTTCTTCGATTGACGCAGGCCTTTTGTAAGTGCCCTTGAAGTTGTGCACGAAGCTGTAGACCAGCTCTTCCCAGCTGCGAATGGATCCGCGCGGGAGGTTTTTGAGCCATGCGCGAGCGGCGCCCTGCAGCTACAGCTGCAGGCATTGCATGACCATGCTTCAACTCCCTCCGTGAAGCCTGACGGAGGAGATATGATCCTCTAGCCAGATCTTCGGGTCCTGTAGGCCCTCGAATTTGGGGTTTTACGACGGGAGCTTGAACCCTTTAGGCATTCGCTTCTGCCCGATGGCTCTGCTGAAGCATCTGGTGCCACAGAGCTCCACATCTTTGTCCCCTGAGTCAGTCGAACGAGCACATCTTGTGCGCATTTTGTCGACTTTGCGTTGTGTGATGTCATCACGCGCGTCGTAGTCGCGATCGTGCCGCCGTGAGCGGCGAAGCCGAGACAGGTCGTGGCTATCATCGCTAGACGAGGGCGAGGAGTAGCGTTTTGCCAGAGCCTTGCTTTTCTTGGGCTCCTGTGTTGGTTCCTTGTCGAGGGAAGCCTCGATTAGCCCCAAGCCCATGATCATAGATCGGTGCATGGCAGCTCGCGGATCTCCAGCTGGCGGCTGGTTGTTGAGGAGGTACATGGTGGTCGCTGTTACCGCAGCTTGTGGTGTCTTCGGGAGCACGTTGCCCCGCGTGTCCACCGTCATGGAGCTAAAGTCGAGAACTTTCGTGGCTTCCACGTGATCTTGCTCGATGAGATGGGCCAGTCGAGATTGCCTTTTGTTGGCCACGTACTCGTTATCTTTGGAGGAGGATCCTCCGTGGGAGGAGAGCCCAGCTCGCCGAAGGCTTGATTCATCCGCCGTTTTTTTACGCGCCTCGAGTTGCGCGATTGCATGAAGCTAGCTTCTGTACTCCTCTTTCAGCAGCCAATGGTAGCCCATCAGCATGTCCTATGGGGAGTTGAGGGGCAGATGATTGCCCCGTAGAGCTTCTCGACAGCGGACCAACTTGTTGTCGTTGAGCCTGATCACTATGCATTCTCCGGTGTTTTCGTTCACTATGATCAGCGGTTCTCCTCCCGTTCCATTGTTGATGGGTGCGCCGTTGCCACCGTTGGTGGGATCGCCTTTTGCGACTGGTATCCCGCCATTGGGTATGCCACCGTTGGGCGGTCTGGTGCCAGATCCGGTGACGGCGTTTTCACGATTGGCGGTCGTAACGCCCGTGTTGATGACGGCGCACATGAAGTGGTTGGGGAAGCTGTTGCTCCCGCAAGTTTCAGATCCGGAGCCATAGGCTCCATCTTCTATGGCTAGATCACCTAGACCAGACCCACGACTGCTGTCGCTATCTGTACTCCCAGTTGTTGCCGAGGCGTTGAGCTCGCTGAGGGTGCTGATTGGTGGAGGGAACCATGATACTGGAGCAATCACGGGTGTCGTTGGCTGGTCAGGCAGGCGAAGCGTGCCCAATTGGCCAACCTGAAAGCGGAAGCTCCCGATCGCCAGGCTGATCCCGTCGCCCACGGACTCGAAATCCGGGCGAGTGGCCGACGTGTGGACGGTATATTCGAAAGCGCCGAAGAGCTAGCGAATCTCCGCAGTTGCAGAGTTGTAGATCGCGGTTGATGGGGCCGAAGAAGCCGCTACATCCGCACTCCCAATTCCCACAGACGGCGCCAATTGACGAGGGTTTAGCTCATCAATGCCCATTGTTATGGACTTGGGTTTTGGAGAAGGAGGGAGCGCTGGAGGCATCAGTCGGCTAGCAAAAAAGCACACAGGGACGCAAGGTTTACCCAGGTTTAGGCCTCATAGAGGTCCCTACTCCTGCTTGTCTTCTCTTGGAATTAATGAAGGAATCGAAGATTACAGGGGCGCGCAGATGTAATCTGGCGAGAGTTGTGGAAACTAGGGTTGTGATTGTCCTCCTCGCCGCCCCCTCCTAGTCTTTATATAGATAGGCTGGGTCTCGGGTAGCAGGTCGAGTCAGTTACAGATTAGGGTTCGCCCCTTTAAACTTTCTATCTTAAGCTTTACCTTGCACTGCAAGCAATCAAAGAGTCCCTGAGTCACCCGAATCTTGTACTAGGCCTTGGAAACACCGTGGGCTTCTGTCGTATCTGGACCTATATACCAAGTTCGAGTACCTGTAGGGTATACCCATGTCAGTAATAAAGCCCCAAACTAGTTTGTGGCCCCAAGAAATAAGAAATGAATCAAGCTCTGGCTAAGGGGATTCATGGTCCCACATGCGGATAATGCGATAGACAAGGAACAAGTATCAAGTACTCGAGACCTACGAAACACAAGTGAGCGTTTAAAAACCAAATATTAGTTATTGCCCACCGGTGCCTTTGCATTAGTTATATCTATTCCCAGCATTTTAATTATCAAGTTGAATTAAAGTCATGATCATCTCCACCATTAAGCATGTGCCAACCTTCCAACAACGATGGAACAACAACAACACGTAGCAGCACCTGAGCAAGCAACTACGACTCGCAAGGCCGACTGTCTAACAAACAACAGGTAATAGGATGTGTCTAAGGCAATATAGAGGCTGCAAGGAATATAAATGGTGCACGGAAACTAAAGCATCACAACACGGATAGCAATAGATCAACAGGAGGAAGTAAAGACTATAAAAGCAAAATAGGTAGAAAGGGGGATATTGTTTGCTTGGGAAACACTGCCAAAGATATATTATCCTAAGAACTTGTCGATACTCGCATCAACTCAACGGCCTAATCCGTGAAGAAGAAAAACACTAAAAGAAACACCGGATGCACTATTTAATACTATGGCAGAAGATCGGGGATGATGCATATATGAGGCATGACATGGCAAAGGTGCGATGCAATTAGGCAATAATAAGAGGAACCGGGGCCCCAGCAATTAATTAGAAGTTTTAAGTTATTTAGATACCCCATAATTAAATGTTGTATTAACAAGGCAAAACATGGCATCGGTTCGCTACACAAATTTAAATGGAGCCTATATAAGAGTATAAAAGCCCGCATATGGTCTCCATATTTAATTTAGGTGAATCATCTAAATACCCCCAAACATCCACAATATGCATGCGAGTATGAATGATTCATATGCAACAAGTATATATCATTTAATAAAAATATGAGGGCTTAGATATGGGTCACACATCTAGGTTCGGCGATCTTCGTGTTCACCGAGGGGGGTCCGGCGGGGTTCGGTTTCAGCGGGATCGGTCTTCGGTGCAGGGTCTCGGTTCCATGCCGATGATCTTGTCGTCCGTGTCCGAGGATTCTCCGGGTCCGTGAAGGTGATGCAGTCAGTTCCGTGTGAGTGCTCTTTGGTCATCGGGTCCATGTCGGAGGACTTGGCGTGCAGCGTCGTCAACTTCGCATTCTAGCTTTTTTGAGAGAAGTCGGGAACATGCGATGTTCGTCTTGAACCTGAGCTTCCGTACGGAGCCATCCTAGTCAGTGAATAACAAGAAGAACTTGTCGGAACTAACCAGAGGATGGAGCACTTCAACCACACAGAGAAGATGTCGTGACCAACATTAGAAGGAACAAAATGGCCGAGGGGCTCCTACCCGTTTCCAAAGGCACATCATACAACCTCACCATGGCTTGAGCATATACCGCAGGCAACAATTTGAACAGGAGCCAGGCATGGCAACAAACGACGTGGAGAGCTGGGAAGCCAGGAGGTGGCGGCTGGCGCTTGCGAGGACATGCAAGGGCACATGCGCTATTGTAGAGGGGGCCATGGCGGCGAGCTTGCGGGCCTGGCGAAGAGGGGTCCATGGGACGGTGCAAAGGAGATGAGGTGGACGTCCAGAACGGAGAGGCGCATCCAGTGGATGATAGTGACGCGCGGCAGGAGACGAGGTCGAGGTGACGACGATGATCGACACAACGGCACGTAGAGTCTCGGTGGCGTTCGCGGCTTCGGGTGGCGCCAGGGATGGCGGGGCAGAGCAGCTCCGGAAGGAGGTCGCTGACGAGCGTGGGTCCTTGGTCGATGTCGTGTAGAGGAGGGTGCGTCCCTGGCGGTGGACATGGCGGTAGGCCGGTCATCGTCAGGAGAGACGGGGGCTGAGGCAGGGGTGGAGGAGGCCAGCGGCGGCTGGGCAAGCTCGCACGGGCGAAGGCGCTCTGCGGGGCGGCTCGAGCGGGGGCCGATGGTAGGGATTGCGGCAGGGATTGAGGAGATCGTGGGGAGGCGCGTGTTTGCGAGAGTGGTCGCGAGGCACATGCGAGGTGGGACGGGGAGCAAGAGGAGCGGGAGAGGTAGGGTCGGGTTCGGGGCCAGGGGAGCGACGCCTTGCGTGCGTGACACGCACGTTCGCGGGGTGGGGCCAGGGGACGGGCAGTGTGGGCGGATGGAGCGGGTGAGTGCGGCATGCGGTTTGCATGTGTGCCGCACTACATGCTGGGGCATGTTTGCCGTGTGGCGGCGGCGGGGTGGAGGGAGTAGGGGTTAGGTTAGGATCTGGGGGTTAGGGACAAATATTTGATGGGTGAAACAGGCTGGGCCAACCGGAGTTGTAGGTGGCCTGGCGTACGGGCTGGGCTGCCTCCCCCGTTCCAAGTATCATTTTTGAAACTTGTTTGTGTTTATCTTAATAAATAATTTGATAAATAGTTTAGACAAACAAAATAATCCAAAGGGTCAGGGTTTTACATTTGAAATAGAGAGGGGGATATTTAGAAAACAAATATAGGCTTTTAGAGAAATATGTTTTAGGCAAAAGATGCATGATGACATGAGGATGCTCAAACGCAGTGTGGCATGATGACATGAGCATGCGGTCATGATGATGCAGAAAATAAAAACAACACACGATTTTATAGTAGTGATTTTACCGGGGTGCTAATTTTCGACACCACTAACAATGGATCTCGCCCTCGAGATCCTCCTCATGGTACGGGGAAGAAGGCTGACGATCGGGTTCTTCTTGCTTCGTGTGGATCCTCGCGACACCACTAACAAGGATTCTTGCTACATCCTGAAATCGGCGACACCACCAACAAGGCATTGTTGCTCACGTTGGTCGAGAGATACTCTAGAGAAAGAAAGGATGAAGTTAAAGGTAAGGTTGCCTCTAACTTCCATGGAAGGAGTAAACTTGCATCGGTTCACCATTCAATGCACAAGAACGAATGATAACAGTAGTGGTATGGTAGCGAATCCATCCCACACTCAAAGCATTACTCTGTATATGAACAAAATAATCATGCAACCAACTCTCAGAATTCAGACTGAAGATCTTTACAAACGATGTTCGGAAACAAAGGATTGATGTAGATGATGTCATCATCACTTTGGAAACCACCGAAAGATACAAAAGAAATCGTATGAAAAGACACAATGATTAGGTTCCATGATGGTTTCATTGGCATGAACAAGACATGCTCAAGGTATACTCCAACTTCACCAATTCTTATCCTTCTCATAATGTTTTTCCATGATACGGATATCGGTCAACGTGCTGATACAGATAAAGAGTTCAAAGACCAAAAAGATTAGATGAAGGGTACAACAAACAAGATGCAGATTAGATGATTGTGTCTCCACCGTTATTAAAGTAAGGAAGCGTAACCCTGAAGGTATGATAGAAACCTAACCACGAGAAATCCTGGACTCGAGAAAAAGATAAGAATAGATTCAAAACACACAGAGGTAACAGGAGAATACCACAGGGGTAAGGAGTAAAAGCAGACCTAATCAGATCTATCCAACCGATTTTCAAAAATAGTTTTGATACTCTACAATGGCCGTTAGCTAGGTTATCCTACAGGCTGGACGAGTGGGGTATCACAATTGCTAGGCTCTAATACCACTTTGTAACACCCTCCAATCGGTCCTATGCAAGTTTTAGCGATTCCCACCAAACCCGCATAGAAACAATTCAAAGATGCCCACCAGGCACTTGCGTGCGGGTGGAAAATGAAGTAATATCATTACACAATAGTCCATGATGGGACCCACAGAACACATATATACAACAACGACTCAATGACTCAAGAATACAGATATACAATACAAAGATCCAAATCACCTTGAAAACGATACACATCCGAGTATGGATACGAAGCAAATGGGGCTAAGAGCCCTAAAGAATAACCAATGGCATTCATAACCCTGCCCAGGCCAAGACGGAAGGGTAACCCTACTAACGACGTCGAACTCATACCGGTTACACAAAAGGGGTGCCGACAAAGGGCAAAGGAAAAAGGGAGCGGTCAGTACTGAGGCCAGTACACAGCGAGTCTAGAATTCGGCGGCTCTCGCCTACATAGGTATGGTGGACTGAAGCAGTAGCGAAGCATGCACTAAACAACCTATAGAGACTCGATGCAACTATTGGCTATTAGAGAGGGGGTAAGAAAGACCTATTCGGATCCATCCTGATACTAACACCAATCATACCCATCCTGGTATTCCCCCTCGAGACCAAACGAGGACGTCAAACCGAGGAACTCACACGTTTGGCAGTTTTATTCATTCCATTATAGTTGCAACACTTACTAGTCAGATATAGATAGCATGAGTCATCCCGATATCATAAGGAGTGGGCAGTTTTAGTTAACCATTCCATTGTAATTGCAATACTTACTAGTCAGATACAGTTAGCATGAGACATCCCAACTCCAGCAGTCGTTGGCACTTTTATTACTCATTCCGTTGTAGTGAAACTGATTACTACACATGTCAACGTCAAATTTATAGCACTACTTTAGTTATAGTTGTCTATGATCGAGATACTATGCTCCAAGTCGTCCATAACCGCGGACACGTCTTTCAGAAAGATTTACCCTGCAGGGTTGCATAAATAGCAACACACGCACGATCAACCTCGAAAAAACCAAATAAAAACCCTACGAGGCTTTCACAACAATGCAATCACATGATTCATAAAATATTTCAGGGGGCCACCCCAATAAGATACCCGCAACGAAGTTGGCCGGCTCCGAGATGGACCCAGGGTTTGCGACGACGGCGATAAACGACTGGGAACCCGAAAGTGTGACTAGGCTTGTTGATACAACATAAACTTGGCGTGGGATCCTAAATAGTATAGGTGCTCCACGCACAATCATAAATAAAGCAGTAAATCATCGCATAAGTATAGGATACTAATAAATCCCCAAACTAGTTTTTGGCCCCAAGAAATAATAAATGAATCAAGCTCTGGCTAAGGGTATTTACGGTCCCACATGCGGATAGTGCGATAGTCAAGGAACATGTATCAAGTACTCAGGGCTTACGGGACACAAGTGAGAGGTTAAAAACCAAATATTAGCTATTGCCCATCGGTGCCTCTACATTAGTTATATCAATTCCCAAGATTTTAATTATCAAGTTGAATTAAAGTCATGATCATCTCCACCATTAAGAATGTGCCAACCTTCCAAAAACGATGGAACAACAACAACGCGAAGCAGCACCTGAGCAAGCTACTACGACTCGCAAGGCCGACTATCTAACAAACAACAGGCAATATGATGTGTCCAAGGCAACATAGAGGCTGCTAGGAATATAAATGGTGAACGGAAACTAAAGCATCGCAGCACGGATATCAATAGATCAACAGGAGGAAGTAAAGACTATCAAAGGAAAATAGGTAGAAAGGGGGAGATTGCTCCCCTGGGAAACATTTCCGAAGATATATTATCCAAAGAACTTGTCGATACTCGTATCAACTCAACGTCCTAATCCGCGAAGAAGCAAAACACTAAAACAAACACCGGATGCACTATTTAATACTACGGCAGAAGATCCGGCATGATGCATATATGAGGCATGACATGGCAAAGGTGCAATGCAATTAGGCAATATTAAGTGGAACCGGGGTCCAAAAATTAATTAGAAGTTTTAAGTTATTTAGATACCCCATAATTAAATGTTGTATTAACAAGCCAAAACATGGCATCGGTTTTTGCTACACAAATTTAAATAGAGCCTATAGAAGACTAGAAAAGCCCGCATATGGTCTCCATATTTAATTTAGGTGAACCATCTAAATACCCCCAAACATCCACAATATGCATGCGAGTATGAATGATTCATATGCAACAAGTATATATCATTTAATAAAAGATAAGGGCTCAGATATGGGTCACACATCTCGGTTCGGCGATCTTGGTGTTCACCGAAGAGGATCCAGTGGGTTTGGTTTCGGCGGGATCGGTCTTCGGGGCGGGGTCACGGTTCCATGCCGATGATCTTGTCGTCCACGTCCGGGGATTCTCCGGGTCCATGAAGGTGATCCGGTCGGTTCCGTGTGAGTGCTCTTCGCTCATCGGGTCCGTGTTGAAGGACATGGCGTGCAGCGTCGTCAACTTCGCGTTCTAGCTTTGTTGAGAGGAGCCGGGAACATGCGACGTTCGTCTTGACCCTGAGCTTCCGTACGGAGCCATCCTAGCCAGTGAATAACAAGTAGAACTTGTCGGAACTAACCACAGCGGCTGGAGCACTTCAACCACAGAGAGAAGATGTCGTGACCAATATTAGAAGGAACAACGTGGCCGAGGGGTTCCTACCGGTTTCCAAAGGCACAACAGACAGCCTCACCATGGCTTGAGCATATACCGCAGGCAACAACTCGAACAGGAGCCGGGCACGGCAACAAACAATGGGGAGAGCTGGGAAGCCAGGAGGCGGCAGCCAGCGCTGGCGAGGACGTGCAGGGGCACATGTGCCGTTCTAGAGGGGGGCATAGAGGCGAGCTTGCGAGCCCAACGAAGAAGGGTCCATGGGACGCTGCAGAGGAGACTAGGTGGACGTCCGGAATGGAGAGGCGAAGCCGATGGACGACGGTGACGCACAGCGGGAGACGAGGTCGAGGTGACGACAGTGGTCAGCGCGACACTGCGCACAGGCTCGGTGGTGTCCGCGGCTTAGGGCGGCGCTAGGGATGGCGGGGCAGAGCAGCTCCGGAAGGAGGTCGAGAATGAGCGCCGGACCGAGGTCGATGTGGAGCAGAGGAGGGCGCGTCCCTAGCGGCGGACATGGCGGCGGGCCGGTCGTCTTCAAGAGAGACGGGGCCTGAGGCAAGGGTGGCGGAGGCCAGTGGCGGCTGGGCAAGCTCACACGGGCGAAGGCGCTCTGCGGGGCGACTCGAGCAAGCTGTCGCGGCGTTGGGGATTGCGGCGGGGCTTGAGGAGATCATGGGGAGGCGCGTGGTTGCGGGAGTGGTCGCGAGGCACTTGCGAGGTGGGGCTGGGAGCGAGAGGAGCGGGGGAGGTAGGGTCGGGTTCGGGCCAGGGGAGCGACCCCTTGCGTGCGTGACACGCGCATTCGCATGGTGGGGCCAGGGGACGGGCAGTGTGGGCGGATGGAGCGGGTGAGTGCGGCATGCGGTTTGCGTGTGTGCTGCACTACATGCTGGGGCGTGTTTGCCGTGTGGCGGCGGTGGGGTGGAGGGAATAGGGGTTAGGGTAGGATTTGGGGGTTAGGGTTTGGGGACATATATTTGATGGGTGAAACGGGCTGGGCCAAGCGGGGTTGTACGTGGCATGGCCTACGGGCTGGGCTGCCTCCCCTGATACAACTATCATTTTTGAAACTTGTTTGTTTTATCTTAATAAATAATTTGATAAATAGTTTAGACAAACAAAATAATCCGAAGTGTCTGGGTTTTACATTTGACATAGAGAGGGGGATATTTAGAAAACAAATATAGGCTTTTAGAGAAATATATTTTAGGCAAAAGATGCATGATGACATGAGGATGCTCAAATGCAATGTGGCATGATGACATGAGCATGCAGTCATGATGATGCAGAAAATAAAAACAACACACGATTTTCTAGTAGTGGTTTTATCGGGGTACTACACTAGCAGTAAGACCATACCCGACTGCCACGGTGAAAACTGCGAACGCGGTCAAAAAAAGTCCATCATACACACGTTGCACTTACAGAGAAGCTGACATGTCGGACCCGTAGGCCCAAGCATAGCCCATGAAATTAGCCTATCAGCCCCAAGCATAGCCCAATACCTTCTAATTTGGCCTTTTCGTGGTCTTGTGGCGACCGACCATAGCCCATTCAATTTAGGAGTGAGCCCATGGAATATAAGCCATGACGAATAGGGCATCCGCCCCGAGTTAGCCTAGAATCTTTTTAATTCAGAATTTATGAGCATTTTTTGTACTCTAAGACTGATATCTTGGACCCGAAAAAATAGTCCAACATACACACGTTTCTTTCAAATAGAGGTTGTCAGGTGGGACCTAGCATAGACACGTTTCCTTCACAGAGGTGGTTGACATCTGGGACCCAACAAGTTGCCAAGGTCAAAACAGTGGACATGGCCAAATAAAGTCCATCATACGCATGTTTCATTTACAGAGAGGCTGATATGTGAAACTCAGCAGCGCGACCTTATGCATATGCTGCATCGAGCAAGGTTGCAAGTTTGAAACAGGGAGGAACGAGTGAGAAAAAGTTCAACATGCACACGTTTCTTGTAATGAGAGGCTGAAATGGGGGACCCAGTAGCGTGAGCAAATGACCGATTCGTCGAGCAACATTATCTAGTTCGGAACAGGGTAGGGCTAGAGAAGGAAAAAATTCCATCATACCCACGATTCTTCTAATCCAAGGCTGACATAGGGGACTCACCACCCTGAATAAACGGCTGATGCAGCGAGCAATGGTATCAAGTTCGGAACACGAAGGCGCGACGGAGGGCAAACAATCCATCATACACACATTTATTCTAATGAGTGGATGACATGTGAGGCCCAGGAGGTTGATTAAATGGCAGATGCATCGAGCATAGCTATCAACTTTAGAACAGGGTAGCGCGGGCGAAGGAAAAAATTCCATCATGCACACGTTTTTCTAATGAAAGGATAACATGTGGGTCCTAGCAGCCTGATTAAACGGTAGATGCATCGAGTAACGCTATCAACTTTGGAAAAGGGTAGCGCGAGTGAAGAAAAAAAATCCATCATACACACGATCTTCTAATGAGAGGCTGACATGTGGGACCCAGCAGCCTGACTAAACGGCAGACGCATCAAGCAGTGTTATCGAGTTCAAATCAGGGAGGCGTGGCCGAAATGTATGGTCCGCTAGAGACACTGATGTCCGGGAGCCACACACCTCAAAAGACTTCGGCGAGTCAACATCGTGTGAGGAATCCGAAATCTTGTTTCTGCCACGCGCCAGCCGAGCTTCCTCCATGTTTTTAGTGGTTCCGTCGTAGTAGAGGGCCGCGAAACCGGAAAAAAAGTTTTCCATTGGCCATGGCCGAGCCGAGAAATTCGTCGGGGAAGATGCACCTTCTATAATGACCGTTGGGCCAATTCATTGCGGAAGCAAACTTTTCTTGTACTGATATAGTAGCTCAAATATCTCCACGAGCAAAATGATCTCTAATGAAGTGATTACGAATATCAATATGCTTCGTTCTAGTATGTTGCACCAGGTTGTAGGCAATCTTGATAGCACTTTAATTATAACATAAAATAGGAACTTTGTTACAAGTGACATTGTATTCCTTTAAAGTTTGCCTCATCCATAACAATTGAGTACATGCACTTGCAGCAACCACATATTCAGCTTCGGCGGTGGAGATATATATACAATTTTACTTCTTAGAAGACCAACACAGTGCGGACCTACCAAACAATTGGCATGCCCCAGATGTTGATTTCTGATCATGTTTATCACCGGCCCAATCCGAATCCGTGTACCCACATAGAAAGAAAATTGAGCCTTTTGGATACCACAAACCATAGTTTGGGGTATGAAATAAATATCGAAAGATTTTCTTGACCGCCATTAAGTGGCTTTCTTTAGGAGACGCTTGATACCTTGCATAGACTCCTGATAGCTGTGAGATTCGACATATTTTTGATGGTTTTTATTGATGGTTTTCCTCTAGATTTGATCGTTTTCTAGTTTTACCTAACGCTAATACTTCGGTAGCAAAGAAAACTTGGGGTTTAATGTGTTTTTTAGGTTCTGAACATCATTAGAAGGTTTTAACAAGGGAAACACAATATTCAGGCAAAAACAAGCAAGTCTCTTTTTGGAAGCAATCAAGGGTGGCAAACAGACACTTTAACAAGCAACTATACAGCGGGAACATGTTTCCGGCCGTATAGTTCCCGCCGTATAGCTGCCACTGCCTCTATCTTGTCAAAAGGGACAACTTTCATGAAGAGGCCAGACGCGAAATCAGAACACAGGAGCCGCCATCCCATCGAGAAAGGAGAGAGAAGAGATCCGGAGAAGGAGGAAGAAGACATTCGTCATCTCGCTCCACGATCTTCGACCTCCTAGCCAACACACCCTGTAGCCATTGCTTGTACTTGAGAGAGAGAGAGAGAGATCTTCACCTTGCAAGACTAGGGTTTGAGATTGTTTCTTCCTATCTTGAATTGCGTTGGATTACTTTTCTATTCTTATTGTGGATCTGCATGGTAATATCGAGAAGAACTCCCTTTATTTTATTATATCGATGGTGCTTTCTTCTCTCATGTGTGAGTAAGTTCCTTGGGCGTGGGAGATGTAAGGGATTGGTGAGATGTGATGTGCCTCCATATATTTTCCATTAGTTTGTGGTAGATTTTAATTACTATATTATGTGCTTGGCTATCTGTGGGATGCCTAATGCTTGTTGTCCAATTAAGGGCCCAAACAACATGATGCTTTGTTCTACATGGATAGGATCTTGCTCGCTAGTAGACCGGTGACCCCCGAGTGACACGGGGATATCAATGGGAAACTAGTAGATACAAGGATAACAAGGAACCACCATGCTTATTGCTTTAGTCCGATCCAAAGAGCTTAATTGGTAAGCAACCTGAAGGATCTTAATCGTCTAGTGGCTGACCATGGTTTTGGTAACAGACTAGTAGGATTATTGAAGTTGGGATGAAATCTACCAAGAGGAGTTCCGGCTAATTATGGGTTGCTCGCTTACACATATACCCCATATCCATTACTTGTACTTGAGAGAGAGAGAGAGAGAGAGAGATCTTCACCTTGCAAGACTAAGGTTTGAGATTGTTTCTTCCTATCTTGAATTGTGTTGGCTTACTTTTCTATTCTTATTGTGGATCTCCACGGTAATATCGAGAAGAACTCCCTTTATTTAATTATATCGATGATGCTTTGTTCTCTCATGTGTGAGTAAGTTCCTTGGGCATGGGAGATGTAAGGGATTGGTGAGATGTGATGTGCCTCCATATATTTTCTATTAATTTGTGATTTATTTTAATTACTATATTATGTGTGCTTGACTATCTGTGGGATGCCTAATGCTTGTTGTCCAATTAAGGACCTAGACAACATGATGCTTTGTTCTACATGGATAGGATCTTGCTCGCTAGCAGACCGGCGAGCCTCGAGTGACATAGGGATATCAATGGAAAACTAGTAGACTCGAGGATAATGAGGAACCACCATGCTTATTGCATTAGTCCGATCCAAGGAGCTTAATTGCTAAGAAACCTGAAGGATCTTAATCGTCTAGTGACTATCCATGGTTTTGGTAATACACTAGTAGGATTATTGAAGTTGGGATGAAATCTACCAAGAGGAGTTCCGGCTAATTATGGGTTGCTCGCCTACACATATACTTATAAGATTATAATTGTTATACTTATCATTCGTCCACCTGACACAGTCACTATCAACATGAACTGTATCTCCCCACGCCTTGTTTGTCATCTGTAGAAAACAACAAACAATCAAATCGTTCTTTACTTTTATGCTTTTTATTTCTGAAGTTTACATTTTAGTTTTATTTAAATACATCCAGTTTAATCCAAATTCCATTCTCATTTCCACACTTGCAGGCAATTCAATCAAAGACCTGTGACAACTTTGGGTGTGACAGGGACTTCATTCATAAACACTTACCTTTGGGCTCCCTGTGGGATCGACATCTATACTTCGAAAGTAGCTACAAACGATATGTGCACTTGCAGACATCAAGCTATTTTCTGGTGCCGTTGTCGGGGAGCTAAGCGCTAAGTGTTCGTCTCTTTACACTTCAGGTGTTACTACTACAAAATGGTCTCCCTAGGAGACAAAGGGTCTACATGTTCTGGTAAGACCTATTTACCAGATTATTTTGAGCGCGTGCCTGCTCAAAGGCACGAGGAAATTATTGAATCTTTGAAATACCGCTGAATATGTCCAAGTGCCGCTGAATGTGAATTGGGAATCTGTCGATATTTTTATTTCTTATTATGTACCGCTAAATCTTTCACATGCTACTGAACCTATCAAAAATTTTGTTTGGTACTTGTTCAGATCGACCGGACGAGTGTAGAATATGATCTCGCTTTCCTTTCGAATCAGAACTTGCTACATCTATTGAATTTCAATGTCCGCATTGCTGAATCTGTCAATTCTTTTGGTCACTGTCTGTGTACTGCCAACCGGTCACTTTGAATGTTGTGCTGACTCTATCAAGTGTTGCTGAATATGAACCAAGAATTAGTCTGATATATTCACTGTCTTATTATGTACTGCTGGATCTTTCAAATGCTATCGAATCTGTCAAATGCTTTGTCGTTATTATTAGTACAATATTTTGTAGAACAAACTGTGATGTACTGGTACTTGTTTCGATGAAGTGCACCAGATTGTCTTGCTTTTCTTTTGAAACTTAGCATTGTCACAATTATCTACATGAGTCTTGGGTAGTTTGGGTTGCATATGGGCGGTCACACAGGCATTTACGTAAGGAGGAGGTATTCACACAGAAGCAGACTTGATCATCAGTTTTGCTTGCTCTGATGGTCAAGTCTCTTTGGAGAATAGGCCAAACTGATCGTGCACCAAGTTTTTTTTAGCTAGAACAAGAACTGATTCTCTCTGTACTGCTATTGAATTTTAAGTAGGAAAGCTACTGAATCTCTAAAATGTTTTGGCATTGCTATGACTAAAGAATTTTGTGGAACTAATACTGATGTACTGGTACTTGTTTAAATCAAGGGCAGTAGATAGTCTTGCTTTTCTTTTGAAACATGGCCGTGTCACAATTTAGATGAGACTTGGGCATTTTGGGTTGCATACGGGGGTCACATATGCATTGATGTGAGAAGAAGGTACTCAAAGCAGACTTGATCATCAGTTTTGCTTGCTCCAATGGTCGAGTGTGTTTGATGAAAGGACAAACTGATCGCGTGACAATGTTTTTAGAGCTGAAATAAGAACTGGTTCTCTCTATACTATTATTATATTTCATTGTCTATATTGCTAAATTGGTCACTTTTGAAATGCTGCTGAATTGGTCAAGTGCTCCTGAATATGAACTTCAAATCTGTTTATAATTTTTCTACCTTATTCTGTATTGCTGAATTTTGACATGAATAGCTACCAAAAAGAATTATCGCTTTTCCCCTCCCTCTCTATGAGGTCTTTGTTTTGAATTAGGGCGAGCACATCACAACACAATTTTTATTAACCAGGAGAAGAAATCTAGTAGCTCATTCAGCCCCTCTTTAGCCCAGAACATTTTTATTCAGTCTTTTTGGGTCAGGGGACTATTGACCACAACCCAGTGAAATTTGAGAAAGGAGCCCATCGAGCATAGCCGAGAACATATTAATTCGTCCTTTTAGGGGTCAGGATACTGGTGAGCACAACCCAGTAAAATTTGAGAATGAAGCCCATGGAGCATAGCCTACGGAGTATAACCCACGTAGAGCTGCCTATGTAGAATAGTCAAACTCTTTTTAATTCGGCCTTTTGGGAATTACCCCCACCTCTCAAAATAAAAAAAAACTCTGCCTATCCATGTTTTTAAGAAAATACTCCATTATGTGACATTTTATAAATTTGAGATGCCAGGAGCGCTACCCTTTTATATTTTAAAAGAGATAAACATAGACACACAAAATATTTTTAAGAAGACTAATACATAAGTTGTAGTACCTATAAACTTTTAATGATATTTATTCTATAAATATCTTTGTTGTAGTGGCAACACACTCAATTTACATTTATTTGATTTGAAGGTCATTTGTTCGAATCGCCTGTGTGTGTGTCTATCTTGGGTTTACATTTTTTCGAGGCTGACATCATGGACCCATCAACATGCAGCGTCCTCGAGCTTGTTTTGAGGGTGGGTTTGAAAAAAAAAATTAAATACTTTTACAGAGAGGCTCGCATAAGGGGCCCACCAAACAGAACATATAAGGCTGGTTCGGGGACCCACAATCCAGAACATGCCAGAGAGGCTGACATACGGGCTCCAACAGTAAGACCATACATGGCTGCCATGGTGAAAACAACGGACGTGGCCGAAAAAAGGTCTATCATACACACGTTGCACTTACAGAGAAGCTGACATGTCGGACCAAGCAGGCCCAAGCATAGCCCATTAAATTAGGCTATCAGCCCCAAGCATAGCCCAATACCTTCTAATTCGGCCTTTTCGTGCTCTTATGGCCACCGACCATAGCCCATTCAATTTAGGAGTGAGCCCATGGAATATAAGCCATTACGAATAGGGCATCCTCATCGAGTTAGCCTAGAATATTTTTAATTCGGCCTGTATGAGAATTTTTTGTACTCTAAGGCTGACATCTGGGACCCGAAAAAATAGTCCAACATACACACGTTTCTTTCAAATAGAGGCTGTCAGCTGGGACCCTTCATATACATGTTTCCTGCATAGAGGTAGTTGACATCTGGGACACAACAAGTTGCCAAGGTTAAAATAGCGGACATAGCCAAAAAAAGTCCATCATACGCATGTTTCATTTACAAAGAGGCTAATATGTGGGACCCAGCAGCGCGACCTTATATAGATGCTACATCGAGCAACGTTGCAAGTTCGAAACAGGGAGGAGCAAGCGAGAAAAAAGTTTAGCATGCACATATTTCTTATAATGAGAGGCTGAAATGAGGGACCCAACTGCGTGAGAAAACCACAGATTCATCGAACAACACTATCTAGTTCGGAATAGGGTAGCGCTAGAGAAGAATAAATTCCATCATACCCATGATTCTTCTAATGCAAGGCTGACACAGGGGACCCACTAGCCTGAATAAACGGCTGATGCAGCGAGCAATGCTATCAAGTTTGGAACACGAAGGCGCGACCGAGGGAAAAAAATCCAGCATACACACGTTTATTCTAATGAGTGGATGACATGCGAGGCCCGGGAAGTTGATTAAATGGTAGATGCATCGAGCATGCGCTATCAACTTCGGAACAGGGTAGCGCGAGGGAAGGAAAAAATTCCATCATACACATGTTTCTTCTAATGATAGGATGACATGTGGGTCCCAGCAACCTGATTAAATAGCAGATGCATCGAGTAACACTATCATCTCTGGAAAAGGGTAGCGCAAGCGAAGGAAAAAATTCCATCATACACACGATTCTTCTAATGAGAGGCTGACATGTGGGACCCAGCAGCCTGACTAAGCGGCAAATGCATCGAGTAGTGTTATCGAGTTCAAATCAGGGAGGCGTGACCAAAAAGGATGGTCCGCTAGAGAAGCTGACGTCCGAGACCCACACACCTCAAAAGAATTCAGCGAGTCAACATCACGCGAGGAACCGGAAATCTTGCTTCTACCATGCGCCAGCCGATCTTCCTCCATGTTTCTAGCAGTTCTGTCATAGTACAGGGCCACGAAACTAGAAAAAAAAGTTTTCCATCGGCAACGGCTGAGCCGAGAAATTCGTCGCGGAAGACACACCTTCTACGACGACCGTCGGGCCAAGTCGTTCCGGAAGAAAACCTTTCTTGTAGTGATATAGTAGCTCAAATATCTCCACGAGTAACATGATCTCTAATGAAGTGATTATGAATATCAATATGCTTCGTTCTTGTATGTTGCACCAGGTTGTAGGCAATCTTGATAGCACTTTAATTATAACATAAAATAGGAACTTTGTTACAAGTGACATTGTATTCCTTTAAAGTTTGCCTCATCCATAACAATTGAGTACATGCACTTGCAGCAACCACATATTCAGCTTCGGCGGTGGAGATATATATACAATTTTACTTCTTAGAAGACCAACACAGTGCGGACCTACCAAACAATTGGCATGCCCCAGATGTTGATTTCTGATCATGTTTATCACCGGCCCAATCCGAATCCGTGTACCCACATAGAAAGAAAATTGAGCCTTTTGGATACCACAAACCATAGTTTGGGGTATGAAATAAATATCGAAAGATTTTCTTCACCGCCATTAAGTGGCTTTCTTTAGGAGACGCTTGATACCTTGCATAGACTCCTGATAGCTGTGAGATTCGACATATTTTTGATGGTTTTTATTGATGGTTTTCCTCTAGATTTGATCGTTTTCTAGTTTTACCTAACGCTAATACTTCGGTAGCAAAGAAAACTTGGGGTTTAATGTGTTTTTTAGGTTCTGAACATCATTAGAAGGTTTTAACAAGGGAAACACAATATTCAGGCAAAAACAAGCAAGTCTCTTTTTGGAAGCAATCAAGGGTGGCAAACAGACACTTTAACAAGCAACTATACAGCGGGAACATTTTTCCGGCCGTATAGTTCCCGCCGTATAGCTGTCGCCGCCTCCGTCTTGTCAAAAGGGACAACTTTCGTGAAGAGGCTAGACGCGAAATTAGAACACAGCAGCCGCCATCCCATGCAGAAATGAGAGAGAAGAGATCCGGAGAAGGAGGAAGAAGACATTCGTCATCTCGCTCCACGATCTTCGACCTCCTAGCCAACACACCCTGTAGCCATTGCTTGTACTTGAGAGAGAGAGAGAGAGATCTTCACCTTGCAAGACTAGGGTTTGAGATTGTTTCTTCCTATCTTGAATTGCGTTGGATTACTTTTCTATTCTTATTGTGGATCTGCATGGTAATATCGAGAAGAACTCCCTTTATTTTATTATATCGATGGTGCTTTCTTCTCTCATGTGTGAGTAAGTTCCTTGGGCGTGGGAGATGTAAGGGATTGGTGAGATGTGATGTGCCTCCATATATTTTCCATTAGTTTGTGGTAGATTTTAATTACTATATTATGTGCTTGGCTATCTGTGGGATGCCTAATGCTTGTTGTCCAATTAAGGGCCCAAACAACATGATGCTTTGTTCTACATGGATAGGATCTTGCTCGCTAGTAGACCGGTGACCCCCGAGTGACACGGGGATATCAATGGGAAACTAGTAGATACAAGGATAACAAGGAACCACCATGCTTATTGCTTTAGTCCGATCCAAAGAGCTTAATTGGTAAGCAACCTGAAGGATCTTAATCGTCTAGTGGCTGACCATGGTTTTGGTAACAGACTAGTAGGATTATTGAAGTTGGGATGAAATCTACCAAGAGGAGTTCCGGCTAATTATGGGTTGCTCGCTTACACATATACTTATAAGATTATAATTGTTAAACTTATCATTTGTCCACCTGGCACAGTCACTATCACCATGAACTGTATATCCCCGCACCTTCTTTGTCATCTGCAGAAAACAACAAACAATCAAATCGTTCTTTACTTTTATGCTTTTAATTTCTAAAGTTTACATTTTAGTTTTATTTAAATACATCTAGTTTAATCCAAATTCCATTCTCATTTCCATACTTGCAGTCAATTCACTCGAAGACCTGTGACAATTTTGGGTGTGACAGAGACTTCATTCATAAACACTTACTTTTGGGCTCTCTAACATCCCAAAACTTTAATCCAAGTGATCAAGATAAAAACTACCCAATTTAGGGTTAACAAAAAATTTATCATTTAAAAATCTTTAAGCATTCATATGTGTATTGCATTAATACGGAATTGTTTGAAATTTTCATGTCTGTTTATTCTAATGGTTGTAAAATGATTCTAAGGTGAACGCCACATCATCTAGATCATTCCCAAGCAAAATCCAAAGAAAAGGAAATCAAATGGAATTAATAAATCCAAATGGTCATTTGTGCCATTTTAATCCACTAGGTCACTTTGGGTGTTCTTAGAACTCAAAGTCCAACAGAAACAATTCTAACTCTTTGCACCCCTTGCTAGTACAAGTAATGACCTACCAAGGCCCACTTTGAAATCTTACAAAGACATTTGAACTCTAAATTTAAATGACATTTGAAAATGGAATCAAGTGTAGGTGCATAGATCACATCTTCTCAAAAACCACTCAAATGAATTCCCCTTGACCTTTCCAAGCAGGCATAGAATCTCAAGCTTAAGTGGAGAACACTCAAAAAATTTGAATCCAAAATTCAAAACTTTTCTTCATGCGGCCATTCTGTTGAACACATGGCAGGCACTGAATCAACACTCGAGTAGCTTCACTGTTTCCATAGTGATCCTCAACCAATTTGGTCTCCCACTTAATCCCCTGTCCTCCTAGCATCTACCCCAGCCCAGACCAGCTCCCCCTTCATCGCTAGCAGCAGTAGCGCGCCGCTCAAATATGGTCGTCGCCGGCCAAACGGGGGCAATGCGCCAGCGACCGCGTAGCACCAAACCAGCACCGCCACTAGCACCGCCTAACCCTACCGCCACTCCCTGTCCACCCCATGATCACCGCCAGCCCCTGGACCACCCCAGAGCTGTGCCGCCCTTTCCTCTCCGCGTGCAGCCAGAACACGCCAGAGCGTGATCGCCGCCAGCATGCCACAGACCATGCCTCGACACCAAATCGCGTGCGCCGCTTCGCCATGAACCCAGCAACCCGCCAGACACGGCCGTGCACTATCGCGTGACCCACAGTCGCCGGGAGCTGCTTCGAGCACCGCCTCTGTCTTCGAGAGCGCGGGAAGCTTCCGACCAATTGCCACCACCCCTAGCCACGCCATTAAGCTCTAGACGACTGCCAGCAGACCACCCACCATCCGCCTACCTCGCCCACGCTGGTAGCCCCCTGTATCACCATCACCGACGAGCCACGCCTATACCTCACTGCCTCACCGTCGAGCCTGTATAAGGAGGCCTCCCCAGCACCATTTCTTCACACCATCTCACTCCCCTCTCTCCATTGACCGTTTCCCCTCTCTCGCCGGAGCCGCTCGAGCAGCCCATCACCGGAATTCCGCCGGAGGTAGCCGCTGCAGAGGAGGAGACATGGTCGTCGAATTCGTCCACCTCAGCCCCTGACGCGACTTCGCTTGAGCTCGCCGTCGTCCACAAGTTCGTTTGCCCGCCTCGCCGCACTAGCAGGAGCCCTGGTATGTCCCCAGTAGACCCCCACCTTCCGCTTAGGGTCAAGTCTCGCCGGCGATGAGTCCGTCGTCGACGATGACCGTGGACCGTTGATCCCTGTTCTAATCGTAGCGCCTAGATTGCCCCGTACTGCTTCAGGTTTTAAGTGCCGCTGACATGCGGGACCAGCCAGTCAATCGCCCTCTGCGCCACTGAGCGTCACTGGGCCGGCCCATTTACTTTCCCGCGCTGACCCAGTAATTCAAATTAGGATTTTTCTATTTTAGACTTAAATCAATTATGTTCCTTAGTTTAAAAATCAATTCAGGGAGTTTTTCAAATCCAAATTAAGTGATTCCAATTTTGCTGGAAAGCTACTGAAAATATCTATCCAAGCCCGTTGGATTTAAAGGATTTAGAGTTAGAGATATCTCCTAGTAAAAATAACAAGACAGAAGCTTTTGCACATTCAAACATTTTTATAAAATCAACCATAATAGCTTTTGAGTTGATTCCAACTCTCAAAAATCACATTTAACCATAACTATCTGAATATGTAATAGTATTAAGGTTTGCATGCAGTGACTTTGGACTAGTACCAAAATAATGCTATCTAGGCATTTCTAGTCACTTTAAATCATTAATGATTAAACTTGAACTTATTAAAATGTGATCCAGCCCTTAAATCACGTTCCCATATGTTAGAATATGTGGTGATGACATGTGTCCACATGATCCCATATTTTAATTGGAGAATATTAAATCGTAGTTATTTTCAATGAGTAGAAATTTCTTTTCTCAAATAAAAGGAATGAAGCTAGTTAATTAAACCTTGTGATGCTTGTGATGATAATAGATCATCAAATGTGTGCCTTGGTGTGCTAAGTAGACTAGTTAAGTATTGTTTGGTGATTGTGTATCCTGTATGTATTTATAGACGATAGTACCGACCAAGCTTTCGAGGAGGAGTTCTACAAAGAGGAGGAGGAAGAAAACTTCAACCACTGCACTAACCAAGGCAAGCTAGCACTATACAAGTTAACCCTTGCAAGTTTTACTTGCAAGTCTAGCACTTCAAGTAAACTGAGCAAGCTATTGTTAGCAAGCTAGAATTAAGCTAGATAACCTAAGGAAGATGCATTAGGCATGCTTTGGTTATACCTACTCCAAGTTTTTATTTACAAGCTTTACCTTCTTTACTTTACCAAAGTCCGTTACTTGTTTAATGGTAGCATAAAAAGTATAAAACTTGACCTATCTAGTTAGACTTAGATGTCATTCGATGGCATGATATTGAGATTAGCATCCCACTTTAGTGAACACTCTTAACTTAGTAGTTTAGAGCTAAATCAAAACTTGATTCACTTTAGATGGGAATGCTTGGTGGAAAATGACTTGTGAAAACCTTGGAATGATGAGTCATTCTATTGAGATGTTTTGACATGTGTTGAGAAACACAAATGGTTTATGATGATGAAAATGTTGAGGCATGAGCCTTAGCCCTTTTACAAAACTGATGGTTGGGTTCGGATGCGATACCATTCCAATTTTACCGTACAACCACAATACCTGAATTGGGTAAGGCTTAGCCGGTAGTTTATATGCATTAGTATTAGTTCCCTCGTGGGAGAGGTTTGAGCTGAGGCTACCTCTCAATGTTGTCCACCTATGCAGTGCCCAAGATGATAGATGGTCATGGTTGGGAGGCCATGCCCATAGGAGAGGTGCTTATACTAGGGTGTGTAAAGGAAAGGTTATGTTTGATTATCTACATACTAAGTATGATGATTTAGGGTTATCCCTGACAGATGTATCGAATCTTGTGGTGAAAGTGTACCACCTCTGCAGAGTGTCAAACTATTCGAATAGCCGCGTCCGCGGTTACGGATAGTTGGAGTGGCCATACTGTTCTGTTGTCAGATGTTTTCAAAACAATTTATGAAATGAATTGTGACCTGACTCGAGCACAACAAAGTTGTGACTATGACAATTAAGTTCCCACTTAGGTGATTTCAAACTTTATTTTATCTTTCTTTGTTTCTGAACTCAGCTTTGGTTTCAAACTTAACTTTACAAATGAACTTAGAGTTAGCATTCCTACTAGAACTATCTTACTTGTTAGTGGTAGTTTGCGAGTACTTAAAGAGTACTCATGGCTTTTGTCCCTGGCTATTCCCGTGGCCAGACTATGAAGGAGACTACCAAGATGAAGGACAACAGGACGACTATGATAACTAGGACTATCTCCCATTGTCAGCATTGCCTGTGACCCTGAAGATGGACCCCACCGCTATGCTTATTATTTATTCCACTGCTTGTTGTATTAAGACTGGATCATGAGATCCTTTATTCGTGTAAGACCTTATTACGGTTTGTAATTGGTGATGTACGGTGATATCCAGTCTGTTATGTCTCGCAAAAATGGTAATCCTGGGATTGCGAGATATGGCATAACAGGCATCTGGGATTAAAAATCTGGGTGTTGAAAAGTTGGTATCAGAGCCATCCTGTCCATAGGAGATCCTAGTTAGAATGGACGTCCGAACAAAAACTTAGTTTCAAAAACCAGAGTGAGTATTTATGAAAACTATTTCCTCTCTTACCCTTGGGAATTCTTTCTCTCAAAAAAATTCATGTTCCTCCAAATTCTTACTTTACTACATAAATTTTTGATACACTTGATCACTTCACTAAATTTCTCATCCTTAATTCTTCTAGATGGATACTTAGTTTAGCAAGTTCTACCATTTGGGCAACGGAGGCCAACTAATCTTCGAGAGGGATCTTGATGCACTATCAGAGTACTTGGGACGCCCGCATCCGGAGGTTCTGGGAGCTCAACTTCCTGGACCCCCCAGGAGGAGATTTACAATGGCTAGTCACCGCTGATCTTCGAGGCAAGATAGAAGCACCAACATCCGGGAGGATCTAGTTCTCCATGAGAAAGAACAACTGGCTAGATGGATTAGCCAGGGCAATGCATGAAGCTCTCGCACGTCTGTGTCCCATGAGTGTCAACGAAATTCACGGAACCCGCTTTGCTCACTACATTAGGCGTGACTTTATGGGAATGCCCATGGAGATGCCAAGTCACCCGGAGTTGAAGCGTCAAGTGGAGAACCTCAACTTCCTGCTGTACGACGGACAGAAGGAATTGGACAATGCTAGAGAGTTTGCCAACCACACTCTCGCCATTGCCACCCAGAAGGCCCAGACTTTCTCACTGCTCGTCAAGGATCGTCAGTCTCTTTGCCGTCAATGCGCCAAGAAGGATCGCACCGTTGAACGTCTTCGCAAGAAGGTGGCCGACCTCGAGAAGACCATCAAGGAGCAACAAGCTCAGCTTGCAGCAAAATAAGAAGAAGAGGAAGGTGAAGACATCCAGGGAGATATGGACTCTTACCTTAGCAATGATGATGACTTTCTGGAGGAGGATGCTGTGGACTTCTACACCGACGATGATGACTCTGACTTCATCGATGATGAGTAGATGCACTAGAGCACTATCGTAGCGTGAGGAGTATTAGTCCCATTGTATCGTAGCTTGCAGAATGGTTCTTAAAACCATCTGTTTTCTTTTGATGTTGTGGTGTGTGTGTGTTTGTATCGTGTGCTTTGCTTGAATGAATGAAAAGAAGTTAGTTGCAAAACCTGAGTCAAACTCAAAGTTTTAGCTTTGAAACCAAAACCTTGAACCTTAGAACTTTCCCTCTTACCCCTTTATCTATCTCAATCTTCAGATGACTCGTGGAAACCCTGGAGGGAGCAACTCATCACAGGACCCAATGCTGCATATTATGCAGATGCTAGTTGCCGACCGTTAAGCTAGCAGGGCAGAGCGCCAAGCCAACCTAGCAACACTGCAGCAGATCGCCCAGATGGCCCAAAACAACCAAGGCCATGGAAATTAGGATCATCAAGGATCCAAACTGAAGAATTTCCAGAATACCAATCCCCCAATCTTTAGCACTTCGGAGAACCCATTATATGCGGATGACTAGTTGCAGACAATGGAGAACAACTTAGAGGTAGCCATAGTTGATGCAACGAGAAAGTTCTGTTTCCCACCACTATTTGGTAGGAGATGCAAGAGCATGGTGGAACAGCACCCGCACAATGAACCATGGTCAAGTGATGACGTGGGAAGCCATCAAAATCAAGTTCAGCCGCACCCACGTGCCACAGGGCATAGTCACTCGAATGAGGGATGAATTCAGATAGCTGAAGCAGGGCAGCATGACTGTAGTGGAGTACCGTGACAAATTCTTGTCCCTAGCCAGGTATGCACCTGATGAGATCAACACGGAGGCCAAGAACAAGGAGAGATTCCTAAACGGACTGCACGATGAGATGCAGACGGTTCTCGTCAACATCCATTTTGAAGATCTCGAAGAGCTAGTCGACTCTGCCATTCAGATGGAAGGGAAGATCAACCAGGCAAACAACAACCGCAAGCGTCGTATGATGCACCAAGCTAGATCCAATAATCACCGGAAGTACCGTCCTAACCCTTCTGCGGGATATGCCCCACGGAACAACCGACCCCCAATGCCTCGCCCAAGCTACCCCAATCGCAGCGGAAGCAATGTGAAGTCCGGAGGAAACAACAATCACCCCGGCAACTCCAACAATTTCAACCGTGCACCTGCCAAGCACAACAACAACAACAATAGCAACAACAACACTGCACCCAGGACTGGAAGCAATGATGTGCCCGTGGCAGCAAAAGACAAGTCTCAGATCACTTGTTTTGAGTGTGGAGTGAAGGGTCACTATTGCAATGAGTGTCCCAAGAAGATTGCCGCCACTGCCAATGTGAATGCCCCAGCTCAACAGCAGCGTCGTGTTCAACCAAGAAGAAGATTTGCCCCAGGGAACCCTCACAACCGCAATGGCCGTCTCTTCCACATGAACACCGAAGAAGCCCAGGAAGCGCCAGATGTAGTGCTGCGTATGTTTTCTGTCAACTCAGTTTTAGCAAGAGTGTTGTTTGATTCTGGAGCATCACACTCATTTGTCACCGAAGAATTTGCATGCACCAGTAAGATTCACCCAACCAATTTGAAGCATGTCATGATAGTTCAAATCCCCGGTTCAACTACAAAAGCTAGGAAAATTTGCAAAGCTGTGCCTATCAGAATACATGGGATAGATTTTTATGCCAATCTAATAGGTCTTAGAACCAAAGGTTTGGAAGTAGTACTAGGAATGGATTGGATGCCAAAGCATAAAGGACTGATAGACTGTGCTAAGAAAGCCATCACCATGACCAGTAGTTCTAGAGTCTCAGTAGAGCATACATCTGAAACCTTACCCCGTCAATTCAAGTGCAACCAGAGTCTAGCCCTACCCACCATGGACCAAATCAGAGTAGTCTGTGAATACCCCGGCGTATTCCTAGATGAATTGCCCGGTATGCCCCCGAATAGGGATATTGAGTTCATTATTGAACTAATCCTCGGAACCGGACCCATAGCCCAGAGACCCTATAGCATGAACCCCTCAGAGTTAGTAGAGTTGAAGAAGCAGCTGGATGCTATACTGGCAATAGGCTTGATTCAACCAAGCGCATCGGCGTGGAGATCGCCAGTGTTATTCGTCGACAAGAAAGATGGAGGCAACCGGTTGTGCACAGATTATAGGAAGCTGAATGACGTCATCATCAAGAACAAGTACCCTTTGCCAAAGATAGAGGATCTATTTGATCAGTTGACTGGAGCAAATGTGTTCTCTAAGATCGATCTTAGGACTGGTTATCACCAACTTAAGATTCGTGCAACGGATATTCTGAAGACCTCCTTTACTACTCGTTATGGTTTATACGAGTATACGGTCGTGTCTTTTGGATTAACCAATGCCCCTGCTTATTTCATGAATCTCATGAATAAGATCTTTATGAATTTTCTAGACAAGTTTGTCGTTGTGTTTATCGACGATATCCTTATCTACTCCAAGTCAGAAGAAGAGCATGAGCAACATCTGAGAATCATCCTGGAAACCCTGAGAGAGCATCGGTTGTATGCCAAGTTCAGCACATGTGAGTTCTGGCTGAAGGAGGTAGGATTCGTAGGACATATTGTGTCTGCCGGAGGAATACTGTTGATCCCACCAAGATCAGAGATGTCGAAGCATGGGAAGCCCCAACCACTCAAACCCAAGTCCGTGCATTTCTCGGATTAGCGGGATACTACCGCAAGTTTGTCGAAGGATTTTCGAGCATAGCAAGACCCATGACCCAATTGTTGAAGAAGGACAAGAAGTTTGAATGGACTGACAAATGTGAAGCTAGTTTCCAAGAGCTCAAGAAGAGATTGATTTTAGCCCCAATATTGATCATGCCAGATATCAAGAAGCCGTTTGATGTGTATTGTGATGCATCCAAGATTGGTCTTGGATGTGTATTGATGCAAGAAGGCAAAGTCATCGCGTATCTATCTCGACAACTGAAGCAGCATGAACAGAACTATCCGACCCATGATCTTGAGTTAGCAGCCGTAGTTTTGGCATTGAAGACATGGCGTCGTTATCTTATGGGTAATCGTTGTGAGATTTACTCAGATCACAAAAGCTTGAAGTATGTTTTCACTCAGAAGGAGCTGAATATGAGGCAAAGGAGATGGATAGAGTTAATCAAGGATTATGACCTTGACATTCACTATCACCCCGGCAAAGCAAATGTGGTAGCGGATGCTCTTAGCAGATTACCGTGTAGGATAAACACCATGATCAAGGAGAAGCAACCCAGTTTGTATGAGGAGTTGGAGCAGTTTAGGACTGAGCTAGTTAGCAAAGGATTTCTAGCTAGCATTGAACTTCAACCCACATTGATTAGCCAAATCAAGGAGGCCCAAAAGGGAAATGAAAGTATCGACGGAATCAAACGTTGTATTGGTATAGGAAAGGTACCTGGATTCACTGAAGACGAAGAAGGAGTTCTATGGTACAAAGGCCGTATCTGTGTGCCAGCGGATTCAGAATTGAAGCAAGTCATCATGCAAGAAGCTCATGATACTCTTTATTCTATCCACCCCAGAGGAACGAAGATGTATCAGGATTTGAAAGAGCAATTTTGGTGGCACAAGATGAAGAGAGAAATCGGAAGCTACATCGCCAAGTGTGATATCTGTCAAAGAGTCAAAGCGGAACATCAGAGACCCGCAGGACTGTTGCAACTATTGCAGATTCCGGAATGGAAATGGGATTCTGTCGGAATGGACTTTATCACCGGTTTGCCTACTTCTAGTAGGGGAAATGACTCAATCTGGGTTATTGTTGATAGACTGTCCAAGGTATCTCATTTTATACCTGTCAAGATAACTTACCAAAGTTCGAAGCTAGCAGAGTTGTACATTGCTAGAATTGTTAGTCTGCATGGAACCCCCAAGACCATAGTATCAGATCGAGGAACCCAGTTTACCTCGAGATTTTGGCAGAAAGTCCAGGAAGGATTAGGCACCAAGTTGAATTTCAGCACCGCTTATCACCCACAAACTGATGGATAGACTGAGAGAGTCAACCAAATCCTAGAAGATATGTTGAGAGCTTGTGTGTTAGAGTATGGATCAAAATGAGAAGACTGCCTGCCTTTCGCAGAATTCTCATATAACAACAGTTATCAAGCCAGTTTGCAGATGGCACCATTTGAGTTCCTATACGGAAGAAAGTGTCGCACCCCTTTGAATTGGTCGCAAGTAGGAGAGACTCAGATCTTTGGACCCGGCATTCTCCGAGAAGCCGAAGAGAAGGTTCACAAAGTCCGTGAGCATGCCCAATCCAGACAGAAGAGTTATGCTGACAAGAGAAGGAGAGACCTGACTTTCAGTGTCGGAGATTTTGTGTATCTCAAGGTTTCGCCATTGAAGGGAACGCGGCATTTTAGTCTGAAAGGAAAGTTCGCCCCCAGATATATCGGGCCCTTCAAGATTCTGAATTGCCGAGGAGAAGTACGTATCAACTGGAACTGCCAGAGGAGATGTCAGCCATCCACAATGTGTTCCATATCTTGTTACTTCGCAAATGCCTAGAAGTGCCGGAGAAGACCGAAGTGTTCAAAAACATCGATCACCGAGATGTTGATACCAACAAGGATCTAACGTAGCGTGAAGTGCCCATCCGTATCTTGGAGGAAGCTTACAGAACCACCAGGACCCGGAGTATAAAATTTCTCAAGATTCAATGGAGCAACCATACTAAAGAAGAAGCCACTTAGGAGCGAGAAGATTACATTAGGGCAGAGTTTCCAGATCTCTTTAGTTCCTAGTTTTCTTTCTTAAATCTCAGGATGAGATTTTGTTTAAGGGGGAAGGTTTGTAACATCCCAAAACTTTAATCCAAGTGATCAACATCAAATCTACCCAATTGAGGGTTAACAAAAACTTTTCCATTTAAAAATCTTTAAGCATTCATATGTGTATTGCATTAATACGGAATTGTTTGAAATTCCATGTTTGTTTGTTCTAATGGTTGTAAAATGATTATAAGGTGAATTCCACATCATCTAGATCATTCCCAAGCAAAATCTAAAGAAAAGGAAATCAAATGGAATTAATAAATGCAAATGGTCATTTGTGCCATTTTAATCGACTACGTCACTTTGGGTGTTCCTAGAACTCAAAGTCCAACAGAAACAATTCTAACTCTTTGCACCCATTGCTAGTACAAGTAATGATCTACCAAGGCCCACTTTGAAATCTTACAAAGACATTTGAACTCTAAATTTAAATGACATTTAAAAATGGAATCAAGTGTAGGTGCATAGATCACACCTTTTCAAAAACCAATCAAATGAATTCCCCTTGACCTTTCCAAGTAGGTATAGAATCTCAAGCTTAAGTGGAGAACACTCAAAATTTTTGAATCCAAAATTCAAAACTTTTCTTCATGCGGCCATTCTGTCGAACACATGGCAGGCATTGAATCAACACTAGAGTAGCTTCACTGTTTCCACAGTGATCGTCGACCAATTTGGTCTCCCACTTAATCCCCGGTCCCCCTAGCATCTACCCCAGCCCAGACCAGCTCCCCCTTCATCGCTAGCAGCAGTAGCGCGCCGCCCAAATATGGTCATCACTGGCCAAACATGGGCAATGCGCCAGCGACCGCGCATCGCCAAACCAGCACCACCACTAGCACCGCCTAACCCTACTGCCACTCCCTGTCCACCCCACGATCACCGCCAGCCCCTAGACCACCCAGATCTGCGCCGCCCTTTCCTCTCCGCGTGTAGCCAGAGCACGCCAGAGCGCGATCGCCGCCAGCACGCCATAGACCATGCCTCGACACCAAATCGTGTGCGCCACTACGCCTTGAACCCAGCAACCCGCCAGACACGGCCGTGCACCGCTGCGCGACCCACAGTCGCCGACAGCCGCGTCGAGCACCGCCTCTGTCTCCTAGAGCGCGGGAAGCTCCCGGCCAATTGCCACCGCCCCTGGCAACGCCATTAAGCTCTAGACGACCACCAACAGACCGCCCACCGTCCGACTACCTCGCCCACGCCGGTAGCCCATGTATCGCCGTCACCGACGAGCTGCGCCCATACCTCACTGCCTCACCGTCGAGCCTATATAAGGAGGCCTCCCCAGCACCATTTCTTCACACCATCTCACTCCCCTCTCTCCACTGACCGTTTCCCCTCTCTCGTTGGAGCCGCTTGAGCAGCCCATCGCTGGAATTCCGCCGGAGGTAGCCGCTGTAGAGGAGGAGATGTGGTCGTCGATTTTGTTCACCTCAGCCCCTACCGCAACTTTGCCTAAGCTCACCGTCGTCCACCAGTTCGTTTGCCCGCCTCGCCACACTAGCTGGAGCCCTGGTACATCCCCAGTAGACCCCCACCTACCGCTTAGGGTTCATTCTCGCCGGCGACGAGTCCGTCGTTGACGACGACCGTGGAGCGTTGATCCCTGTTCTAATCGTAGCGCCCAGATCACCCCGTACCGCTTCGGGTTTTAAGTGCCGCTGACATGCAGGACCAGCCTGTCAGTCGCCCTCTGCGCCACTGGCATCACTGGGCCGGCCCATTTACTTTCCAGCGCTGACCCAGTAATTCAAATTAGGATTTTTCTATTTTATACTTAAATCAATTTTGTTCCTTAGTTTAAAAAACAATTCAGGGAGTTTTACAAAACCAAATTGAGTGATTGCAATTTTTTTATAAAGCTACTGAAAATCTCTATCCAAGCCCGTTGGATTTAAATCATTTAGAGTTAGAGATCTCTCCTAGTAAAAATTACAAGACAGAAGCTTTTGCACATTCAAACATTTTTATAAAATCAACCATAATAGCTCTTGAGTTGATTCCAACTCTTAAAAATCACATTTAACCATACCTATCTGAATATGTAATAATATTAAGGTTTGCATTCAGTGACTTTGGACTAGTACCAAAATAATGCTATATAGGCATTTCTAATCACTTTAAATCATTAATGATTAAACTTGAACTTATTAAAATGTGATCCAACCCTTAAATCACATTCCCATATGTTAGAATATGTGGTGATGACATGTGTACACATGATCCCATATTTTAATTGGAGAATATTAAATCTTAGTTATTTTCAATGAGTAGAAATTACTTTTCTCAAATAAAAGGAATGAAGCTAGTTAATTAAACCTTGTGATGCTTGTGATGATAATAGGTCATCAAATGTGTGCCTTAGTGTGCTAAGTAGACTAGTTAAGTATTGTTTGGTGATTGTGTATCCCGTATGTATTTATAGACGATAGTACCGACCAAGCTTTCGAGGAGGAGGAGTTCTACCAAGAGGAGGAGGAAGAAAACTTCAACCACTGCACCAACCAAGGCAAGCTAGCACTATACAACTTAACCCTTGCAAGTTTTACTTGCAAGCCTAGCACTTCAAGTAAACTGAGCAAGCTATTGTTAGCAAGCTAGAATTAAGCTAGATAACCTAAGCAAGATGCATTAGGCATGCTTTGGTTATACCCTTGACTTATACCTACTCCAAGTTTAAATTTACAAGCTTTACCTTCTTTACTTTACCAAAGTCCGTTACTTGTTTAAAGGTAGCATAAAATTATAAAACTTGACCTATCTAGTTAGACTAAGATGTCATTCTATGGCATGAGATTGAGATTAGCATCCCACTTTAGTGAACACTCTTAACTTAGTAGTTTAGAGCTAAACCAAAACTTGATTCACTTTAGATGGGAATGCTTGGTGGAAAATGACTTGTGAAAACCTTGGAATGATGAGTCATTCTATTGAGATGTTTTGACATGTGCTGAGAAACACAAATGGTTTATGATGATGAAAATCTTGAGGCATGAGCCTTAGCCCTTTTACAAAACTGATGGTTGGGTTCGGATGCAATACCATTCCAATTTTACCGTACAACCACAATACCTGAATTGGGTAAGGCTTAGCCGGAAGTTTATATGCATTACTATTAGTTCCCTCGCGGGAGAGGTTTGACCTGAGGCTACCTCTCAATGTTGTCCACCTATGCAGTGCCCAAGATGATAGATGGTCATGGTTGGGATACCATGCTCATATGACAGGTGCTTATACTAGGGTGTGTAAAGGAAAGGTTATGTTTGATTATCTGCATACTAAGTATGATGATTCAGGGTTATCCCTGACAGATGTATCGAATATTGTGGTGAAAGTGTACCACCTCTGCAGAGTGTCAAACTATTCGAATAGCCGTGTCCGCGGTTATGGACAGTTGGAGTGGCCATACTGTTCCGTTGTCAGATGTTTTCAAAACAATTTATGAAATGAATTGTGACCTGACTTGACCACAAGAGAGTTGTGACTATGACAATTAAGTTCCCACTTAGGTGATTTCAAACTTTATTTTATCTTTCTTTGTTTTTGAACTCAGCTTAAGTTTCAAACTTAACTTTACAAATGAACTTAGAGTTAGCATTCCTACTAGAACTATCTTACTTGTTAGTGGTAGTTTGCGAGTACTTAAAGAGTACTCATGGCTTTTGTCCCTGGCTATTCCCGTGGCCAGACTATGAAGGAGACTACCAACATGAAGGACAGCAGGACGGCTATTATAACTAGGACTATCTCCCATCGTCAGCATTTCCTGTGACCCTGAAGATGGACCCTACCGCTATGCTTATTATTTATTCCGCTGCTTGTTGTATTAAGACTGGATCATGAGATCCTTTATTCGTGTAAGACCTTATTATGGTTTGTAATGGATGATGTACTGTGATATCCAATCTGTTATGTCTCGCAAAAATGGTAATCCTGGGATTGCGAGGTATGGCATAACATGCATCTGGGATTAAAAATCCGGGTGTTGACAGGCTCCCTGTGGGATCGACATCTATACTTCAAAACTAGCTACAAACGATATGTGCACTTGTAGACATCAAGCTATTTTCTGGCACCGTTGCAGGGGAGATAAGCGCTAAGTGTTTGTCTCTTGACATTTTAGGTGTTACGACTACAAAATGGTCTCCCTAGGGTCTACACATTCTGGTAGGACCTATTTACCAGATTATTTTGAGCACATGCCTACTCAAAGGCGCGAGGAAATTATTAAAAAACTTTTAATATCAAATAAGGTTGAAGTTGAAAACCTGAGTGATATTATCGAAATCATGTCTATTTACAGGACAACTCCCAAGAAACCTAAGAAAACTCTCAAAGAATATAGTGCTCCAAGTTCTGAGTTCTTAAACAACCAATCTAATTCCCTAATCCTGGAGTTAGAGAATATCGATTTGATGGTGAGATTATTAAAATTTTGCAGGAAAAAGCTTTTAGTGGAAGGGAAGATGAAGACCCAGGAAGACATCTTAGAGAGTTCGACAATGTGATAACATCATGCTGGCTCATGGTTGACGTGGGAGCTTCTTCTTCTTCACTCCCCGTCAACAGCGCCAGTAAGTTAGCTTGATGGCCCAAAATATCTAGCTCGTTTGGGAACCCCAAGAGGAAGGTATGATGAGCACAACAACAAATTTCCCTCAGTTATAAAACCAAGGTTATCGAACCAGTAGGAGCATGGAAACACCTATAAGGTGTTGTTTCCAACTTAGAATCCTACACAACACAACCACATAACTTTGCCCCCAACTTACAGTGAGGTTGTCAATCTCACCGGTTTTGCTGAAAACAAAGTATTAAACGTATTGTGTGGAAGAAAGTAATAGCTTGTAGAAAGTAAACAGAAACCAGTAAACAGTTGTAGATTGATGGTAAAATAAAGGACCGGGGTCCATAGTTCACTAGTGGTGATTCTCCTTAAGATAGAGTGCATGTTGGGTGAACAAATTACAGCGGGGCAATTGACAAACATCGAGAAAGCATACATGCATATACTAATCATCTCGACTCCTTTGAGATTCGATTGGGCATTACAACATTATACATAGACCGTAATCCAACTGCATCTACGACTAATAATCCACCTTCAAGTTATCATCCGAACCCCGTCCAGTATTAAGTTGCAAGAAACAGATAATTGCATTAAGCATTGCGTGTAAAGTAAACAATACAATTCTTCTATGAACAAAGGATTGTTGTTTTCTCCCTAGTAGCAACAACACATCTAGTACCTTAGAGATTTCTGTGACTTCCCTAGATTACTAGAGGCATGAACCCACTATCGAGCATAAATACTCCGTCTTGGAGTTGCTAGCATCTACTCGGCCAAGGTAGCTACTAACAACAGAGAGCATGCAAGATCACAAATAACAAAGACATGATAGAATCAATAATCAATCTAAAATAGCATCTCAATATCCATCGGATCCCCGCAAACACAACATGTAGGATTACAAATAGATGATCTTGATCATGAACGGACCTCACAAGATCTAAACATGATAGCACAAAGGAGAAGAACCAACCATCTAGCTACTACATGGACCTATAGTCCAAGGATGAACTACTCACGCATCACACCAGAGGCTTGCATGGTGATGAAGAAGGCCTCCAGGGTGAATTCTTCCCTCCGGCAGGGTGCCGGGAAGAGCTTCGGGTCCCTCCCAATCTAGGGATGGAGATGATGGCGGCTACAGACTCTTTCGTGGAATTTTGATCGGGTACTTAGGGTTTTTGTATCGAAGTCAATATATAGTCGAAAGGGGAGGCCGAGGGGGTGCCCTAGGTGGCCATACCACCCCCTGGCGAGGGCCAGGCCTGGCCGCACGGCCAGGTGGTGTGGCCGGCATCTGGCCCCTCTTCGTCTCGTCTTCTGGCTCCGTGTCCCCCTCGGTGAAATATTGACTTTGGCTTTTGTCCCGTCCAATTCTAAATATTCATTTTCTGACTTTCTTGGAACCAAAAATAGCAGAAAACAGGCAGCTGGCACTGTGGCATCTTGTTTATAGGTTAGTCCAAGAAAGTGTATAAAAATACTCGAAAGTTGGGACAAAACATAAGAAAGTAGATATAAACCAAGCATGGAACATCAAAAATTATAGATACGTTAGCAACGTATCAACATCCCCAATCTTAACTCATACTCGTCCTCGAGTAGGTAAGTGATAAAAAGAAAGAATAATTTTTTAGGTGACATGCACCATAATAAACTTGATCAAAGTATTTGTAAAACATTGATAGCTGGGATCATAGTACTTCAACATAGCATGGAAGATATAGTTCTAGCAATAAGAGATAGCAACTATGTTGTAACATGAAAAGGCACAAACAAAAGATTCATGAATAACAATGCTTTGAAAGACATTTGTTTGTTTCACATAAAGAAAGCATAATAAGAATGGTATTCAGCTTGTCCCTCATAGTGTAGCAAAACATAAATGCATAGGAAACCTTCAATGTTCATAAGGGTGACTAGATACGAAAGTTTAAGAACAAGTAATATCAAAGTTATGAATCAATCAACAAGTCTTGGGACAATGCACATTAAACTAAGAATGGCCATTATGCTCTCTTAATAGGTGCATAAAGATAGAAGATGGAGACTCAACATAAAAGTAAAAGAAAGGCCTTCATAGAAGGAAGCAGGGATTCAAGTTTCATAAAGAGCTTCCAAAAATTATGGTACTTATTAGCTTTCAGCTCTCATTGCCCCTATCATAAGCATCTTTAGGTGATTAAGGTGAAAGTGACACAACTAAGAGGATATGCTTGACAAGTTATAAGTTGAAATATCATGCCCCTTGCTTACGAGTACCGAACCTCATGCTACTCAACTTCAGTCACAAGTAAGCTCTTGTCATTGTAAGTACATATTTATCATAGAGAACCGCCAACGGGGTACCCCTTGCACATGATACAGGAGCTATCCCATATCAAAATGACAAGGCAAGCAGACAATAAGCATCTCAGTGATCTTTTTATTTGCTATTTGCATAGGTTTTTATTGAGGATGCTTCATAGAGTGCTCATTATGGTTATGCTGCAAGTTTCCACCATGATTAGGCATGGCTTAGGCTAGCGGCCCAGGAATTTCTCTAACACACATACAAACTCCATGATCTTACAAGTTCTACTTTTATTTCACATCGCCAGGATCCATAAGCAAAAGAATCATGATATCAACGGAATAATAACAGCAATGTTGAAAGCGTTCCCCATGATACATGGTTATGCTAACTTCAACTTATAAATCGCAAGAATATACGCAACAAAGATGGACACAATGGTTCAAGTTTATTAAGTGCAAGAAAAGTAAAGTGTGCCATCAAGTTCATGAGAGCTTTAATCACTAGTTTTCACATACCAAGTTTAATTCGGAAGGTAGATAAAAACATGAATATACTTGGAATAGCAAATGCTAATAGGTAGGTATGGTGGAATCTTTGGAATAACTTGGTTTTATTTGGAGTTGGATGCATGAGTGGAACTCATACTTGGTTATGGAGGCTAGCAAAAGACTGGGAGCGACCAACTAAGAGAGCAATAATGGCCATAATCATGCAAAGCGACAAAACGTCATTAATTAAAGCATAAAGTGATATTACAAGTCGAAAACTAAAGGATCATAAAGGCTACGGTGACTTGGGATAGTCATAACATGGTGTGAGCATGTGCCAAGTCAACCTAAATAAAACATGAAAGGAGAATACCACAATAATATGCTTTAATATGCTAAAACAATGCATGATTCTTTCAAGGCACATTAAGAAATCTCAATTGTTTATAACATGTCATGCTACAGAAAAAATCACTAAGCATAAAGCCAAAACAATATCAAGCATGACATGACAAAGTATAGGCCACAGTCAAACACAAGCTCCTTTTAGCACTTAAGCATGAACTTTTCCTACTCTTTTCCAATCCAAACCAAACTTATTTGAAAACTAATGTATGAAAGAGGGGGTCCAACAAATTTATTCAAGAAAACTAAGCAAACCAAGCAAACGAAAACCAAAAACAAAAACTAAGACACTCCAAGAACAACACAACTTGTGCATGAAACAATAAAAATGAAGCGTTTGGAAGAAACCTGAGATTTTTATTGATGAAGAAGGGGATGCCTTGGGCATCCCCAAGCTTTGATGCTTGTACTTATAGGATATTTCTTGGGGTGACACACTTGGCATCCCCAAGCTTGAGCTTTAGTCCATTTTTCATCTCATTACATCATTCTTTCCATACATCTGAAAATTTTCCTTCATACAAAACTTCACACAATCTTTATTAGCAACATTAGTGCACTCAAGATAATAAGTCTTTGGGTTAAGTTACAACACCAATAAAACTTCCATTAAAATACAAGCTACTTTAGCACTTCCCTCAAAAAGCTCAATTCCCCAAAAAGAACCCAAAAAAGAATCAACAAGAAGCAAATGGAAATAATGGCAGAAATCTGTCAAAACAGACTAGCAGGTAAAAACCAATTTTTTTGAAGACCTTCTGTTTCTCAAATCTAAAAGTATTGAACTAACGAAAGTTATATAGTAAGCTGGGGCAGAAGCACAAAAAATCACAACTCAAATAGACGTACAGCGATTTTACACAAAATTTTACAGTGATGCACAAAAATCTGTTCCGGGACAGCAACTTTCCCAAGCATTACTTCTCTCTCATTAGAGGTTACTCTTGGCACAAAAAGAAAATAAAAAGAACAAGGAGCGGTTTTTACAGAGGTAATAACTTTCAAGACTCATCTAAAACTTTTGGGTTATCTCCCAATAAGTACTTTTTTTAACGCCTTTAAGTTAGGCATAAGAAGCAAGAAAAGAATCAAGTATTCTCGAATGAAGAAGCATTAAGAGCAAATTTTGTTTTCATAGGAGCGGAAAAATGAATCTTCTCACTCTTCTTAGGGAAGTGTTCTATACCTTTCTTGAGTGGGAGTTGATATTTAATGGTGCCTTCTTTCATATCAATAGTGGCACCAACAGTTCTAAGATAGGCTAGGTCTCAGGATAGCAGGTCGAGTCGGTTACAAGTTAGGGTTTTCCCTTTAAACTTTCTATCTTGAGCTTGCCATGTGCCGCAAGTAGTCGGAGTCTCCTTAGGTCACCCGAATCCTTAATTGGGTCCTGGTAACGTCGTGGGCTTTTACTAGACTGGACTGCATATGCCAAAGTTAAGTACCTGTAAGGTATGCCTAGGTAAGTAGCCCCTGAGTGTCTAGTTGAATCGCAGATTTGAGTGGAGACTTATGAATTCTTTTGAGTGTAGAGCGAGCATGTTTTCGAGTGTTCTAATTTGTATCATAGGGATTGTTGATATAGGTGCCTGATTTATCCGATGTATCAGGATCAATTAACTGCCTTAGGGCAAAACAATGCAATCTACTCAAACTCGAGTCCCTAGACTCGAATTTGGAGAAGTGCTGGCGTAATTCGACTCAGGCCACGGAGGCCTTATAGATTCGAATCCCAGTGTATAAGTGTTAGCACTCGACGCATCCGTCAAGGCTTATTTCATCGTTCCTATAGGCACATATTATGTCTGGTAGAGCGAAGCATGTGCGTTACCAGGCCTTCTTCAGGTCTTATCTTCATGATGCAAGTGTGGCATCCAAATTTTGTTATCGTGGAGATAATTCGGGTGGCCCAGGAGACGTAATCTCTTTGTAGGGAAAATATGAGGCGGAGTCGCCAAATCTTTCGAGTGTGGACGCAGTCAACACACAATTATGTATAAGAAAAAATCATAGGGTGTGCGGCTAGCGCTCCCTATGGGAGTAGCCCCCGAGTGCCTATTTGAGTCGTACACTCGAGTGGGGACTATAATTTTGTGACTGCTATCATCTTTTGCTTGTTTCACTTGAATATGCTTTATGCGCTCCCTATGGGAGTAACCCAAAGTCCACAGTCGAATCGTTGATTTGAGTGAAGGGTTTTTGCGATAAAATATGTTCTCATAATGCTTGGATGTCTTACAAAGTTTCTCGGGTGCACGACCAGTGCTCCTGTTAGGAGTAGCCCTAGAGTGCTTGGTTGAGCCAAAGACTCGAGTAAGGACTAGAGTAGTCAAAATGTGCTCCTGCTGGAGTTAGTGACGTTAGTGCTGACGATGAGATGACCTCAGTTACCCGCATGAGCGGCTTTGACGGGACCTGACGAAAAGTGGGTCCCATTTTCTGACTTGGATTTAACCAGGCGTGCGTAATCTTTGTTTTAACTGTGTGTCCTAGATTCTTGCGCGTAATGGGGGGAGTGGAGAGATGATTCATGGTTTTACCTCTGCCACGCGTCGACACTGATTTGTGCCACGCATCTGGTTGGTTTTCTCCTAGTCGTTGGATGTCATCTTTGATGAGGTTAAGTAGAGGTCCGCTTTGCGGTAATTCCCCACAACTCATCTTCTTCCTTGCTTACAGCCTCCATTGCTGGTCCTCGCTGCTCCATTGCTCTCATCTTCTTTGTGGCACTGGACCAACTTCGCGCTTTTCCGAGCTACTTCCTGTGTTCCCACCGCAAGCGCCAGATGGGAAAGAAGAAGGGAAGCTCTACTGCTAGATCTACAGTCGCCACTGCCATGGCCAAGAAGAAAGGTGCCATCACCGCGGGTACCAGTGTTGCCGCCGCGACTGGGAAGAAGAAGGGCCCAGGAACCCGCCTCACGAATGGGTCGTGGCGTGCATCCACCATCAAGCCTTCGGAGCTCTTCACCTAGTGTCAGGATGGGACGCTCCCTACTGCAGAAGATTACTGCTACATCCCCAGCGACGAGGTAATCCCTAGTCCCCCATCGGGTTTTGGGTGATGTTCCTCGCGTTCTTTATTCGCGGTCTTTCTCTCCCCCTTCACAAATTTGTGAGGGGGTTACTTTGTTTCTACGGGCTCCAGCTGCACCAGCTGACCCCGAATTCTATCCTCCACATTGCTAGCTTCATTACCCTGTGCGAGTGCTGGCTCAGAATCGAGCCACACTTTGGCCTCTTTAAAAAACTCTTCAAACTCAAACGCCAGTCGGGCTCTGGATCGGTAGTCTACAATATAGGAGGCTGTGGTATCCACATCGACTCCAATGTCACCTACTTTGCCATCAACTTCAACACATATGTCGAAGGGTGGAGGGAGAAGTGGTTCTACATTCGCGACCAGAAGGTTGACGGAGAGCACTACGGACTCACGCCCTTTGATCTACTGGCAGCATGCAAGCGGAGGAGGTTGTGGAAAAATATTGTGATGCCCGGCAAAGACGAGGAAACAGAAACTCTTTACCAGCGTGTTTGCGACCTTGAACGCCATGTAAGCAAGGAAATAGGAGGCGTAGAACTTATTCGCACTTGGATGTGCCATCGATTGCAGCCGCTGTAGGCTAGGGTGCACCCAATGTTCTGTTGGACTGGTGTTGATGATGTGACTCGCATCTCGTGAGAGGGTATCTCTTCGGGCGAAGTAGACAGGAGGTTTCAACTGCTGACCAAGTACACCTCCAAGGAGGATCTCTCGGGTGACTCAGTCGTGCCTCCCTTCTATGCGAGTCGTCCTCCGCCTGAGGTGGATTTCTTTAAAAGTTCTTATTTTTTGATTACTTACTCATTATAGCTTATACTGATGCTTAGTTCTGGTTTCAGGACTAGAAGGTGGCCACCAACTTGCCTCCTCAACCGGAAGGAATAATTCCGTGTGAAGTGGAAGAGGAGGATGGATCAGGCTCCACCGTCCCTGTTGGGGAGGAGCAGGAAGCCCCTGAGTCCAGCGGCACGGGACTCGCAAGCGCTCCCAAAGCAAGGACTCAGATGCCTCTTCGCCGACGACGCTGGAGGTTCCTCCCACTGTAGCAGAGGAGGCAATCCCTACCGTGCCTGTGCACGCCATGGCTCCTCCTTCATGGAAGATGTTGAGGCTGCCAAAGGAGTCATCTAGGGATTCCTTCTCCCTCGACAATTTTGATGGGTATGTTTTTATATTTGTGCGAGTTTGTCTTGTCCTCCCAAAATCTGTTCATATGAAGTAGTTATGGGTGCTTTCGTAGTCAAACGGCGTCGTCATCTTATGACGACTGTCAATTTGTCAAGGAGACTGGAGTCACAGACTCCAAAGACAAGGAGACGGCGACACGATCTCCTTACCCTCCGGTGACGGCCCACTCCGGTGCCAATTCTTTGAGTTCCCCCACACTAGGGAGCACCAGATGGTTGCCCGGATGTCAACTTAGAAGGAAACTTCGGAGTCCCTGGAGGAACATGTAAGTGTTTCTTATCGTTAGCAGTCGAATTTTGGTGGATGCTCACACTTTGTCTTTTATGTAGCCTGTCTTTAAGGAATCTGCCCGCCTCGCCGATCAGATCATTTCCCTGGGTCGAGAGCATGCATTGCTAGAAAATCACCATCGTGCCTATGAAGGTTGGTTTTACACTTTCTCTCTGTTCTGCTTGTGTAAAGGTTGGCGAGCTCAGGTTTTACCATTTTTATCCCTTGTAGGTGAGCATAATGAGCTTCTTCATCCCGTCACATCCCTCGAAAAGGGACTTGTCGTAGCAGACAAGAAACGCGACGAGGCACTCGAGGCTCTTGAAGAGTCGAACAAGCGTGAGGAAGATTTGTGTTCTTCCACCATTGAGAGGGAAAAGGTGTTCGTAGAACAGCTCTTCTCTGTCACGAAAGCGCTCACAAGTATGATACTGCCTCACTTGCATTTGCCATGCACTTTGCCTACATGTTATTGTGCTCATATGTATATTATGTAGATGATGTCGGTGTGGACTTTGACGCCCAAACTTTGACTTGCACGAATGCTTTGGCTGGTGCCATGGCTGCAGTCGAAGACCGTAGCGTCTCTGTCAAGGACACACTTGGGAGGGCCAAGGGCGCGCTAGGCCGTCTTCGAGAGGAGATGGTCCCCAAGGCCAAGCTGATTGAAAATCTTGATGGCTTGGTGGAATCCTTCGCGGAAGGCGTGCCTATGGACTTCAAGAACGCACAACGGGAAGTTGGAGGGACCATGGGATTCGCAATGGTGCAAGCTCATGGTGTGGAACTGGACCCCAGCGAAGTCCCGTCGGTGATGCCGGTCACCACGGATGGCCAACAGGTAGTGTTTGCTCCCTTCACCACTAGTTGCAGTAAATATGGGCCTCGACTCATTGAGACACTCGCCAATTATTTCGGCGGAGCTGCGACGGTTGAAGACGGCAAAGGTTGCAGCGCCGGGGCTATAGCTAGGAAGTTTGTGGCATCAGAGACTGCTACAGATTCGAGGAAGCCCTCGAGTGCGAAAGCGAAGCCGTAGAGCGTTACCTAGCTGCCTTTTGTAATAGTCTAGCTTTCCTTGTTGAATTGTGCTATGTGGGTGTATCCCTTTTGAAACTTGTTAAACTTGGATGCGTTCTTCTTATTTATTGACGAATGATTGGTCTTATTTGCCTCTTTTCTTTGGCTGTAATAGGGTCCTTCGAGTGGTCCGCCTGACTCTCCTCCCACCAATGAAATTGTGGCGCGGCCACATTCAAAAGTGGAGGAGATGTTGCTGCTTGCGCGACTGTGTGACCGCATAAAGCAGTTGGAGTGAGAGTAAGGCTTCGTATTCAGCTTCATTGTTGGAGGCGGTGAACTGCATTCGCATGACATATCTCCTCTTGTCACCTTGCGGTGATGTTAGAATGACACCCGCGACAGCTCCCTCCTTGCGCTTGGACCCATCGAAGTGCATTGTCCATAGATAGGACATGTCTAGCTTGTCAGGGAGCTGGTTTTCCATCTAGTGCATGAGGAAGTCTAGGAGAACTTGTGACTTTATCGCGTCTCGCTTCTCGTATGTGATGTCTCGTGGAGACAGTTCGATCCCCCAGAGCACAACTAGTCCAGTGGCGTCGGGGTTGTTGAGTATGTGCCCTAGAGGGGCGTCATTCACCACAATAATTGGGTGCTCCTGGAAGTATTGGCGCAGTCGCCTGGCTGTCATGAAGATGTCGTATGCCAGCTTCTAATAATGCGGGTACCGCTGTTTTGTGGGTGTGAGCACCTTGCTGAGGTAGTAGACTGGGCGTTGTACCCCATGGACTTTATTTTGTTCGGCTCACTCTACTATGAGCATGGTGCTAACCACCTGGTTGGTGGCGGAGATGTATAGAAACATCGGCTACTTTTCGTGAGGTGTTACCAACACCGGGGAGGTTGACAGTAGACGCTTGAGGTCTTCGAATGCTTAGAATGCTTCGTCTGTCCACTCGAATTTGTCAGCCTTGCGACGAAGTTGGTAGAAAGGCAGTGCCTTTTTACCCATCCGACTGATGAATCGACTGAGCGCCACGATTCGCCCAGCCAGCTTCTAGAAGCCTTTTACATTCTTTGGCTTCTCCATAGCCAATATGGCCTTTATTTTCTTCGGGTTCGCCTTGATCCCTCTCGCGGAGATGAGGTACCCGAGCAATTACCCGGATGGTACGCCGAAGGCGCATTTGTCCAGATTTAGCTTGATCTGGTAGTGGTCGAGGTTATCAAAGGTCTCGCGAAGATTGTCGAGCAACAAGGCTTCCTCCTTGGTTTTGACCATGATGTCGTTGATGTAGACTTGGATATTACGACCAAGCTGGTTTCTGAGGTAGGCCCGCATACACCGCTGGTAGGTGGCTCTTGCATTTTTCAGTCCGAAGGGCATCATTGTGTAGCAAAGAACACCAAAGGGCGTGATGAACGCTATTTTCTCCTGGTCCTCCTCCTTCATTCAAATCTGAGGATAGCCTGAGTAGGCGTCGAGGAAGCAGAGGCGCTCGCATCCCACGGTGGAGTCGATTATCTGATCGATCTATGGCAACGGGAAGTGGTCCTTTGGGGAATGCTTGTTCAATGAGGTGAAGTCCATGCACATCCGTAGGATATCCGTGTCTTTTTTAGGAACAAGCATGGGGTTTGCTACCCAGGTGCTTTCCTTGATCTCACATATGAAATTAGCATCGAGCACTCTGTTGACATCCATACCGACCGCTTTTTCCCTTGGTTCAGACAGTCGTCGTATTGTTTGACTGGCCTTGCTTCAGGGTTCATGTTGAGTGAGTGCTTGGAGAATTCCCTGGGAACTCCTGGCATGTTCGCTGGACAGCAGGCGAAGATTTACTAGCGCTCATGGAGGAATTCGACGAGCACGAGTTCCTATGCGGAACTCAAGTTGTTTCCAATGAGGGCCGTCTTGCTCGGGTCTGTTGGGTGGACCTAGACTGGCTTGGTGTGGACTAACATGTCGAAGGACTGGTCGGGTGAGCTTGGTTTGCTCGGGGGAGGTAGACTGTTGTCTGTCGACTCCTTCAACCTTTCCAATTCCTCTTGCATGCCGAAGGACTGGGATATTCTGTTGAATTCCCTATCACAGCTGTCGGATCTCTCGAAGCTTCCGTTGACTATGATAATGTCGTTTGGGCCTGGCATCTTCATCTGCAGGTAGGCGTAGTGTGGCACCACCATGAACCTCGCGAAGACGACACGTCCGAGGACGAAGTGGTATTGCGAGGGCCAGTCAATGACTTTGAATTCAATGCGCTCTCGTTGAAAGTTTACTGGTGTGCCGAAGATGACGTCTAGGTTGATCTTGCCTAGGGGGTATACACCCTTCCCTGGGAGGATTCCGTGGAAAGTCGTGTCTGAAGCTTCTAGACATGACAGAGGGATCCGTATTGCACGGAAGGTACTTTCAAACATGAGGTTAATGTCGCTTCCACCGTCCATGAAGACGCGACTCATCTTGAAGCCTCCAATCTGTGCCTCGAGCACCAGTGGACAGTGGCCTGGGCGAGGTACTTGGCGCGGAAGAACTTGCTCGTCGAAGGTGATGTAGGACTCACTTCCACTGAGGTACTCAGTGGTGGAGGGAGGAGAGTTCATCGCCAGATTGACTTGGAGAGTGATTGATTTTTGCACTCCATTTGAGGGGCGTCCTTTTTGGATCATCCCCATGTTCCGAAGTGGTTGGGGGTATGGCTCGTCTCCATGGTTCTGGACTGGCGTGGCCGCAGGTGGTGGCCCGGGTGGTGGTGGAGGTGCTCCATGAGCCACAACACCCGGGGCAGCTCCATCGCCCTGGTTTATCGCATCGTGGTTCATCTAGGCCAGGCCTTCGTGGAGTTTGAGGAACTCGCGACAGTCATTTAGAAGGTGGCTGGACTTTTTCTTACTGTCGTGCTTGTATATGTAGAAGTGTACGTTGCACGGTCCAGACAGTTTGTCCTGGATAGATGTCCCAGGTGCCTCATCGTGAGTGCGGCGTTCCCACACTTGTGTGGTTTTTCCACTATCATGATATCCACCACTGTGGTATCCGCTATTGCGGTTGTTGTCGTTGCATTTGTCGGCGTAGGCAGCCGTGACCATGTCGACCTCCTCGTGGTCCTTGTAACCGCGCATTCGACGTTTTCCTCGGCGATCGCGCCTATGGCCGAGGTCGTCGTTGTTGTCGGAGTGGATAGGGTTTTTTTACTGAATCCTCTCCATCGGCCCACCTATTGGCAATCTCCATCAGGTGGTCGGTTGTCTTGGGCTTCGAGCGGCCCAGCTCCTCCCTGAGCTCTCTGCGACGCACGCCGCCATCGAACGTGTCGATTGCGCGGTCCTCGGAGATGTCTTCTATAGAGTTTTTGATGATAGACCATCCCTGGATGTATGAGCGTAGCGACTCGCCAGACTTTTGTAGAGTTTTTGATGATAGACCATCTCTGGATAGTCGAAGCTGCCCTCTTAACTCTTCGATTGATGCGGGCCTTTTGTAAGTGCCCTTAAAGTTTCGCACAAAGCTGTAGACTAGCTCTTCCAAGCTGCGAATTGGTCCACGCAGGAGGTTGTTGAGCCACGCACGAGCGGCACCTTGCAGCTGTAGCTGGAGGCATTGCATTACCATGCTCGTGGTTCCGCCGTGCATCCTGACAGAGGAGATGTCATCCTCCAGCCAGATCTTCGGGTCCTGCAGGCCGTCGAATTTCGGGTTCTCCGATGGAAGTTTGAATCCCTTTGGCATTCGTTTCTGCCGGATGGCTCTGCTGAAGCAGCTAGCACCGCCGAGCTCTATCCCGTCATCTTCCGAGTTAGTCGAACGGGCACGCCTTGCGTGTAGCTTGTCGACCTTGCGCTGCATGATGTCATCACGTGTGCCGTAGTCGTAGTTGTGCCGTCGTGAGAGATGTCAGCACGACAAGTCATGGTTGTCATCGCTAGAGGATGGTGAAGAGTAGCGTTTGGCCAGAGCCTTGTTTTTCTCCGGCTCTAGCACTAGATCCTTGATGAGGGCACCTTCGACTAGCCCTAGGCCTGCGATCATAGATCGATGCATGGCGGCCCGCGGGTCTTCAGTCGGTGGCTGGTTGTTTAGTAGGTACATGGTGGCCACTGTTACCGCCGCCTGCGGTGTCTTCGGGAGCACATTGCCCCGCGTATCCACCGTCATGGATGAGAAGTCGAGGACTCGCGCGACCTCTTCTCGCTCCTTATCGGTGAGGTGAGCCAGTCACGAACGTCTCTTGGCGGCTAAATGGTCATTGCCCTTAGAGGAGGATCCTCCCATGGAAGAGAGCTGAGCTCACCGAAAGCTTGACTCGTCTGCCGCCCTCCTGCGCGCATCGATCTGGGCGATTACTTGTTGCTGGCGCTTGTATTCTTCCTTGAGCAGCCAGTGGTAACCCATCAGCATGTCTTGCGATGAGTTTGGTAGCAGGGGATTGCCTCGCAGGTCATCTCGATAGCGAGCCCACTGGGCGTCATTGAGCTTGATCAGTACGCGCTCTTCGGTATGCTCATTCGTCGTGAGATGTGGATGGCTTTCCGTCCTGTTGTTGGTGGGTGCTCCGTTGGGGGGACCACCGTTCGGACTGGGATACCGCCACCGGTACCGGCGTTATCCCGAGTGCCGCCGTTCTTGCCTATGTTGACGACAGCGCACATGTAGTGTTTGGGGAAGCTGTTGCTTCTACAGCTTTCAGATCCGGACTGTAGGCTTCATCCTTAGTGGCCAGATCCCCTAGATCGGATTCGTGACTGTTGTCGCTGATCATATTCCCCATTGTTGTCGGGGCGTTAAGTTCACTCAGGGTTCCGATCGGCGGTGGAAACCATGATGTCGGAGCAATCCTGGGAACCTTTGGCTAGTCAGGAAGGCAAAGTGTTCCCAGCTGACAAACTTGGAAGCGTAAGCTCCCGATCGTCAGGCCGATCCCATCGCCGAGAGACTCGAAATCCAGACAAGTGGCTGGCGTGTGCATGGTGACGTCCAAGGCACTGAAGAGGAGGCGAATCTCCGCTGTTGTAGAGTTGTAGATCGCAGTTGATGGGGCCGAGAAAGCCGCAACATCAGCACTCCTAATTCCCACAGATGGCGCCAATTGATGAGGGTTAAACTCATCCATGCCCATTGTTATGGACTTGGGTTTTCGAGAAGAGGGGAGCATTGGAGGCATCAATCGGCTAGCAAAAAAGCACACAGGGACGCAAGGTTTACCTAGGTTTAGGCCTCATAGAGGACTCTACTCCCACTTGTCTGCTCTTGGAATTATCGAGGGAATCGAAAGTTACAGGGGTGCGCAGATGCAATCTGGCGATGGTGTGGAAACTAGGGTTGTGATTGTCCTCCTCGCCACCCCCTCCTAGCATTTATATAAATAGGCTAGGTCTCGGGATAGCAGGTCGAGTCGTTTACTTGTTAGGGTTTTCCCTTTAAACTTTCTATCTTGAGCTCGCCATGTGCCGCAAGAAGTTGGAGTCTCCTTAGGTCACCTGAATCCTTGATTGGGCCCTGGTAAAATCGTGGGCTTCTGCTAGACTGGATCGTATATGCCAATGTCGAGTACCTCTAAGGTATGCCCATGTCACTTACCTTTGGGCTCCCTGTGGGATCGACATCTATACTTCAAAACTAGCTACAAACGATATGTGCACTTGCAGACATCAACTCCTAAACTCAACACAATATCGGGTCTAGATGAACAAAGGTAAAGCAAAGAACCAATCATGGATCAGTATACCTTTTGATCCACATCTTTACCATTGGGATTTAGTTCAAGATGACATTTAGTTTGCATTGGTGTAGCAATTCCATTAAGATCCTTCATCTTGAACCTCTTGAGCAAGTCTTGGATATACTTAGCTTCATTGATGAAGGTTCCTTCTCTCAATTTCTTGATCTCAAAACCAAGAAAGAACCTCATTTCTCCCATCATAGACATCTCAAACCTATTAGTCATAAGCTTTGAAAATTCATCATGAAATGATTTGTTAGTAGAGCCAAATATAATAACTTCAACATATAATTGGCAAACAAAAATCTCCCCTTAACCTTCTTAGTAAAAATAGTGGAATAAATTTTCCCAACTTCAAACCCACAGTCTAACAACAACTCTCTAAGGTGCTCATACCATTCACGTGGGTCTTGTTTAAGGCCATAAATCACCTTGTCAAGTTTGTAGACATGGTTAGGGAAGTTGGGGTCGTCGAAACCCGGGAGTTGCTTAACATAAACCAACTCATGCAAAGGACCACTAAGAAAGGAACTTTTAACATCCATTTGCTCCAATTTAAAGTTATGATAAGATGCATATGTAATAAGGATACGGATGGACTCAAGGCAAGCCACGGGAGCATAGGTTTCACCAAAGTCAATGCCTTCCACTTGAGAGAAACCTTGATCAACCAATCTTGCCTTGTTCCTTACAACAATTCCATTTTTGTCTTGCTTGTTCTTGAATATCCACTTTGTGCCAATAACATTGCGACACTGTTTGGGCTTCTCTACTAACTTCCAAACCTTGTTACACTCAAATTTCTTGTGTTCTTCATGGACGACCTTCAACCAATCCGGATCCTCAAGCGCTTCAAAAACCTTTTTAGGTTCCACTAAGGAGATATGAGCTTGATGATCACTAAATCTAGCCAACTCCTTATTGTGGACACCGTTCTTCTTACATCACTAACAACTTTTTCAAGAGTGTGACCTCTAAGTTCCAATTTTGTTTAGCTCTTGCTTTACGATGAGCTTCGATCTCCTTATTGTTTCTCAGGGTATCTCTTCAACATTTTGGTACCCGTCTTAAACAACAACATGACCTTGCTCATCAACTAGTTCAGTATCACCAACAGGATGAGAAATTTGGTCTTGGTCTTGATCAGCGCTGGCTTCACTTGTATGCTGAGCGTTTGGGCTCGCAGGGCCAAATAATCTGGCATGGGAGTTTCAGCCTGATCTTCCTGGTGAGAGTTTCTTCTTGATCTTGGTTAGGTGCATCATTAGTTTCAGCAGGTGGAGCTTATTGATCTTGTGTAGATGAGGGCTCCACTTGAGTAGATCATAGTTCTTCTCGATCCGCCACAAGGGGTTCCTCAACAGGGTGAAAACATCCCACACCCATTTTTCTTATGACATTGATGGCTGTGAAAATAGCCATCTTTCTCCGTGTTTAAATCGTATTTTTAGTCAAACAAAGGACAAGGAATCTCTCTAGCCTTGCTACTAATGACTAATTATTGCAAAGATGTGCAATCCTTAGTTTTAAATTGTGTTGTGCAGGAAATCACATTTTTAAGGCGAAATGAAGAACTATTAATGAAGATTATGAGGATGACTACATGGCCAAGCAAGGCCGGGTAGAAACCTAGCCTCTAGAGGGTTTAACGACCATCGATACGCGCAAGGTCTGCTTGTACCATGTGGCAGCGGCTCCTTCAAGTCAAATCCTACAACTTTTGTGAAGGGACCTATATATTTTGAGGTCCTAGCCACCGCGCAGAGGGACACCATTCTTAGATTGCATCACAACATCACCAAAGGAGATCCACCACCATAGTTCATCCTCTCCATCCTCCATCCTCTCCATAGCCATAGTCATTAGCTTGTACTTGAGATCTCCTTATGATTCGGCGACCATTGTAAGAATAATTGATTTCAATCTAGTATTTTGCACAAAGTTTTCTATCCTTGATCTTATTGTTATAAGTGAGTAATCCTCACAGGCTGCAGGTTGGGGTGAAACCTCGCAATGGTTATGTGCATCTAATTCATGGGAGTATTGTGTATTGTTTGAATAGAGATCTGTATCTTTGTTTCTTTGTCTCTTGTCTTGATCTATGGAATTGTAGGTACACAAGATCCCAGAGATTGATAAAGGCTTGAGGTGAGATGCTTGGTTAGCGGCGATCTCGTAGGAAACCCAGTGGCAGAAAGGGGAGTACGGTCATTGCTTAGCGATCTATTTGGGAACAACAACAAATCACTTCTTAAGGATTTGATATGTTTTCACTTAATAATTGTTGTAGCCGGTATTTCATAGTATAACGGTTGGGTCAAAAGACTATTGCTATGTTTGTGACTCGCAGGGGATCAATTATATTAGGATGTGTTGCCCACAAATTTTATGTTTGTTAAATCATTACACATGAATATGCATATTACTATCTTTATCCCATATAATGTGCAGCTGCAGGTCAATCTTCAACCCTGGCCTATCTCCATCCATTGCAACAAACAACGTTCTAAAAGTAAACTAGAAAGGTCTAGTAAACGAAGGTAAAACAAATAAACAAGTATTGTACACATGCCTTATTTAATATCCATTTTTCATTATTTCCAAAGGTTTGATTAAACCTAGGTCTACTAGGGAAAAAGCTACTATATTGCATCCGTAAATCCCCGGATCGAAGGTATCAACCCTTTTCTAGCGCGTTTGTCGGGGAAGCAATTTGCTATCCTGGTGAGGTCACTAGAGACCTTGTTTTTAGTTTTACTTTTGTTTGTAGTTTATTTCTTGTTATTAGTTTACTTTTTGTTGTCTATTAGTTACCAAAAAATAGTTACTTGTTTATTTGTTTCTCTTATTTCAAAATTACCAAAAAGAAAAGAGCCATGGCTCAAAAGAAACTTGGGGATTATGCTACTCGCACTGATAATTTTATTTGTGTGCCTATTAGTTAGCCTGCTATTGATGTGGAAACTTATGAAATTAAGCCTAACCATTTGAGTTTGGTTCAATAGAATCAATTTGGAGGATCATCTGCCGAGGACTCAGGTTTGCACTTAAATACTTTTACTAAAATTTGCGACATGATGCGTATTAAAGATGTTGACCACAATGCGGTAAAATTACGTTTATTCCCTTTCTCTTTAAGAGGAAAGGCTAAGGACTAGTTGCTAGATTTTCCTAAAGGCACAATGAAAACTTGGGAGGAATGCACTAATATTTTTATGACTAAATTCTTCCCTCTAGCTAAGACTATGTAGCTAAGATCCAACATTACCAGCTTTAGACAAGGAGATCGCGAGCCACTAGCACTTGCTTGGGAAAGAATAAAAGAATTTGTAATGAACTGTCCTAGTCATGGGATGGAAGAATGGCTTATACTACATTTATTTTATAATGGTTTTAACCCAATGTCTAAGTCTATGCTAGATACCGCAGTTGGAGGAACCATCACGGGGAAGCAAGTGAATGTTGCAAAACAACTACTTGATAATATGGCATGTAGAGGGATCCTCAAAAAGGGTGAATTCAATCACTGAGGAACATAATGAAGAGCTTACTACAAAGCTAGATGAGTTACTCGATATTGTGAAGGGTAAGGAAGATACCCAAATTAATGCTATCACTGCTGATGATAATGAAGTAAATTTTATAGATCGTAATCCTTATAATCCTGCTTGGAAGAGACAAAACTTTGAATCAAATTTTCAAAACAATACTCAAATCCTGCAGGTGCTCCACATGATAATAATTTTGATAATCATAGTGGAGAGAATCATGGCAATCTCCCTTTAGAGAATTCTATTAGAACTTTTATGCAAACTCAAACTGAGCAAAATAATATGCTTATTAAAATCACGGAGAACCATGGAAATAATATTGAAAATTATATAACCAGGCCATTGCAATTAAAAATGATGTGCATGCTCTACATGAAAGAACCAAGACCGTGGAGGCACAATTGGGTAAGGTAGCTAAGAGTCAAGCTCTCGTACTTGCAACATTCGCTGAAAAGCCCGAGCCAAACCCTGTAGAAGATCTCAAGATGATGAGCACAGAAAATAAAGATGAGAAGCCTGAAGACCTAGATTATAGCAATGCGCCATCACCATATTATACCGTGGAAGATCTACTAAATAGAATCACCATAAAGAATCCAGTTATAGAACAAGGTAACAATGCTACATACCAAGAATTTATAAAAGAAGTAGCATATAAAGTTTGTGAGCTAGAGATGGAATATAAAATGCTAGCAGATAAACTTCCAGCGAAGCTAGATGATATTTTTGAGCCACTACTAAAATTAAAATAGGAACCAATGAAATAGTTGCTCTTTTGATCTTGGTGCAAATGTTTTAACAATTTCTAAGATTCTGTTTGATAAATTGAACTTAGGGACATTCACAGCTACTGAAATGAAACTCCATCTTGCTGATTCTACTTATAAACAAGTTGTTGGTAAAAGAAAGCATAGTTGTTGAAATTAAAGTATGTCCTGCTCTTATCTAGTTATAGTAGACATGCCTGAAGATCCCATAGCACCTATAATTTTAGGTAGGCCATTCGTAAGAACCATTAAAGCTTTCATTAATTTACATGAAGGGAATGTGAGAATAAGACTACAGTCTAGAGATCCTTTTATAGTCCGCTTCCCTAGGAAGAAGAAGGCCAAGCCTAATGATGATGGTGTAATCACTTTAAAGGCTAATTACTTTGGAGTGGGAGTTTCACTCGTAAAGCCTAAATAATCACCATATTTGTCAAGCTAATTGACCTTAACTAGAAGCGCTCCATGGGAGGCAAACCCACGTGAAATAAAGTTTTTTCTCTTGTGTTAGTTTTGTTTTGTTTTCAATAAAGAGTATTCAAGAATGTCCTCTGAAGAGAGGAGAAGAAATTAACGTAATCCTCACTCTATGATATTCACTAACACATGGCTAAAAGAACTGAAGTTTTTTGAAGTTTATTTGTTGTCATTCTTGTGTTATTTTAATGAGAAAAGGCGTATGAGGTTTCTAACCGAATTCTCAAGTTTTTGAAGCTTACTGGGTGCTTAACGACCAACAGTATGACCGGACCTGGCCGTACTGTCCGCCTGTATCACATCTCGGCACAAAAGGATGCAACCTTTGATTTTTGTCACAGGGTACAAACGTTATAACGACCATTCGTATGACCAGAGGCCACCATACCATCCTCTCATACCGAACTACGAGCAAAACATCAAGTCTGAAGCAAATGATCTGGGCCTTTAACACCTGCAACACGGGCACGGGCAACCATACCCCACGCACGTACCAAGTGCATCGCCTGAAGGATCCGTCGACCCCTAGGTAATACACTCGGTACGGGCGAGACCCGGCCCTAGCACCCGCCCGTACCACCTACGCGGCTGCGATTTTAACCCCAGGAAGAGGTAAAACTAAACCATAAATTCATAAATCCCTTTTTCTTCTTCCTCCAAACTCCACACTACCTCCATTGTATCTTCGAATCTCCTTGTTCTTTTTTTGATTCCTCACACCCAATCAATCTTAGGTATGTTTCTCCTCTGATCCCTAGTTTATTTGCATCAAAATCTTTCTTAATATTTCACCATTATGATTCTAGACTTAGCTCTTGTTCTTGAGCTAACCTTGATTATGAGCATGCTTAGTTTTTTTTTAGAGGAGTTTCTTTTGTAAGAAGTGTAGAGGTTCGTTTTTACTATGTTTCTATTGGATCAATTTTTTAATTATATTATATTTTTATTTTTATATGAACACAAAGAGACGTACACGTGTAGTGGCTGTGGAACAAGCCACACCACACGTTTATATGCTAACCCTTGAGTCATTTGGCATCGATTTCAGCGAGGAGTTTCAACTCACTCATTTCAACCGTCTCAAGAACCGAGAAATCAAGTCCACCAAGTGGGCATGTCCTTATATCCTTAACAAACTCGATATTCATCATGATTTTGATTTGCTTTGCAACAATGTTGGTTTGCATTACTTTGTATTTCATGACGCCACCACATATCACCGCTTGAGGCTTGAGTTTCTCAGTACCTTGACGCATACGGTGGGTTAATACTACTGCTCCAAGGAGCATAGCCTGGGAATTAGTCACATCAATTTCTGCCTTATGAACCGTGAGTACACCTTGACACTCGACCAATGGGCTCATCATTTTGGGTTTGCCAACAACATCACCGACATACGCACCACCAATTTCATTCTTAATCCCAAACCCTTGGAGTACTTTAATTATATGAGAATCCATGGAAACACACCCAAGGGAAATCAAATTGATCATCATGGTGTTCGATATTTGTTCTATATTATTGCTAACACCTTGAAGGCATGTGATGAGTTTACTAGAGTCAATGAAGAGGACATGATAATCCTCGCAAAATCTGCTATTCCAAATTGTAACTTGACGCCAAATTTGGGCGCCCTGCTCGAGTTTTATCTTAATCATCAAGCTATTCAATCTCGTGGTCCCATATATGGAGAAGGAGTTGTCACCATTCTTGCTAGTGCACTTCATGTCAACCAAGGTAATATCCAACCATTGACAGGAGCCCACCGTCTCGGTTTTGCTACTCTTAACGCTTGTGGCATGGTTTGTAAATAAAATGGTAGATACTTTCTTGATATACCTGGAGACGATCACTTGATCCCAGCTCCTTTGCCTAATGGTTTGTTCTCTATCAAGGACGGACGTTTGCATTAGCAAATCTATCCCAACAAGAAGAACCCATGGGTGAAGAAGGAAAATATGAAAAAATAGAACAAGAAGGGCCCAAACAAGAGAGCAGCCACCAAACTACTACACCACCTATGTGATGGGGTTCGTTGTATGGAAAAGAAAACAATCCTACGATTGCAACCACCAAGATCATATCTAGGAGATACATGTAACGGTTTCATATGCACACACCCTCGAAGAACGTAACGCGAGATAATGTTCCCGCAAACAAATGTGGTTGTTGTAGAGTGTACACGACCGTCCAAGGATGCGATGAAAATGCCACACGTGCAGTGCCTCCGTAATCGTTCACACATATGGTGTGCCGACGACTTTTGTCCCTTGCTCCAGCACGGCAACAGAGGTAGTAGATCCTTGGGAACTCCGCCAACACTATGAAATGGTGGTGATGGTGGTGGAGAAGATCTTGAGCAGGGCTTCGCCTAAGCACAGTGCTCGTGTCAATGGACAAGGCTAGAAGGGGAGAAAGATGCCAACCAAAGGGCATATGAGAGGAGGAGGATGGTGTGTGATGAGAGGAGGGGATGGCCTTATATAGGGGGAGGGGAGGCTAACCCAAGGGTTGAGAACGCCCCAAGAGGTGCCCCCACCTCTCCCCTCATCATGTGGGTAGATGCTCCACTCACATAAATCATCTCCACTCAAACCTCCACTCACTTGCATTAATTTTCCACCAAAATTAATGTTGTCTCTCATATTTCTCCACTCACTTGGTTTAATGCCACTCAATTTAATGAACACTTTATTTAATGAGTAGTTCATTTAATAAAAACTTTATTTAATGAACACATTAACATTTTATCCTCTCACAATATTCCGATACACCGAAACTATTCCGGCAGTTTTTATCAGAACAATTCATGTGCTGTCAGTATTTTCTCTAGTGTTCCCTATCCACTCAAATGCGTAGACTACCCTTAATGTGTCTCCCTATAGGCTCATGAACTGAGTGTACATGATCGAGACATTCTTCGATCAATAATCATTAGCGGGACCTAAAGATCCATAATGAGTCCCATCAGCTCAAGCGATGAACTACTGATCGCATGAACCTTTATTCGCAGTAATCTATTCCTTTTGTCTCGCGATATTTTACTTGTTCGGGATCTGATCATTCGGTATCATCCATACCTAGTTAGATCCCGTTACTGACAAGTACTCTTTTCTTGTTCCCGTGGTATAACATTCTTAGTGATCATTATCACTTGCTTGCAAGCTATGTTAATGTGGTATCACCGATAGGGCCCTGAGTATATCTCTCTGTCATCAGGATGGAAAAATTCCACTCTTGATCCATGAGCCACAACTAACACTTTCCAAGTACCTAAAGACACCTTTATAATCACCATGTTACGGTGTGACGTTTGATGTAATCAAGGTAATCTTCCGGAGTCAGTGATTGACGTGATCTCATGGTCTAAGGATTGGAGTTACTTTGAATGACATTATAGTAGTGTAAACATAATGACATGATCATGTTACTATACTTTGGGAGTATGTTCATCACATCATTCAATCAATATTGTGACCTTGTTATTAATAACATCCAATGTCATCATCGAGAAACCTTAATCATCTATTAATCAACAAGCTAGTGTAATGAGAGGCATCACTAGGAATCTTTTCTTTGTTTATTAAACACACATGTATTAACGTTTCTAGTTAACACAATTATAGCATGAGAAATAAACATTTATCATAAATATGGAATAATATAATAACCACTTTATTATTGCCTCTCGGGCATATTCCTTTCACTATGAAGACATCTATTCTCTCGAAGGGAGCATTCAAAATATGAGCAACCTCTCCATCAACCTTCGACATGCTACCGCCAACCTCTCAACCCAGTTTGCTAATTAGAGCAGCCAATGGAACTTGGGAGATTTTCCACCACCACCACAATGAGCAATAAAAGGAGTATCATTTTGTGGCCCGAAAATTGGAGTGTACAGGCAATGCGGTACCCAAGTTCCCTGAAATCAGCCGGGATGACTATAGTTGGTGTGCCAAATACTGAGAGGGTCTTTTTCGGCACAAATTCAACTTTATGTTTCAATACAAAAAATTAGGCTAACGGCCGTCAAGTTGGGCCCCCCTGTCAGTTCTCACCGTTATGTCTCTCCCATCGCTTAGGCGGGGTGGTTGTCACGTAGGCTTCCAGCGTTGGCACAGTGGATAGGACAACACCCCCTACCCAGTGTATTGACGTGACAAAACAGGGCACATGTATCAGTGTTATAATTATTTTTTGTTTACTCAGAAGATGGAATGGCCACCGCCACACGTCTCTCCTTGGACTTTCGTCTCAATCGTTAACCACTACCTTAAAAGCGCATTGACGGTTCCGCCGTTCCCCTGCATCGCAGAAACGACTCTTCTTCTTCCTGTCATCTACTATCTTCTTCCCGTCTTCTCCTTGCCACCATGGAAGATCTACGCACTCTAGAGACAAGCTTCACTACCCATGATAATAAGAAGATAGACGTTGTCTACACCAATGAGGAGGAGACAGTGGTGCGTGTCCTGAGGATGTACGAGGGTTGGCTTGGGATAGACGAGGACACGTTCGTGGGATTGGACCTCGAGTACACCCCGGAGCACCCATATGAAGGGAGTGAAGTTGTCGTCGTTCAACTGGCCATGCGGAAACACGTCCTCGTCTACCACCTCTCCCGGTTTGTAGATCTGCTCTCTGTAGCTAACCGCTTTGAGGGTTTTCTCCTCTTGTTCTTTATCCACTTGCTCATCTTGCAACTACTGGATTTTATTTAGGACCAAATAAATTAGGGTTTGCCTATGTCTCAATCAACTGAGATTTTCTTTAGTCTCAATCACCTAAGAAAAGTGCAACCGTAGTTAAAATAAATGTGCAACTCATTCAGTCGACTAAGAAATAGCAAAACCGAATAAATTATGACAATACAATGTTGAGAGTCTTGATCTTGCATTTACTAAACTTTTCAAAATTATATTGAGATGATGATCTTGCATTGACAAAATATTTGTAGTTACAAATTTTGGTGATGACAAACTACATACTTTCAGGACTGACAGGAAATGTCCGGCGCTACGCCAGCTCCTTTTAGAAAAGGGAATTGTTTTCTACACTATCGATAAAACAACTGATTTTTTGAAATTTTATCAAGAGGAAATTATAATTCCTGCGCACAAGTGGATCGATATTCAGAGTCTTGTCAAGATCCTAGGGGGCTTGAGGAAGGATGGAATGGCATAACTCGCAACTAGAATCCTCGATGAGTCGTACGACAAAATGAAGGAAGATTTCCCTACGGATAGGCACGATTTCTGGGACGAGTGGCCGTTGTCTGATATAAACCTAAAGTATGCAGCCATAGATGCTTATGTGACCTACCAGTTGTATAAGAAGATCCATTTTTTTCTACGTTACCTCGTGTTTTTCCCTATTTGCAAGAGGGAAGACGAGCTTAGGGGAGCCCTTTGTAGAAAATGCAGAATAGCGGAGTTTGAAGCTGCATATGCAAAGAAATTGGCTGCATCTGAAGCAGCTGACAGAGAGGCTGCAGAAGCAGCTGAAAGAGAGCTTGCAGCTGAAGAAGCAGCTAGAGAGGTTGCAGCTGAAGCGGCAAACAGAGAGGAAGCATCTTCTAGCGGCAACAATTAGGCCTGTGATGCACCGCTAATTGTGCTGCAGGACACTGAAGCTAGGGAAGCCAAGTCAGATGCCAGGTGGGACAAAGCAGTTTGTGAGCTGTGGAGTACCTGGAATGGTCGCAGTTCGTCGCCTAGGAACGATGGCAAGCGCCTCAAGTGGTCTGATGAGGAGTGAATTAAATTTTACTTGTCAGTGTTATGTTTCTATTTTGTGGAACTCAGTTAGCTTGCCAAGATGTCTAGCGCCTCAAGTGATACTAGTAAATTAAATTAAACCCTCGTTGTGTTATGTTTATGTATGTGTCTTGTAGCTTGTCAAGATGGTAGCTTCTTAACTGGCAGTTTGAAAGAGTGCCATTTTCCTCTCTCGCTAAACAGATATGTTTCATTTTGCCCAAAATTGCTAGCAAATCTAGAGAAGATTCTCACTTCGATATTTCGTTCCCTTTTGGACCTCTTTTTTGCCTCCATCAGGTAGCAAATCTAGAGCAGCAAATCACACCAGGCAGAATATATTCATTCATAAAACAAAACAAATGTAGATATAGCTTTGCGTAGCTAAATAGGATATAGCGATAGAAAGTAGGTTGATTAACGAGGTTCGATGCATTCAGCCAGAAATAGGATATAGCTAGAAAGAAGCTGCTTAGCAGCAGCAGCAGCAGCAGTCACATCTTGCAAGCGCTCACGCCTCCGCCTCCTCCCTCTGGCGCTTCCTCCACTTCTTGTTGCCCAGTTTCATGGACTCGGGGGCCTTTGGCCTGATTGGAGGCATGCGACCCTCTTTGATGGCCACCCGTTGGAGGTTTCGGAGGTGAATGCAGAGAGCCCGGTGTTCAGCGATGTAGGCGTTGATGTTCACGGTCTCGCGCTTGCCACTTTTGTGGATGCCGGAGCCCGCAGCCTCTGCATGCTTCAGTAAGGTGTTCAAGTCGGTGCCGCCAGCGGTGCGACTCGTCAAGTAGTATGCGATCCCCTTGCGGAAGGGGCAGCTGTAGTAGGGGCCCCTGAGGAAGTCGTCGTACTGGCCGGCCCGCAGCCTCCTAAGCACCTGACGAGCCTTGGTGTGAATGGACTCATCATTGCTGCAGACGTCGTTGCCGGAAACCTATTGGAAGAAAAGGAAAATGGGGGAGTAGATGATGTAAGAAGAGCGAGCAATCGAAATGCAAACAAGCGAATACTAATAAACCAAGATCTAGCATCGAACGATGGGAACGGTGTTGGATAATTAGGCACAATTTCCTTGATTAATTCCAGAATATTAAACATGACAATACCAGCTAAATTTTAAATAGATTAACCCATTATTTCTAGCAAACGGTAGAAGAACCAGGGGAGGGGAGCAAACCCTAGTTACCTCCGACCATGGGTCGTCGATGCCAACATCGTAGGGGTTCAGCGGAGCGATGTACTTATTTGGATCATAGGTGCCCAAGAAGTGCGTGATCTGCTTGTGACCGGTGGGGGCCTCCTCGCCGGCGGGGGGCTCCTCTTCGGCGGCTCCGTCGGTAGCGGGGACGGGGGCCTGGACGGGAACGGCGGCTGCCATCGATGCCTCGACTAGGTCCTGGACAGGGACGGCGGGTGCTTTCAACGTGTCGAGGGGGACCGGCGAGGAGACGGGGGTCTCCTCGCCGGCGGCCACGGAGGCGACGATGGCCACTTTATCCTCCTCGGCCATCGCCGGCATGGATGGGGTATTCTCGGGAGTTTGTGGATGTTGGTGGGACAATGGAGATGGTTGCGGGGGTCAGTGAGTGAGAGTGGGAGTGGGTGTGCGGAGGGGGCTCTATAGTTAAGGTGGATAGAAGCAAGGCACGCACCACCGTGCAATGCGCCGCGCAGTCTACTGCACCGTGCACCGCGACACGTGCATAGTATGTCACGTTTTTTTCCCGAGCCATGCATGGCAGTTCTATATTGAGCCGCATGCAAAGGGCGCACACACAATTTCTATGTACGAAGTTTGACACGGCCCTAAAATTGCCGATAGTTAAAAGTGGAAATGTAGAGGGTGAGGTAGGTGGCTGTACGACGAGATTTGTGGGGTTGTGATAGATTCGGTAAAGGGATGTGTTTATGACTGCGAGTGACTTGATGAACCGGAGACGTTAGGTCTCGTCGAGCTCAGCTGTTCGGCCTCCGGCTAGCGCGTGCAAGCTTCTTACGGTGGGCCCCAGTTGGATGTGAGATTGAAAGCCGCTGTGTAAAAAATGGGATGTGTCTTATTAAAATCAAGTGGCAATAAATTGCAGCTGTCCATCGACGATCGTGCACTCGATGGCGCATGTGTTGTGGCGTAGTAGTGGCAGTAGTAGGCTTTTCAGACTTGATTAAACGTGACATGACCGCTCGACGACTTTTTCCATGGATGGCATCGTGTTCCTTCTTGTAGAGGGAGACGTCAAGATGGGACTTTGTCAAGATGGTAGCTCGTTAATTGGCAGTTTGAAAGAGTACCCTTTTCCTCTCTCGCTAAACAGATATGTTTCATTTTACCCAAATTGGTAGCAAATCTAGAGAAGATTCTCTCTTTGATAATTCGTTCCCTTTTGGACCTCTTTTTTGCCTCCGATCAGGTAGTAAATCTAAAGCAGCAAATCACACTAGGTAGAATACATTCATCCAGAAAACAAAAGAAATGTAGATATAGCTGTGCGCGGCTAAATAGGATATAACGATAGAAAGTAGGTTGCTTAACGAGGTTCGACGCATTCCGCCAGAAATATGATATAACTAGAAAGAAGCTGCTTAGCAGTAGTGGCATCCGCCGCAGCTGCAGGCACATCCTGCAAGCGCCCGCGCATCCACCTCCTCCTCCTCCATCCGATGCTTCCTCCACTTCTTGCTGCCCAGTCCCTTGATCTTGGGGACCTTGGGCCTGATTGGAGCGATGCGACTCTCTTTGATGGCCAACCGCTGGAGGTTTCGGAGGTGAATGCCGAGAGCCCAGTGTTTAGTGATGTAGGCGTTGATGTTCACGGTCTCGCGCTCGCCGCCTTTGTGGATGCCGGAGCCCGCGGCCTCTGCATGCTTCATTAAGGAGATAAAGTCGGTGCGGTCGGGGCCACTCGCACAACTATAGGCGATCCCCTTGCGGAAGGGGCAATGCCAGGGGCTGCCCCTGAAGAAGGCGGCGTACTTGCCGACCCGCAACCTCCTCAGCACCTGACGAGTCTTGGTGTGTATCGACTCATCATCACTATAGACGTCGCTGCCGGAAACCTATTGGAAGAAAAGGAAAATGGGGGAGTAGATGATGTAAGAAGATCGAGCAATCGAAATGCGAACAAGCGAATCCTAATAAACCAACATCTAGCATCCAACTATGGGAACGGTAGAAGAACCAGGGGAGGGGAGCAAACCCTAGTTACCTCCGACCATGGGCCGTCGATGCCGGTGTCGTAGGGGTTCAGCGGAACGATGTACTTATCTGCATCGTAGGTGCCCCAGAAGTGCTTGATCTGCTTGTGACCGGCAGGGGCCTCCTCACCGGCGGGGGGCTCCGCTTCGACGGCTACGTCGGTAGCGGGGACGGGGGCTTGGACAGGAACGGCGGCTGCCATCGATGCCTCGACTGGGGCCTGGACAGGGACGGCGACTGCTTTCAACGCGTCGAGGGGGGCCGGCAAGGAGACGGGGGCCTCCTCGCCGGCAGCCTCGGAGGCGACGATGGCCACCTTATCCTCCTCGGTCATCGCCGGCGTGGACGGAGTATTCTCGGGAGTTTGCATATGCTGGTGGGACAGTGGAGAGGGTTGCGTGGGGAGAGTGCGTGAGAGTGAGATTGGGTGTGCGGAGAGGGGCTCTATAGTTAAGGTGGATGGAAGCAAGGCATGTTTCGTTGCACCACCGCACAATGCGCCGTGCAGTCTACTGCACCGTGCACCACGACACGCGCACGGTACGTCACGTTTTTTTCCCGGGCCATGCATGGTAGTTCTATACCGAGCCGCATGCAAAGGGCGCATACACAATTTCTATGTACGAAGTTTGACACGGCCCTAAAATTAGTGATAGTTAAAGTGGAAATGTAGAGGGGAAGGTAGGTGGCTGTTGAACGGAATATGCCCGAGAGGCAATAATAAAATGGTTATTATCTTATTCCATGTTTATGATAAATGTTTATTTTGCATGCTATAATTGTATTAATTGGAAACGTTAATACATGTGTGTTTAATAAACAAAACACAAAGTTCCTAGTACTGCCTCTCATATAAACTAGCTTGTTGATTAACAAGATGATCAAGGTTTCCTAATCATGGACATTGGATGTTGTTAATAACGAGGTCACAACATTGGTGGAATGATGTGATGAACATTCATCCGAAGTATAGCATTACGATCAAAGTCATTATGTTTATATTTCTATAACATCATACGAAGTAATCTTAGTCCTTAGGCCATGAGATCATGTTAATTGCTGACACCGGAAGAGTATCTTGATAACATCAAATGTCACACCGTAACAGGGTGACTATAAAGGTGAGTTCAGTGCTCCAAAGGTGTTATGTTGAGGCTCATGGATCAAGAGTGGGATTTTTCCATCCCGATGACGGATAGATATACTTTGTGCCCTCTCGGTGATATCACATTAAGATAGCTTGCAAGCAAGTGATGTGATCACTAGAATGTTATATCACAGGAACGAGAAAAGAGTGCATGTCGGTAACGAGATCAAACTAGGTATTTGGATACCGATGATCGAATCTCGGACATGTATTATATCATGAGACAAAGGGATTTAGTTACCAGCATTAAAGGTTCTCACGATCACAGAAGTCATCGTTGAATGAGTAGGAGTCAGTATGGATCTCCAGGTCCCGCTTCTGATTATTGATCTGAGAGGGGTCTCGACCATGTCTGCATTATTAACGAACCGTAGGGTGACACACTTAAGGGATACCGACACCATTTGGAGCAAATATGTTTCAGATAAAGATATAAGAAAGCACTGGAATTATTTCTATAGACACCGAAACTATTTCGGGTGAAATTGCTGAAATTGGTTCTGCATGTAATATTGAAATGTTGCAGGGGGTTTTATGTGAATGTTTGTGAATGAAAGTAATTAAAAAAATTTGAATAAAAATAATAAAAGAGTTTATTAAATGAGAGAGCATTAAATTTGGAGAAATTTAATGCATTTAAAGTGGAGACTTTAAAAGAGAATGTGAAGGGGCATTTTAATGTGGAGGGGTTACCACCACATGAATGGGGGAGGTGAAGGGACACCCTCCATGGGCGTCGGCCATGGGAGGGGTACCCTCCCCTCCTCCTATAAAAGGCCCCCCTCTCACTCCTTCTTCCTCACACCTCCTCATGAAGGATCTCTCTCCCCCTCTAGTATTATTCCCCATGGTCTCGGATTAGCGAGATACATGTTCTCGATGGCATTATCAGGAAAGGAGTTGCTACTTCCGCTGCTTTGCTGGAGCGAGGGATGGAGGTTGTCGGGGTACCGTACGTGTGTGCGATCACGGATGCACCGCTGCTTTGGGGTGCTGAACTTGGTGGTGCTGGACTTGCTGGAGCTGGATCTGAAGGACGTGCTGGAGCCGGACCTGCTAGACTTCATCATGATCTTGAGATCGGCAAGTGTACGACTACATCCGCTGCTCATATCCACCCGCTGCTCGTATCTAGTAGATAGATCTTGGCGTATAGTTCCCATCGTAGGATTTTTTTTTGTTTTCTGTGTTGTAAACCCTACAGTGGTATCAGAGCCAGGTTTATGCGTAGGTGCTTTGCATAGGTAGTACACATATGTTTATATGTGGGCAATGATGATCATGTTATTGCATCTTCTATGTATTTTGGAGATTGGTGGCATAGTGGGATGAAGCGGCCCGGACCAACCTTACATGTCATTGTACATGAGACCGGTTCCACGACTGACATGCAACTTGTTTTGCATAAGTGGCTGGCGGGTGTCTGTCTCTCCTACTATAGTCAATATCTGATTTACAACGAGTTTCTAATAACTTGGTTATCCTCGTTGTGGTTCATGTTCGTAGGTAAGACCGGTTCTATCTCCGAAATCCCTAAGCCACGTAAAACTTGCAATTGATAAATTAGAGGCGTCTAGTTTAGATCGTTGCTGAGCTAGTGTCTTGATATGGTATTGTTGTAAGTAGATGTATGATAGATAATCTTACAACACACTCAACGTGTAAGTTCCATAGACCTTGGCCATACACACAAAGGAATGATAGAGATCATACCATGATGCATATGATAGAGATCAAATGCATGGACCATATCATCTCACTTTACACATTAGATGTTTGCATCTTATATTGCTAGTTTGGCGTTTTAGTAGCATTTTAAGATGATCCCTCATTTACATATCAAGATAAAAATGTATTCTTCCTTAAGTATGCACCGTTCTATGGATCGTGTTTCGAGACATCACGTGATGATCGGGTGTACTCGACTCTACGCTTTCATACAACAGGTGTAAGACAGTTTTACACACGCGAGTACTAAGACTCTTACTTGGCGAGCCTAGCATGTACAGACATGGCCTCGGAACACGGACCGAAAGGTTAAGCATGAGTCATATAGTTGATATAATGCCCATATTGATGCTCTCCTTTGAAGCAACATCGACTCACGTGATGATCGGACTTGGTGTAGTGGATTTGGTTCATGTAATCACTGAAAAGGCACGAGGGATGTCGTTTTTGAGTGGGAGTTCATTTCTAATTTGTATTAGTCGAACTCAACTTGTTATAAACTAAATCGAAGTGAATTTGCATAATTTGTTGTAGTCATTGGCATCTATTCACTACTTTATGCTTAGTTTTAATTGAGATAATAGAACTATAGAATTCTGGATATTTACTTTACGAACTGGTATCGTATTGTTTTGAATGTCAATTTAAAGTTTAGAAGTCCTATTGCAAACTTTCAGCAAACTCTATTTACTCCATGAAGTTTAATAAGTAGTATTAAATCAAGAGTAATAATTCCAATGTTAGTATCTAAAGTATCATGTTTTCCTCCATGATTCTTGATATTCAAAAGTTGTTTTTAATATCAAGGTTATCTAGGAGCTGAAATAATTGTTTCAGAAACCATCATGTGTGGAAGATATTGTGATATCTGAAACAATGTTTTTGGTTGCATTATGATAGAGTATAATTTAGCAAAATACATGTTCTCATATTGTATGAGAATTTGTGAAGGATGGAGATGCTAGGCATCCGGATCTCCCAAAAAGGATTTGGGAACTAACATTATACTCACAATTCATCCTTATAGGCTATAGTACCTTGATCATGAAAGTTGTCATGATAAGGATGAATAGAAGATGTAAGTAAAATGTTTACTACACTAAAAGATTACTAAAGAATGGATTTTTGAAAGAATGCCAAACATTTGATGATGGTGATCCACTTCAAAGTGCAAGTCCAAAGGTATTAGTGTTTGACTATATACGCTTTGTACTATGTGTCATGTGAATGACACCACTATTGATGTTGATAAATTCTTTTAAAAGGAAAAGGAATTGCTGAAAGAGAATCTATAAAATATTTGGTAGAAAAGAAAAAGTTGGAGATGTCCAACTTAGGTATATAGAAGATGTACATGTTATGATTGTATTCCTTGCTTGTTAAACAATGTGGTTCTTAGGTATTGGATATCGGTATTGGATACCAAATTGGTTGGTATGAAGTGTCATACAGGACAACGCAATTCATGAACTGCAATGGCCTAAGTAACTAGTAAAAGCATAAGTGATGATGTTCATCGAAAACAAATAAAGTGTTATTGTGTTTTTTGTTGTCGTCAAACCTAGCCTTCAAGATTTGTTTTAATAATTGTTATTTTGTTCCGGTATTACGAGAACAATGGTTGTTCAAATAATTACCGTATTCCATAAAGGATGAATGAACTTTTACAAGTCTAGTTGGAGAAATCACATCCATAAACACTATTGCTAAAATGTCGCAAGACAAATGATTGAAAGATCACTTATGAAGTGACATCGCCGTTTAAATTATATTGGAAAGAAAACATGAAGAAACTCCATCTTGATGGATTTTTGGAGTCTTTGATTTTGATCAATTGACGCTTGTGAGACTTTCCTCGAGATAATTGAAACTCCGTCCATAGGCCAAAGAGGAACGGATGACTATCTTATTGGATATTATACATATTGATGTATATAGTCCATTATATGTAGCCATATGCGATGGATCTTTTTGCTTCATATGCTTTCTCCAGAAATTTGAGTGAATATATCTATATATTTACTTAATAAGGAAGAAGTATGAAACATTTGAAAATTGTTCAAAGACTTTCAAGATGAAGTGAAAAATCATTGTAACAAGAAAATAAAAGAGTTTATGATTTGATCATAAAGGAAGATATTTAAGTTACATGTTTAGCAAAACACTTAAGATTTGAGGAATTGTTCCATGATTTGTGTTTCCCGATAAACCATAGGAGTATGGCATATTCGAGAGATGAAATCAAACCATGTTTGACATGGTAAGATCAAAGGTGTCATTTATAAAACTGCCATTATGTTTTAAGGATTGAAGCTTTAGAGACTACCGCTTTTACACTGAAAAGAGCACCATCGTGATCCGTTGAAATGACACCATATAAGTTATGGTTTGGGATAAAACCCGAATTGTCTTTTCTTAAATTTTGGTATGCTATGCATAAGTAAAATGTTTACAACCAAAGTCGGATAAGCACGTCTTTGTAGGTTATCCTAAATAATTTGTTGGGAAGTTCTCCATAACACTGAGGACAAAAGAGTTTGTTACTTGGAACGTCAAGTTTCTTGAGAAGGAATTTTTCGTGAAAAGTTAAGTGGGAGGATAATAGAACTTTGATAAGGTTGATGAACCTTAGCTATATGTGCTAAGTAGCACAGCGCCGGAAAGTGTCCCGGTGGCGGCCACAATGCTCATGGCTCCCGTGATTACAAAGGGTGTGATCTCGGAGATTAGAGTTCCTATTGAACCATGTGGGTCGATAAGAATGAAATAGTGTGATTTGATAAGCAAGTCGTTATTGTTTTGACAATGATGAACCGACTACATGCAAAGAAGCGATGATGGGCCCTGACTCCATAAAATGACTAGAAGTCATAGAATCTATGATAGTACCCATACACGAGAAATCAAGTTTCTGAACTTGGAAGACCCTCCGGAAAGGCATGAAGCCTATCGGTCGTGTTTGGATCTATAAAGAAATAGACATGGATGTTTAACATCTATGAAATAGTCGACATGTCAAAAAGAAGTTTACGATAATGTTCAAGGAGTTGACTATGACAAGATTTGATCTTTCATAGCGATATTTAGTCTTGACGTATTAATGTAGCAACCACTACATATAATTTGATGTATTGTAGTTGAACAAACAAAACAATGTTATTCTAATAGAATGGTTACCTAGGACGTGTACAAGATACAGTCTGAAGTGTTTTGTTAATTCAAAGGGTGCTAAAAGGGCATGCAAACTTCAATAGTTGTAGTAAGCATAGTGGAGTTGGAATCTTCACCATGATGAAACTGTTAAAAGATTTTAATTCATCGGAGATGATGAAGAGGCTTGCGTTTGCAAGAAATTAAGTGGGAGCGCTGAGACATATTTCTAATACATTATGTAGAGGACATATTGTTGATTGGAAATGATGACACAAGTTAATAATTTCATTAAAATAAGATTTTGATGAAAGACTTAGGAAAAACCGGAATATTTGGCATCAATATCTATATGGATAGATTGAGGCGCTAATATGGTTGTGCTAGACATACATATATGAGATATTGAAAGGGTTCAGTATGGAAACAACAAGAAAGGTTCTTGCTGCATGGAAAGGATTGTATCAAGATTCAAGTGTTTCAACACTTGGTGAGTAAAATCACATGAAGATTTTGATCGATTATACCTTGATATGTATATATACAGAATGTCCTATGCTCTAAATGTTATGAGCACATACTAGAATGATTCATAGGATGATCATTGGACAATAGTAAAGATATTCTTATGATCTTTGGAAGAACTAAGAATATATCATGTATAAGTGACAAATAGTTAAAGGTAGTTCATTGTAAAGTGTTACATTGATACTAGTTTTGTCACAAGATACAAATTAAATTTATCTCAATTTAGATTATGGGTGGCACAATGTAATGGAAGGGATGTTCCATGATGGATTTGGATAAGTTCCAAAGTTGAAACATCGTGACGGATACTACAACAAAAGGCTAAGTATATGACTGCTATAGTAGCAGCAAAGGAGGGCATTTGTGTTAAGAAGTTTGCTATCAAACTAGGTGTGGTTCAAAGTGGGCTAATACTATGAAGATATATTTTATGACAATAATATCAACATATTTTAACCCGAACGAACTAAAGGTCTCACCAAAGGACCAAATTTATACAATGCCATCTCATTTGAGAATGAGTGATGTGTAGAGACGCAAAGACATGCAAATACACACGGACCTGAAAATATCAGATCCGGAGATTATGTTAGCCACTAGCGATCGCGTATATGCAACACCAGAAAGCCATAGGTGTTCAATACGCAAAGTTCTTCAAACTAGATTATTGACTCTAGTGGAAGTGGGAGACTGAAGGGAATATGCCCGAGAGGCAATAATAAAGTGATTATTATCTTATTCCATGTTTATGATAAATCTTTATTTTGCATGCTATAATTGTATTAATTGGAAATGTTAATACATGTGTGTTTAATAAACAAAACACAAAGTTCCTAGTACTGCCTCTAATATAAACTAGCTTGCTGATTAACAAGATGATCAAGGTTTCCTAATCATGGACATTGGATGTTGTTAATAACGAGGTCACAACATTGGTGGAATGATGTGATGAACATTCATCTGAAGTATAGCATTACAATCAAAGTCATTATGTTTATATTGCTATAACATCATACGAAGTAATCTTAGTCCTTAGACCATGAGATCATGTTAATTGCTGACACCGAAAGAGTATCTTGATAACATCAAACATCACACCATAACAGGGTGACTATAAAGGTGGGTTCAGTGCTACAAAGGTGTTATGTTGAGGCTCATGGATCAAGAGTGGGATTTGTCCATCCCGATGACGGATAGATATACTCTGGGCCCTCTCGGTGATATCACATTAATATAGCTTGCAAGCAAGTGATGTGCTCACTAGAATGTTATATCACGGGAACAAGAAAAGAGTACCTGTCGGTAACAAGATCAAACTAAGTATTTGGATACCGATGATCGAATCTCGGACATGTATTATATCATGAGACAAAGGGATTTAGTTACTAGCATTAAAGGTTCTAACGATCACAGAAGTCATCGTTGAATGAGTAGGAGTCAGTATGGATCTCCAGGGCCCGCTTCTGATTATTGATCTGAGAGGGGTCTCGATCATGTCTGCATTATGCACAAACCGTAGGGTGACACACTTAAGGTATACCGACACCATTTGGAGCAAATATATTTCAGATAAATATTTAAGAAAGCGCTGGAATTATTTCAATAGACACCGAAACTGTTTCGGGTGAAATTGCTGAAATTGGTTTTGCATGTAATATTGAAATGTTGCAGGGGTTTTATGTGAATGTTTATTAATTAAAGTTATTAACAAAATTTTGAATAAAAATAATAAAAGAGTTTATTAAATGAGAGAGCATTAAATTTGGAGAAATTTAATGCATTTAAAGTGGAGACTTTAAAAGAGAATGTGCAGGGGCATTTTAATGTGGAGGGGTACCACCACATGAATGGGGGAGGTGAAGGGACACCCTCCATGGGCGTCGGCCATGGGAGGGGTACCCTCCCCTCCTCCTATAAAAGGCCCCCTCTCACTCCTTCTTCCTCACACCTCCTCGTGAAGGATCTCTCTCCCCCTCTAGTATTATTCCCCATGGTCTCGGATTAGCGAGATACATGTTCCCGGTGGCTTTATCAGGAAAGGAGTTGTTGCTTCCGCTGCTTTGCTGGAGCGAGGGATGGAGGTTGTCGGGGTACTGGACGTGTGTGTGATCACGGATGCACCGCTGCTTTGCGGTGCTGGACTTGGTGGTACTGGACTTGCTGGAGCTAGATCTGAAGGACGTGTTGGAGCCGGACCTTCTAGACTTCATCACGATCTTGAGATCGGCAAGTGTACGACTACATCATCCACGAGTTCCATCTCGTTAACAAAGCTTTGTTGTCTTCGAGGGTAAGTTCTCCATGGATGTATATCCACCCGCTGCTCGTATCTAGTAGATAGATCTTGGCGTATAGTTCCCATCGTAGGAATTTTTATTTTCTATGCCGCGAACCCTACAGTTGTATGGCGAGATTTGTGGGGTTGTGCTAGATCGGGTAGAGGGATGTGTTGATGAAGGCGGAGATGTTAGGTCTCGTCGATCTCAGCTCTTCGGTCTCCGGCTAGCATGTGCAAGATTCTTATGGTCGGGCCCAGTTGGAAGTGAGATTGAGAGCCGCTGCATAAAAATGGGATATGTCTTATTAAAATCAAGTGGCAATACATTGCAGTTGTCCATCGATGACCGTGCACTCGATGATGCATGTGTTGTGGCGTAGTAGTAGCAGTAGTAGGCTTTTTAGACTTGATTAAACATGACATGGCCGCTCGATGAATTTTTCCATGGACGGCATCGTGTTCCTTCTTGTAGAAGTCTCGATGAGGGAGACGTTCGTGCTGTCTCACGCTGGGGCCACGCTATACTGTGAAGGGCACGACGTGTGCAACGATCATCGTTGGATCGCACAGAATCAAAGGTGGTGCGCACGATCCGCGTGACAACTGTGATAACCAATCAGGGAGTAGCAGACAGGGTGAGCACAGGTTTGTGCTTCTACGAAAGATAGAGAGGGGGGCAAAACTGAGTAGTACCACATAAAACCAAGGGCGATACTTAGTAGTATCAAAATGGAAAGTGAGTGTCTTGTACAATGAAATACTATGTGGCGTACATCAAATTTTGCCAAGATAGATCCACTAGAGTTCATTGGATGTGTGTTCTTCTCATAAACCACATGGACCCACTAGAGTTCATTGCATGTGTGTTCTTCTCATAGACCACAGCTAGAGTTATTGCATGTGTGTTCTTCTCACAAACCATATCATGAACCACACCCAGTGTCATTAAATGTGTGTTCTTCCCATTAACAACACATAGATCCACCAGTGTCATTGCATGTCTACTCTTTTCATAAACCACAGTTAGAGTCATTGCATGTATGTTATTTTCACAAACCACATATCACCAGTGTCATTGCATGTGTGTTCTTCCCACATACCACACATGGATCCACCAGTGTCATTGCACGTGTGTCCTTCTCACAAACCACATATGTATCCACCAGTGTCATTGCATGTGTGTTCTTTTCATAGACCACGTATGGATCCACCGGTGTCATTGCATGTGTGTTCTTCGCATAGACCACGTAAGGATCCACCAAAAGTGTCATTGCATGTGTGTTCCGCTCATAGACCACACATGGATCCATCCGTGTCATCGCATGTCTGCTCTTTTCATGGAACACAGTTAGAGTCATTGCATGTGTGTTCCTCTTATAGACCACATCTAGAGTCATTGCATGTGTGTTCTTCTCACAAACCATATCATGTACCACACCCAGTGTCATTGCATGTGTGTTCTTCTCATTGACCACACATGGATCCACCAGTGTCATTGCATGTCTGCTCTTTTCATGAACCACAATTAGAGTCATTGCATGTCTGTTCTTTTCACAAACCACATATGGATCCGCCGGTGTCATCGCATGTCTGCTCTTCTCATCAACCACAGTTAGAGTCATTGCATCTGTGTTCTTCTCATGAACCATAGCTAGAGTCATTGCATGTGTGTTCTTCTCACAAACCATATCATGAACCACACCTAGTGTCATTGCATGTGTATTCTTATCATTAACCACACATGGATCCACCAGTGTCATTGCATGTGTATTCTTCCCATGAACCACACCAGTGTCATTGCATGTGTGTTCTTCTCGCAGACCACACATGGATCCACTAGTGTCATTGCATATGTGTCCTTCTCACAAACCACAGATGGATCCACCAGTGTCATTACATGTGTGTTCTTCTCACAGACCACGTATGGATCCACCGGTGTCATCGCATGTGTGTTCTTGTCATAGACCACGTAAGGATCCACCGGTGTCATTGCATGTGTGTTACTCTCATAGACCACACATGGATCCACCGGTGTCATCGCATGTCTGCTATTTTCATGAACCATAGTTAGAGTCATTGCATGTGTGTTCTTGTCATGAATCACAGCTAGAGTCATTGCATGTGGGTTCTTCTCACAAACCATATCATGAACCGCACCCAGTGTCATTGCATGTGGGTTCTTCTCATTAACCACACATGGATCCACCAGTGTCATTGCATGTCTGCTCTTTTCATGAACCACAGTTAGAGTCATTGCATGTCTGTTCTTTTCACAAACCACATATCACCAGTGTCATTGCATGTGTGTTCTTCCCACAGACCACACAAGGATCCTCCAGTGTCATTGCATGTGTGTCCTTCCCACAAACCACACATGGATCCACCAGTGTCATTGCATGTATGTTCTTTTCGTAGACCACGTATGGATCCGCCGGTGTCATTGCATGTGTGTTCTTCTCATAGACCACATAAGGATCCACCGGTGTCATTGCATGTGTGATGCTCTCATATACCACACATGGGTCCACCGGTGTCATCGCATGTCTGCTATTTTCATGAACCACAGTTAGAGTCATCGCATGTCTGCTCATCCCGGAGACCACACATGGATCCACCAGTGTCATTGCATGTGTGTCCTTCCCACAAGCCACACATGGATCCACCAGTGTTATTGCATGTGTGTTCTTCCCACAGACCACGTATAGATCCACCGGTGTCATTGCATGTGTGTTCTTCTCACAGATCACGTAAGGATCCACCAGTGTCATTGCGTGTGTGTTCCTCTCATAGACCACACATGGATCCACCAGTGTCATCGCATGTCTGCTCTTTTCATGAACCACGGTTAGAGTCATTGCATGTGTGTTCCTCTCATAGACCACAGTTAGAGTCATTGCATGTGTGTTCTTATCACAAACCATGTCACGTACCACACCAGTGTAATTGCATGTGTGTTCCTCTCATAGACCACACATGGATCCACCGGTGTCATCGTATGTCTGCTCTTTTCATGAACCACAGTTAGAGTCATTGCATGTGTGTTCCTCTCATAGACCACAACTAGAGTCATTACATGTGTGTTCTTCTCACAAACCATATCATGAACCACACCCAGTGTCATTGCATGTGTGTTCCTCTCAAAGACCACACATGGATCCAGTGGTGTCATCGCATGTCTGCTCTTTTCATGACCCACAGTTAGAGTCATTGCATGTCTGTTCTTCTCATGAACCACAGCTAAAGTCATTGCATGTGTGCTTCTCACAAACCATATCATGTAACACACCTAGTGTCATTGCATGTGTGTTCTTCTCATTAACCACACATGGATCCACCAGTGTCATTGCGTGTCTGCTCTTTTCATGAACCACAGTTAGAGTCATTGCATGTCTATTCTTTTCACAAACCACATATCACTAGTGTCATTCCATGTGTGTTCTTCCTACAAACCACACATGGATCCACCAGTGTCATAGCATGTGTGTCCTTCCCATGAACCACACATGGATCCACCAGTGTCATTAAATGTGTGTTCTTTTCACAGACCACGTATGGATCCACTGGTGTCATTGCATGTGTGTTCTTATCACAACCACGTAAGGATCCACCGGTGTCATTGCATGTGTGTTCCTCTCATAGACCACACACGGATCCACCGGTGCCATCACATGTCTACTCTTTTCATGAACCCCAGTTAGAGTCATTGCATGTGTGTTCCTCTCATAGACCACAGCTAGAGTCATTGCATGTGTGTTCTTCTCACAAACCATATCATGAACCACACCCAGTGTCATTGCATGTGTGTTCCTCTCATAGACCACACATGGATCCACCAGTGTCATTAAATGTCTTCTCTTTTCATGAACCACGGTTAGAGTCATTGCATGTGTGTTCCTCTCATAGACCACATATGGATCCACCGGTGTCATCGCATGTCTGCTCTTCCCACAGACCACACATGGATCCACCTGTGTCATTGCATGGGTATCCTTCCCACAAACCACACATGGATCCACCAGTGTCATTGCATGTGTGTTCTTCCCACAGACCACGTATTGATCCACCGGTGTCATTGCATGTGTGCTCTTCTCACAGATCACGTAAGGATCCACCAGTTTCATTGCGTGTATGTTCCTCTCATAGACCACACATGGATCCACCGGTGTCATCGCATGTCTGCTCTTTTCATGACCCACAGTTAGAGTTATTGCATGTCTGTTCTTTTCACAAACCACATATGGATCCGCCGGTGTCATCGCATGTCTGCTCTTTTCATCAACCACAGTTAGAGTCATTGCATGTGTGTTCTTATCATGAACCATAGCTAGAGTCATTGCATGTGTTTTCTTCTCACAAACCATATCATGAACCACACCTAGTGTCATTGCATGTGTATTCTTATCATTAACCAGACATGGATCCACCAGTGTCATTGCATGTGTGTTCTTCCCATGAACCACACCAGTGTCATTGCATGTGTGTTCTTCTCGCAGACCACACATGGATCCACTAGTGTCATTGCATATGTGTCCTTCTAACAAACCACAGATGGATCCACCAGTGTCATTGCATGTGTGTTCTTCTCACAGACCACGTATGGATCCACCGGTGTCATCGCATGTGTGTTCTTCTCACAGACCACGTAAGGATCCACCGGTGTCATTGCATGTGTGTTCCTCTCATAGACCACACATGGTTCCACCGGTGTCATCGCATGTCTGCTATTTTCATGAACCATAGTTAGAGTCATTGCATGTGTCTTCTTGTCATGAATCACAGCTAGAGTCATTGCATGTGTGTTCTTCTCACAAGGCATATCATGAACCGCACCCAGTGTCATTGCATGTGGGTTCTTCTCATTAACCAAACATGGATCCACCAGTGTCATTGCATGTCTGCTCTTTTCATGAACCACAGTTAGAGTCATTGCATATCTGTTCTTTTCACAAACCACATATCACCAGTGTCATTGCATGTGTGTTCTTCCCACAGACCACACAAGGATCCTCCAGTGTCATTGCATGTGTGTCCTTCCCACAAACCACACATGGATCCACCAGTGTCATTGCATGTATGTTCTTTTCGTAGACCACGTATGGATCCGCCGGTGTCATTGCATGTGTGTTCTTCTCATAGACCACATAAGGATCCACCGGTGTCATTGCATGTGTGATGCTCTCATATACCACACATGGGTCCACCGGTGTCATCGCATGTCTGCTATTTTCATGAACCACAGTTAGAGTCATCGCATGTCTGCTCATCCCGCAGACCACACATGGATCCACCAGTGTCATTGCGTGTCTGCTCTTTTCATGAACCACAGTTAGAGTCATTGCATGTCTATTCTTTTCACAAACCACATATCACTAGTGTCATTGCATGTGTGTTCTTCCTACAAACCACACATGGATCCACCAGTGTCATAGCATGTGTGTCGTTCCCATGAACCACACATGGATCCACCAGTGTCATTACATGTGTGTTCTTTTCACAGACCACGTATGGATCCACTGGTGTCATTGCATGTGTGTTCTTATCACAACCACGTAAGGATCCACCAGTGTCATTGCATGTGTGTTCCTCTCATAGACCACACACGGATCCACCGGTGCCATCACATGTCTACTCTTTTCATGAACCCCAGTTAGAGTCATTGCAAGTGTGTTCCTCTCATAGACCACAGCTAGAGTCATTGCATGTGTGTTCTTCTCACAAACCATATCATGAACCACACCTAGTGTCATTGCATGTGTGTTCCTAGCATAGACCACACATGGATCCACCAGTGCCATTACATGTCTTCTCTTTTCATGAACCACGCTTAGAGTCATTGCATGTGTGTTCCTCACATAGACCACAGCTAGAGTCATTGCATGTGTGTTCTTCTCACAAACCATATCATCTACCACACCCAGTGTCATTCCATGTGTGTTCTTGCATGTCTACTCTTTTCATGAACCCCAGTTAGAGTCATTGCATGTGTGTTCCTCTCATAGACCACAGCTAGAGTCATTGCATGTGTGTTCTTCTCACCAACCATATCATGAACCACACCTAGTGTCATTGCATGTGTGTTCCTCTCATAGACCACACATGGATCCACCGGTGTCATTACATGTCTTCTCTTTTCATGAACCACGGTTAGAGTCATTGCATGTGTGTTCCTCTCATAGACCACAGCTAGAGTCATTGCATATGTGTTCTTCTCACAAACCATATCATGTACCACACCCAGTGTCATTCCATGTGTGTTGTTCTCATTAACCACACATGGATCCACCAGTGTCATTGCATGTCTTCTCTTTTCATGAACCATAGTTAGAGTCATTGCATGTCTGTTCTTTTCACAAACCACATATGGATCCACCGGTGTCATCGCATGTCTGCTCTTCCCACAGACCACACATGGATCCACCCGTGTCATTGCATGGGTGTCCTTCCCACAAACCACACAAGGATCCACCAGTGTCATTGCATGTGTGTTCTTCCCATAGACCACGTATTGATCCACCGGTGTCATTGCATGTGTGTTCTTCTCACAGATCACGTAATGATCCACCAGTGTCATTGCGTGTATGTTCCTCTCATAGACCACACATGGATCCACCGGTGTCATCGCATGACTACTCTTTTCATGACCCATAGTTAGAGTCATTGCATGTATGTTCTTTTCACAAACCACATATGGATCCACCGGTGTCATCGCATGTCTGCTCTTTTCATGAACCACAGTTAGAGTCATTGTATGTGTGTTCTTCTCATTAACCACACCTAGATTCATTGCATGTGTGTTCTTCTCACAAACCATATCATGAACCACCTAGTTTAATTGCATGTGTGTTCTTCTCATAGACCACACATGGATCCACCGGTGTCATCGCATGTCTGCTCTTTTCATGAACCATCGTGAGAGTCATTGCATGTGTGTTCTTCTCACAGACCACACATGGATCCACCAATGTCATTGCATGTGTGTCCTTCTCACAAAACACAGATGGAACCACCAGTGTCATTGCATGTGTGTTCTTCTCACAGACCACGTACGGAGCCACCGCTATCATCGCATGTGTGTTCTTCTCACACACCACGTAAGGACCACCGGTGTCATTGCATGTGTGTTCCTCTCATAGACCACACATGGATCCATCGGTTTCATCGCATGTCTGCTCTTTTCATGAACCACAGTTAGAGTCATTGCATGTGTGTTCTTCTCATGAACCACAGCTAGAGTCATTGCATGTGTGTTCTTCTCACAAACCAGATCATGAACCACACCCAGTGTCATTGCATGTGTGTTCCTCTAATAGACCACACATGGATCCACAGCTATCATCGCATGTCTGCTCTTTTCATGAACCACAGTTAGAGTCATTGCATGTCTGTTCTTTTCACAAACCACATATGGATCCACCGGTGTCATCGCATGTCTTCTCTTTTTATGAACCACAGTTAGAGTCATTGCATGTGTGTGTTCTTCTCATGAACCACAGCTAGAGTCATTGCATGTGTGTTCTTCTCACAAACCATATCATGAACCACACCCAGTGTCATTGCATGTGTGTTCTTCTCATAGACCACACATGGATCCACCAGTCTCATAGCATGTCTGCTCTTTTCATGAACCACAGTTAGAGTCATTGCATGTGTGTTCTTCTCACAGATAACACATGGATCCACCAGTGTCATTGCAAGTGTGTCATTCTCACAACCACACATGGATCCACCAGTATCATTGCATGTGTGTTCTTCTCACAGACCACGTATGGATCCACCGGTGTCATTGCATGTGTGTTCTTCTCACAGACCACGTAAGGATCCACCGGTGTCATTGCATGTGCGTTCCTCTCATAGACCACACATGGATCCACCGGTGTCATCGCATGTCTGCTCTTTTCATGAACCACAGTTAGAGTCATTGCATGTGTATTCTTCTCATGAACCACAGCTAGAGTCATTGCATGTGTGTTCTACTCACAAACCAATCATGTAAAACACCCAGTGTCATTGCATGTGTGTTCTTCTCATTAACCACACATGGATCCACCAGTGTCATTGCATGTCTGCTCTTTTCATGAACCCCAGTTAGAGTCATTGCATGTCTATTCTTTTCACAAACCACATATCACCAGTGTCATTGCATGTGTGTAATTCCCACAAACCACACATGGATCCACTAGTGTCATTGCATGTGTGTCCTTCCCATGAACCACACATGGATCCACTAGTGTCATTGCATGTGTGTTCTTGTCACAGACCAAGTATGGATCCACCGGTGTCATTGCAAGTGTGTTCTTCTCACAGACCACGTAAGGATCCACCCGTGTCATTGCATGTGTGTTCCGCTCATAGACCACACATGGATCCACCGGTGCCATCGCATGTCTGCTATTTTCATGAACCACAGTTAGAGTCATTGCATGTGTGTTCCTCTCATAGACCACAGCTAGAGTCATTGCATGTGTGTTCTTCTCACAAACCATATCATGAACCATACCCACTGTCATTGCATATGTGTTCTTCTCATTAACCGCACATGGATTCACCAGTGTCATTACATGTCTTCTCTTTTCATGAACCACAGTTAGAGTCATTGCATGTCTGTTCTTTTCACAAACCACATATCACCAGTGTCATTACATGTGTGTTTTTCCCATAGACCACACATGGATCCACCAGTGTCATTGCATGTGTGTCCTTCCCATGAACCATACATGGATCCACCAGTGTCATTGCATGTGTGTTCTTTTCACAGACCACGTATGGATCCACCGGTGTCATTGCATGTGTGTTTTTCTCACAGACCACGTAAGGATCCACCGGTATCATTGCATTTGTGTTCCTCTCATAGACCACACATGGATCCACCGGTGTCATCGCATGTCTGCTCTTTTCATGAACCACAGTTAGAGTCATTGCATGTGTGTTCCTATCATAGACCACAGCTAGAGTCATTGCATGTGTGTTCTTCTCACAAACCATATCATGAACCACACCCAGTGTCATTGCATGTGTGTTCCTCTCATAGACCACACATGGATCCAACGCTGTCATCGCATGTCTTCTCATTTCATGAACCACAGTTAGAGTCATTGCATCTCTGTTCTTTTCACAAACCACATATGGATCCACCGGTGTCATCGCACGTCTTCTCTTTTTATGAACCACAGTTAGAGTGATTGGATGTGTGTGTTCCTCTCATGAACCACAGCTAGAGTCATTGCATGTGTGTTCTTCTCAAAACCATATCATGAACCACACCCAGTGTCATTGCATGTGTGTTCTTCTCATAGACCACACATGGATCCACCGGTCTCGTCGCATGTCTGCTCTTTTCATGAACCACGGTTAGAGTCATTGCATGTGTGTTATTCTCACAGACCACACATGGATCCACCAGTGTCATTGCATGTGTGTCCTTCTCACAACCACACATGGATCCACCAGTATCATTGCATGTGCGTTCTTCTCACAGACCACGTATGGATCCATCGGTGTCATTGCATGTGTGTTCTTCTCACAGACCACGTAAGGATCCACCGGTGTCATTGCATGTGCGTTCCTCTCATATACCACACATGGATCCACCGGTGTCATGGCATGTCTGCTCTTTTCATGAACCACAGTTACAGTCATTGCTTGTGTGTTCTTCTCATGAACCACAGCTAGAGTCATTGCATGTGTGTTCTTCTCACAAGTCATATCATGTAACACACACAGTGTCATTGCATGTGTGTTCTTCTCATTAACCACACATGCATCCACCAGTGTCATCGCATGTCTGCTCTTTTCATGAACCACAGTTAGAGTCATTGCATGTCTATTCTTTTCACAAACCACGTATCACCAGTGTCATTGCATGTGTGTTCTTCCCACAAACCACACACGGATCCACTAGTGTCATTGCATGTGTGTCCTTCCCATGAACCACACATGGATACACAAGTGTCATTGCATGTGAGTTCTTTTCACAGACTACGTATGGATCCACCGGTGTCATTGCATGTGTGTTCTTCTCACAGACCACGTAAGGATCCACTGGTGTCATTCCATGTGTGTTCTGCTCATAGACCACACATGGATCCACCGGTGCCATCGCATGTCTTCTCTTTTCATGAACCACAGTTAGAGTCATTGCATGTGTGTTCCTCTCATAGACCACAACTAGATTCATTGCATGTGTGTTCTTCTCACAAACCATATCATGAACCACACACAGCGGCATTGCATGTGTGTTCCTCTCATAGACCACACATGGATCCACCGATGTCATCGCATGTCTGCTCTTTTCATGAACCATGGTTAGAGTCATTGCATGTGTGTTCCTCTCATAGACCACAGCTAGAGTCATTGCATGTGTGTTCTTCTCACAAACCATATCATGTACCACACCCAGTGTCATTCCATGTGTGTTCTTCTCATTAACCACACATGGATCCACCAGTGTCATTGCATGTCTGCTCTTTTCATGAACCATAGTTAGAGTCATTGCATGTCTGTTCTTTTCACAATCCACATATGGATCCACCGGTGTCATCGCATGTCTGCTCTTCCCACAGACCACACATGGATCCACCTGTGTCATTGCATGGGTGTCCTTCCCATGAACAACACATGGACCCACGAGTGTCATTGCATGTGTGTTCTTTTCACAGACCACGTATGGATCCACCAGTGTCATTGCATGTGTGTTCTTCTTACAGACCACGTACGGATCCACCGGTGTCATTGCATGTGTGTTCCTCTCATAGACCACACATGGATCCACCGGTGCCATCGCTTGACTGCCATTTTCATGAACCACAGTTAGAGTCATTGCATGTGTGTTCCTCTCATAGACCACAACTAGAGTCATTGCATGTGTGTTCTTCTCACAAACCATATCAGGAACCACACCCAGTGTCATTACATGTGTGGTCCTCTCATAGACCACACATGGATCCACCGTGTTATCGCATGTCTGCTCTTTTCATGAACCACAGTTAGAGTCATTGCATGTGTGTTCCTCTCATAGACCACAGCTAGAGTCATTGCATGTGTGTTCTTCTCACAAACTATATCATGTACCACACCCAGTGTTATTGCATGTGTGTTCTTCTCATTAACCACACATGGATCCACCAGTGTCATTGCATGTCTGCTCTTTTCATGAACCACAGTTAGAGTCATTGCATGTCTGTTCTTTTCACAAACCACATATGGATCCACCGGTGTCATCGCATGTCTGCTCTTTTCAGGAACCACAGTTAGAGTCATTGCATGTGTGTTCTTCTCATGAACCACAGCTAGACTCATTGCATGTTGATGTCTATGCACTTCTATTCTTGTAGACAGTTGTTGGGCCTCCAAGTGCAGAGGTTTGTAGAACAGCAGCAAGTTTTCCCTTAAGTGGATCACCTAAGGTTTATCGAAGTTAGGGAGGAAGTGGTCAAAGGTATCCCCTCTCAAGAAACCCTGCAATCAAGATACAAGAAGTCTCTTGTGTCCCCAACACACCCGATACACTTGTCAGGTGTATAGGTGCACTAGTTTGGCGAAGAGATAGTGAAATACAAGTGGTATAGATAATTATAAGTGGTAATGGTGCGAGAAAATTACTTGATGGCGTGGAACAGACTAAAGGAAAACTAAAATAAAGATGGTTGCAAGCAAAAATGTAACATATCTAATAGCAAACGGTGTATCAATGCTAAGAAACAAGGCCTAGGGATCATACTTTCACTAGTGAACACTCTCTCATAAATATATTATCTTCATGATACTACTCTTAACTACTCTCCGGTTGGACACTCTAATCGATGGTAGGGCTATAACAGCACACCTCAAAGTAAGCCTTTCCCATCTAGAAAACCCCACACTGTCACCTTGAGTACTAGATGAGTCCAACAAACACCACAATTTCATAAAGACATCCAACTCCTAATATAACTCATAACAAGTATTTGTAATCTCTAGCCTAAGTGCCACCATGGTGAGCACGCTGTCACTTTCACACACATGGGGAGAGCAGGGATCTATTAAAGCACTTGAGTAGCAAGGTAGATCTACTTGATTACAAAGTTCATAACCACAACAAGATCATGCATAGAGAGAGAGATGAACACATACCTATCGGTAGAACCCTTAGCCTCGAGAGAGAACTACTCCCTCCTCATCATGGAAATCAGCAATGGTGATGGAGATGGCGGTGGAGATTGATGGAGATGGCTCTAGGGCACTTCCCCGTCCTGGCAGGGTGCTAGAACAGAGACTTTCTGTCCCCCGAATCTCCTTTTCGGTGGCGGCGGCGCTGTGGAACTTTTCGTGGCTGGAGGCTTGATGATCTAGGGTTTATGCATCGGGAGGCTTCTTATAGGCGAAGAGGCAAGGTCGGTGGAGTGCCAGGGGGCCCACACCACCTGGTGGCGCGGCCAGGGCTAGCCCGCGCCACCATATGGTGTGGCCAGGCCCTCCTCCGTCTCGTATTCTGGCTCCGTGGGTCTTCCGGTAAAATATGAACTTTGGCTTTTGTCCCGTCCAATTCTGAGAATATTCATTTTCTGACTTTCCTGGAACCAAAAACAGCAAAAAACAGGCAACAAGCACTGTGGCATCTTGTTAATAGGTTAGTCCAAGAAATCATATGAAAAGTACTCCAAAGTGTGGACAAAACATAAGAAAGTAGATAAAACCAAGCATGGAACATCAAAATTATCGATACATTTGCAATGTATCAAGTGTGTGTTATTCTCACAAACCATATCATGAACCACACCCAGTGTCATTGCATGTGTACTCCAAAGTGTGGACAAAACAAAGATGGACACAATGGTTCAAGTTTATTAGATGCAAAAAAGTAAAGTGTGCCATCAAGTTCGTGAGAGCTTTAATCACTAGTTTTCTCATAACAAGTTTAATTTTGAAGCTAAACAAAAACATGAATATACTTGGAATAGCATATGCTAATAGGTAGGTATGGTGGACTCTTTGGAATAACTTTTTTTAGGGAGTTGGATGCATGAGTGGAACTCATACTTTGTTGTGGAGGCTAGCAAAAGACTGGGAGCGACAAACTCAGAGAGCAATAATGGCCATAATCATGCAGAGCGACAAAACATCATTGATCAAAGCATAAAGTGATACTACAAGTTGAAAACTAATGGATCATAAAGGCTATGGTGACTTTGGATAGTCATAACATGGTGTGAGCATGCGCCAAGTCAACCCAAATAAAGCATCAAAGGAGAATACCACTATACTATGCTTTAATATGCTAAAACAACGCATGATTCATCCGAGGCACATTAAGCAATCTCAATTGTTTATAACAAGTCATGCTACAACAAAGAATACTAATCATAAACCAAAACAATATCAAGCATGGAATGACAAAGCATAGGCCACAGTCAAAAACAAGCTCTTTTACCACTTAAGCATGAACTTTTCCTACTCTTTTCCAACACCAAACCAAACTATTTGAAAACCAATGTATGAAAGAGGGGGTCCAACCAATTTATTCAGCAAACTAAGAAAACAAAGCAAACGAAAAACCAAAACAAAAACAAAAAAGAAGACGCTCCAAGAACAACACAACTGTGCATGAAACAATAAAAATGAAGTGTTTGGAAGAAACCTGAGATTTTTATTGATGAAGAAGGGGATGCCTTGGGCATCCCCAAGCTTTGACGCTTGTACTTCTTGGATATTTCTTGGGGTGACACGCGTGGCATCTCCAAGATTGAGCTTTAGTCCATCCTTCATCTCATTACTCATTCCTTCTATACACCTGAAATTTTTCCTTCATACAAAACTTCACACAATCTTTATTAGCAACATTAGTGCACTTAAGATAAGTAAGTCTTAAGGTTCAGTTCTAACACCAAATAAACTTCCATTAAAACACAAGCTACTGTAGCACTTCCCTCAAAAAGCTCAATTCCCCAAAGAGAATCCAAAAACGAACCAACAAGAAGCAAATGCAAATAATGGCAGAAATCTGTCAAAACAGACCAGTAGGTAAAGATGAATTTTTTCGAACACCTTCTGTTCCTCAAATTGAAAGCTGTTGAAGTAACGAAAGTTAGATAACAACCTGGTCAAGAAGCACAAAAATCCACGCCTCAAAAGGACGTACAGAGATTTTACACGAATTTTTCCGGTGAAGCACAGAAATCTGTTTCGGGACAGCAACTTCCCAATCATTACTTCTCTCTCATTAGAGGTTACTTTTGGCACTAAAAGCAAACAAAAAGGATAAGGAGCGGTTATTACAGAGGTGATAACTTGCAAGACTCATCTAAAACTTTTGGGTTATCTCCCAATAAGTACTTTTCTTTAACGCCTTTAAGTTAGACATGATAGTTTGAGAAGATGCTCACATAGGAAATATGAATTGAAGTAAATGAGAGCATCAAGAAGCAAATTCAAAGCACATTTAAGTCTAACCCACTTCCTATGCAAAGGATTCTTGTAAAGAAACAAGTCATGAAAGCACAAAGCAACCATCATAGGAAAGCAAAACAAATGCAACTTCAAAATTTTCAACATAAAGAGGGGAAACTTAATATTATTGAGATGCATAAAACCATGTTTCCCTCTCTCATAATAACTTTCAGTAGCATCATGAATAAAATTAACAATATAACTATCACATAAAACATTCTTATCATGAGCCTTAATACTCTCCACATAAACAAAGTCATTCTTATTAATCATAGTGGGAGCAAATTCAACAAAATAGCTATCATTATTATTTTCATCACCATAATCATCAAATATAGGAGGCATATTGTAATCATAAGTAATTTTCTCCTCAATAGTAGGTGGACTGAAAATATCATACTCATCATTGTAATCATCATATATTGGAGGTTTTGTATGATCATAAGTAGAATAGCTATCTTCCAAAGCTGGGGAACTAAAAAGATCATTTTCATAAAAACTAGCTTCCCCAATCTTAGACTTTTCCATAACATTAGCAATAATGGTGTCTAAAGAATCCATACTAACAACATTGCTATTAGCATGCAAATAAAGTTCCATAGGTTTTTTAATTTTCTCTTCAAACACTTCATGTCCTAACTCAAGATAAATACTATAAAGCTCTCTAATTTTTTTGTTGTTTTCCATTAAGCCTAACTAGTGAAAACAAGAAACAAAAAGGCAAATTTGCAGAATCTAAAGGAAATAACTTCGAGTACTCACACCAGAAAATAGGCGTTTGCCGTGGGAGGTTCTTCTTCTTTAATCCTCTGGTGTGAATACCTTTTACCTTTCCTCCCCGGCAACGGCGCTACAAAATAGCTTGATGTCTACGCACTTCTATTCTTGTAGACAGTTGTTGGGCATCCAAGTGCAGAGGTTTGTAGAACAGCAGCAAGTTTTCCCTTAAGTGGATCACCCAAGGTTTATCGAACTCAGGGAGGAAGTGGTCAAAGGTATCCCCTCTCAAGCAACCCTGCAATCAAGATACAAGAAGTCTCTTGTGTCCCCAACACACCCAATACACTTGTCAGGTGTATAGGTGCACTAGTTCGGCGAAGAGATAGTGAAATACAAGTGGTATAGATAATTATAAGTGGTAACGGTGCGAGAAAATAACTTGATGGCGTGGAAGAGACTAAAGGAAAACTAAAATAAAGATGGAAGCAAGCAAACATGTAACATATCTAATAGAAAACGGTGTATAGATGCTAAGAAACAAGGCCTAGGGATCATACTTTCACTAGTGAATACTCTCTCATAAATATATTATCTTCATGATACTACTCTTAACTACTCTCCGGTTGGACACTCTAATCGATGGTAGGGCTATAACAACACACCTCAAAGTAAGCCTTTCCCATCTATAAAACCCCACACTATCACCTTGAGTACTAGATGAGTCCAACAAACACCACAATTTCATAAAGACATCCAACTCCAAATATAACTCATAATAAGTATTTGTAATCTCTAGCCTAAGTGCCACCATGGTGAGCACGCTATCACTTTCACACACATGGGGAGAGCAGAGATCTATTAAAGCACTTGAGTAGCAAGGTAGACCTACTTGATTACAAAGCTCATGACCACAAAAAGATCATGCATAGAGAGAGAGATGAACACATAGCTACCGGTAGAACCCTTAGCCTCGAGAGAGAACTACTCCCTCCTCATCATGGGAATCAACAATGGTGATGGAGATGGCGGTGGAGATTGATGGAGATGGCTCCGGGGGCACTTCCCCGTCCCGACAGGGTGCCGGAACAGAGACTTTCTATCCCCCGAATCTCCTTTTCGGTGGCGGCGGCGTTGTAGAACTTTTCGTGGCTGGAGGCTTGATGATCTAGGGTTTATGCATCGGGAGGCTTCTTATAGGCGAAGAGGCAAGGTCGGTGGAGTGCCATGGGGCCCACACCACCTGGTGGCGCGGCCAGGGCTAGCCCGCGCCACCATATGGTGTGGCCAGGCCCTGGCCCTCCTCCGTCTCCTATTCTGGCTCCGTGAGTCTTCCGATAAAATAGGAACTTTGGCTTTTGTCCCGTCCAATTCTGAGAATATTCATTTTCTGACTTTCCTGGAACCAAAAACAGCAGAAAACAGGCAACTGGCACTGTGGCATCTTGTTAATAGGTTAGTCCAAGAAATCATATGAAAAGTACTCCAAATTGTGGACAAAACATAAGAAAGTAGATAAAACCAAGCATGGAACATCAAAAATTATAGATACGTTTGCAATGTATCACATGTGTGTTCTTCTCACAAACCATATCATGAACCACACCCAGTGTCATTGCATGTGTGTTCTTCTCATTAACCACACATGGATCCACCAGTGTCATCGCATGTGTGTTCTTCCCATGAACCACACCAGTGGCATTGCATGTGTGTTCTTCTCACAGACCACACATGGATCCACCAATGTCATTGCATGTGTGTCCTTCTCACAAACCATAGATGGATCCACCAGTGTCATTGCATGTGTATTCTTCTCACAGACCACGTATGGATCCACCGGTGTCATCGCACGTGTGTTCTTCTCACAGACCACGTAAGGATCCACCGGTGTCATTGCATGTGTGTTCCTCTCATAGACCACACATGGATCCACCGGTGTCATCACATGTCTGCTCTTTTCATGAACCACAGTTAGAGTCATTGCATGTGTGTTCTTCTCATGAACCACAGCTAGAGTCATTGCATGTGTGTTCTTCTCACAAACCATATCATGAACCACACCAAGTGGCATTGCATGTGTGTTCTTCTCACAGACCACACATGGATCCACCAGTGTCATTACATGTGTGTTCCTCTCATAAACCACACATGGATCCACCAGTGTCATTGCATGTGTGTTCTTCTCACAAACCTAATATGGATCCACCAGTGTCATTGGATGCATGTTCTTTTCGTAAACCACATATGGATCCTAATTAAGCTTAGGAGAGCCCTGACCTTAGCGTTAGACTGAGTCTTCTAGAAGGCACGCCCTAACATAGTTTTTCTGCTTGATGATTGTTACATACCGTTCGATTGGGGCGCTTGGACGATTGGGATGGTTTTCGTGAGATCGATTCACGAGTAGTCTGTTCTGCAGCATGATTGGCCACGATTGCTCTGGACAAACTGGCAACACCGGGGGTTCCCCTGTTGCGAGTGTCACGACTCACGAGTTGAGTGGGCCATATCCCAGTGTCACGTCCCCATTACTTCTCTTTCTCCCCGTACTTATCTTCCTTCCCCTCAAAGCCACTTTCCCCACTTCACTCCCATCCTGTCATAGCTGCAAGCCGACGGCGCCTCCATCCCAATCCCCTCTCTGGCAGCCACCCCCCCTCCCCTCTCGCCATGGGTTCAAGGGGAGACAGCGAGGAAATGCGTCGTGACGATAGGGATGGTGATTTCGACGTGAGTCGTCTCATATCTATCTCTATCATCCGCTCGTTGCTTCGTTGTCCTCGTGTACAAATAGGAGGCACCACAGCACGTCGCTTCGTCGCCCATCCCCTCGCCCTCTCTAATCTCCACTGTGTCGTCGCTTCGTCGTCCACCCCCTCGCTCCCTCTCCAATCTCCACCACACTGCAATGGAGATGCCCTCTCTGAACTTCTACGAGGCGGTGATGTTCGCGCACTTCGACATCCTCGCGCCGCATGGCTAGTAGTGGGATCCATGCACTCAAACTGGAGATCCATGCTGCATGGCTAGTAGTGGAGCTCGGGAGAGATTGCTTTCCTTTCCTGGTCGGGCGTTGGTGAGTGCAAGCCAGACGGCCAGAGCCTGCCGCCGCAACCGCAAGACACACACGTCGCCAGAAATAGTGGAGACGGGGCCTGTTGGTGCTCCATATAGGCTTTTAAACACACCTTCCAGAACGAACCGGTACGGTGATCGGACGAAAGCGAGAATTGAAACAACCGAACACGTAGGATCACAACGTTGTATATTATGACTCCAACCAGCCACACGAAAAGTTTTCCTCTCCCAGGCGGCGGCGTGAAAATAGTCCTCCCGATCTCATCCGGGCCAGGACGTTGGCCTTGGTTCCCTCGCCCTCCGCCTGCCGCTCTGGCGGCGGGAGGGAGGGGGGCCTCGTTCCTTCGTTCTGGTCTAGTAGTTAGGGTTAGGTTTTGTCTTCTTTGGTGCGCTGTTGGGGTGGTGGGAGCGGCGCCTAGGCGAATAAATCTGCATCAACTCTACACCCACACCGGCGACGACCTTCGAGGCGGCGCCTCGGAGATGATGGCAGCGTGTGCTGATCGGTCCTTCAGATCGACAGCTTGGTCTTCTCGCCATTCTTCAGATCTGGCGAGAACAGTTTCTCGGTGTGTCACTGACGTTCTTTCTTATCTGTGATGACGCTGGCGGCCGGGGCGAGGTGGTTCTTCTGGAGCGAGGATGTTGGTCCGTGTCAACACCCGGATTTTTAATCGTAGATGCATGTTATGTCATACATCGCAATTCCAGGATTACCATTTTTGCGAGACATAACAGATTGGATATCACAGTACATCATCCATTATAAACCAATATAAGGTTTTACACGAATAAAGGATCTCATGATCCAGTCTTAATACAACAAGCAGCGGAATAAATAATAAGCGTAGCGGTGTGGTCCATCTTCAGGGGCACAGGCAATGCTGACGAAGGCAGATAGTCCTAGTTATCATAGCCGTCCTGTTGTCCGTTATCTTGGTAGTCTCCTTCATAGTCTGGCCATAGGAATAGCCAGGGACAAAAGCCATGAGTACTCTTTAAGTACTCGCAAACCACCACTAACAAGTAAGATAGTGCTACGGAGAAATGGTAACTCTATGTTTATTTGTAAAGTTAAGTTTGAAACCTAAGTTGAGTTCAGAAGCAAAAAAAGATAAAATAAAGTTCTAGAATCACTTAAGTTGGGGAGCTGTGTCATAGTCACAACCCTGTTGTGGTCAAGTCAAGATTCATCATTCATTTCATAAGACATTTTGAAAACATCTGACAATGAAACAGTATGGCCACTCCAACTATCCATAACCGTGGACGCGGCTATACGAAGAGTTTGACACTTTGCAGAGGTGGTACACTTTTACCACAAGATTCGATACATCTGTCAGGGATAACCCTGAATCATCATACTTAGTATGCAGATAATCAAATATAGCATTTCCTTTACATACCCTAGTATAAGCACCTCTCCTATGAGCATGGTCTCCCAACCATGACCATCTGTCATCTTGGGCACTTCATAGGTGGACAACATTGAGAGGTAGCCTCAGCTCAAACCTCTCCCGTGAGGGAACTAATACTAATGCATATAAACTTCCGGCTAAGCCTTACCCAATTCAGATATTGTGGTTGTACGGTAAAATTGTAATGGTATCGCATCCGAATCCAACCATCAGTTTTGAAAAAGGTTTAAGGCTCATGCCTCAATATTATCATCATCATAAACCATTTGTGTTTCTCAACACATGTCCAAAACATCTCAATAGAACGACTCATCATTCCAAGGTTTTCACAATTCATTTTCACCAAGTGTTCCCATCTAAAGTGACTCAAGTTTTGATTTAGCTCTAAGCTACTAAGTTAAGAGTGTTCACTAAGGTAGGATGCTAATCTCAATCTCATGCCATAGAATGACATCTAAGGTTATCTAGATAGGTCAAGTTTTATACTTTTTATCTACCTTCAACAAGTAAGGGACTTTGGTAAAATAAAGAAAGTAAAAGCTTGAAAGTAAAACTTGGGGTAGGTAATATTCAAAGTGGTATAACCAAAGCATGCCTAGTGCATCTTGCTTAGGTTATCTATCTTGCAAGGCTTAGCTTGCTTTGTTAATGATGGCTTGCCTTGTGTAGTGCAGTGGTTGAAGTTTTCTTCCTCCTCCTCCTTGTAGAACTCCTCCTCCTCGAAAGCTTGGTCGGTACTATCGTCTATAAATACATACGGGATAACAATCACCAAACAATATTTAACTAGGCTACTTAGTACACTGGGGCACACATTTGATGATCTATTATCATCACAAGAATCACAAGGTTTTATTAACTAGCTTCATTCTTTTTATTTGAGAAAAGTAATTTCTACTCATTGAAAATAACTAAGATTTAATATTCTCCGCTTAAAATATGGGATGATGTGGACACATGTCATCACCACATATTCTAACATATGGGAATGTGATTTAAAGGTTGGATCACATTTAATTAAGTTTAAGTTTAATAATTAATGATTTAAAGTGACTAGAAATGCCTATATAGCATTATTTTGGTACTAGTCCAAAGTCACTACATGTAAACCTTAATATTATTACATATTCAGATAGGTATGGTTAAATGTGATTTTTGAGAGTTGGAATCAACTCAAAAGCTATCATGGTTGGTTTTATAAAAATATTTGAATGTGCAAATGATTCTGTCTTGTTATATTTACTAGGAGAGATCTCTAACTCTAAAGGAATTAAATCCAACGGGATTGGATAGATCTTTTCAGAAGCTTTCCAACAAAATTGGAATCACTCAATTTGGTTCAGTAAATCTTCTTGAATTGATTTTTGAACTAAGGGACAGAAGTGAGTTCAAACTTAAATAGAAAAATCTATATTTGAACTAACTGGGTCGCGCGGGAAAACTAACGGGCCGACCCAGTGGAGCTCCGCGGCGCGGATGACAATTGACAGGGGGGTCCCGCAGGTCAGCGACACATCAAACGCGAAGCGGTACGGGGCACTCTCAACGCTACAATTAAAAGGTGGATCAACGGCTGAGGATCGTCGTCCCCGACGAATAGGTCGCCGGTGAGAGCTAACCCTAGCGGCTTGGTGGGGGTATGTGGGGGCTTACCAGGGCTCCAGCTAGACGTGGCGATGGGGGCGATCGAGCTGGTGGACGATGATGGTTCTAGGCATGGTCGCGACGGCTCCTAGGGCAGTCGCAATCAACGGCGCCTCTCCTCCTCTGCTGCGGCAAGCTCCGGCAAAAATCCGACGAACGGCAGCTCGCCTTGCTCTGAGGATGGGGTGGAAGGGTCAATGGAGAGAGGGGAGTGAGCTGGTGTGAGGAGTTTGTGTTGGGGAGGGCTCCTTATATAGGCTCGATGAGGGGACCGAGAGGGCGATGGCGAGCTCGTCGGTGACGACGATACAGGACGCTATCGGCATGGGCGGCATAGGCAGACGGTGGCTTGCCTCCTGGTGGTGCTCTATGGCTTGATGGCGCGACTAGGGGCGGTGGATGGTGGTCGGGAGCGTCGCGCGATCTGGGAGTCAGAGGCGGTGCTCGATGCGGCGCTCGGCGACTGTGGGTCACGCGGCGGTGCACGGCCGTGTCTGGCGGGGTGCTGGGGTCGAGGCGGAGCGGCGTGCGCGGTATGGCGTCCAGGCGCGGTCAGCTGCGTGCTGGCGACGATTGTGCTCTAGGGCGCTCTGGCTGGCTCGCAGAGAGAATGGGCGGCGGTGCTGGGGTGTGGTCCAGGGCCTGGCTAGGCTTGGGAAACGGGCAGGGAGGTGCGGTAGGGTTGGGCAGAGCTAGTGGTGGTGTTTTAACGGCGCGGCGCTATCTGTGGAGCTTTGCCCATGTTCGGCCGGCGGTGACCAAAATGTGGCGGCGCTCCACTGCTGCTGTGGCTAAGGGGTAGGCCGGTGGGGTGTTGGTTGGACTCAGGGGGGACAAGGCTGATCAATGCACACCAAATGGCTCGACAAGAAATGATCAAAAACAGTAATAGTTAGGCTAATTTGATTTTGTCTGCAACCTGTTCGATCAAATGGCCGCATGAACCAAATATTTGAATTTTGGGCTGAATTTTGGTGGAGTTGGTGATCACATGCTTGAGCGTCTCTGGTTGCTTGGGATTTGAAAATGGAGTTCATTTGAGTGGTTTCTGAATAAGTGTGATCTTGATACCTACACTAGATTCAATTTTCAAATGCCATTTAAATTAGTGTTTGAAAGTTTTTGGTAGATCACAAAGTGGGCCTTGGTACATCACTACTTGTAATAGCAAGGGGTGCAAAGATCCACATTTGTTTCTGTTAAGATTTGAGTTCTAGGAATAGCTAAAGTAGGCATGGTAGTTAAAATGGCAAAAATGACCATTTCCTTCTTTTATTCATTTTGATTTGATTTTCTTTGGGATTTGTTTGGGAATGATCTAGATGATGTTTAAATCACCTAAGAATCATTTTACAATCAATGGATCACTTAATCTTGGCAATTCAAAACAACTCCTAATTTAAATGCACACACATATGAATGCTTTAATATTTTTAAATGAAAAAGTTTTTGTTAACCCTAAATTTGATGATTTGGATCTTAATAACCTTGGATTAGAGTTTTGGGATGTTACAAACCTTCCCCCCTTAAACAAAATCTCGTCCCGAGATTTACGAAAGAAAACTAGGAACTAAAGAGATGTGGGAACTCTGTCCTAATGTAATCTTCTCGCTCCCAAGTGGCTTCCTCTTCGGTGTGGTTGCTCCATTGAATCCTGAGAAATTTGATACTCCTGGTCCTAGTGGTTCTGTAAGCTTCCTCCAAGATATGGATGGGCACTTCACGATATGTCAGGTCCTTGTTGATATCAACAGCTCGGTGATCGATGTTCTTGAAAACTCCAGTCTTCTCCGGCACTTCTAGGCATTTGCGAAGTAACAAGATATGGAACACATTGTGGATGGATGAAATCTCTTCAGGTAGTTCCAGTTGATACGATACTTCTCCTCGACGGTTCAGAATCTTGAAGGGCCCGATATATCTGGGGGCTAACTTTCCTTTCAGACTAAAGCGTTGTGTTCCCTTCAATGGTGAAACCTTGAGATATACAAAATCCCCGACATTGAAACTCGGGTCTCTCCTTCTCTTGTCAGCATAACTCTTATGTCTGGATTGGGCGGTCTTGAGGTGCTCACGGACCTTGTGAACCTTTTCTTCGGCTTCCCGGAGAATTTCGAGTCCAAATATCTGACTCTCTCCTACTTGCGACCAATTCAAAGGGGTGCGACACTTTCTTCCGTATAGGAACTCAAATGGTGCCATCTGCAAACTGGCTTGATAACTGTTTTTATATGAGAATTCTGCGAAAGGCAGGCAGTCTTCTCATTTTGATCCATACTCTAACACACAAGCTCTCAACATATCTTCTAGGATTTGGTTGACTCTCTCAGTCTATCCATCAGTTTGTGGGTGATAAGCGGTGCTGAAATTCAACTTGGTGCCTAATCCTTCCTGGACTTTCTGCCAAAATCTCGAGGTAAACTGGGTTCCTCGATCTGATACTATGGTCTTGGGGGTTCCATGCAAACTAACAATTCTAGCAATGTACAACTCTGCTAGCTTTGAACTCTGATAGGTAGTCTTGACAGGTATAAAATGAGCTACCTTGGACAGTCTATCTACGATGACCCAGATTGAGTAATTTCCCCTACTAGAAGTAGGCAAACTGGTGATAAAGTCCATTCCGACTGAATCCCATTTCAATTCCGGAATCTGCAATGGTTGCAACAGTCCTACGGGTCTCTGATGCTCTGCTTTGACTCTTTGACAGATGTCATACTTGGTGATGTAGCTTCTGATTTCTCTCTTCATCTTGTGCCACCAAAATTGTTCTTTTAAATCTTGATACATCTTCGTTCCTCCGCGGTGGATAGAATAAAGAGTATCATGGGCTTACTACATGATAATTTGCTTTAGCTCCAAATCTGCTGATACACAGATACGTCCTGTGTACCACAGAACTCCTTCTTCGTCTTTAGTGAATCCAGGTACCTTTCCTGTACCAATACGACGTTTGATTCCTTCGATACTTTCATTTCCCTTCTACGCTTCCTTGATTTGGCTATTCAAAGTGGGTTGAAGTTCAATGCGAGCTAAAAATCCTTTGCTAACTATCTCAGTTCTAAACTGCTCCAACTCCTCATACAAATGGGGTTGCTTCTCTTTGATCATAGTGTTTATCCTACAAGGCAATCTGCTAAGAGCATCCGCTACCACATTGGCTTTGCCGGGGTGATAGTGAATGTCAAGGTCATAATCCTTGATTAACTCAATCCATCTCCTTTGCCTCATATTCAGCTCCTTCTGAGTGAAAATATACTTCAAGCTCTTGTAGTCTGAGTAAATCTCACAGCGATTACCCGTAAGATAATGACGCCATGTCTTCAATGCCAAAACTACGGCTGCTAATTCAAGATCATGGGTCCGATAGTTCTGCTCATGCTGCTTTAGTTGTCGAGACAGATAAGCGATGACTTTGCCTTCTTGCATCAATACACATCCGAGACCAATCTTCGATGCATCACAATACACATCAAACGGCTTCTTGATATCTGGCATGATCAATATTGGGGTTGAAATCAATCTCTTCTTCAGCTCTTGGAAATTGGCTTCACACTTGTCGGTCCATTCAAACTTCTTGTCCTTCTTCAAAAATTGGGTCATGGTTCTGGCAAGGCTCGAGAATCCTTCGACGAACTTGCGGTAATATCCTGCTAATCCGAAAAATGCACGGACTTGGGTTTGAGTGGTTGGGGCTTCCCATTCTTCGACATCTTTGATCTTTGCGGGATCAACAGAGACTCCTCCGGCAGACACAATATGTCCTAGGAATCCTACTTCTTTCAGCCAAAACTCACACTTGCTGAACTTGGCATATAACCGATGCTCTCTCAGGGTTTCTAAGATGATTCTCAGATGTTGCTCATGCTCTTCTTCTGACTTGGAGTAGATAAGGATATCGTCGATAAACACAACGACAAACTTATCTAGGAAATTCATAAAGATCTTATTCATGAGATTCATGAAATAGCAGGGGCATTGGTTAATCCAAAAGACATAACTGTATACTCGTATAAACCATAACGAGTAGTAAAGGCGGTCTTCGGAATATCCGTTGCACGAATATTAAGTTGGTGATAACCCGTCCGAAGATCAATCTTTGAGAGTACCTGGGCACCAGTCAACTGATCAAATAGATCCTCTATCTTTGGCAAGGGGTACTTGTTTTTGATGGTGACGTCATTCAGCTTTCTGTAATCTGTGCACAGACGGTTGCCTCCATCTTTCTTGTCAACGAATAACACTAGAAATCTCCATGGCGATGCGCTTGGTTGAATCAAGCCTATTGCTAACATAGCATCCAACTGCTTCTTCAATTCTACTAACTCTGAGGGGTTTATGCTATAGGGTCTTTGGGCTATGGGTCTGGTTCCGTGGATTAGTTTGATAATGAACTCAATATCTCTATCTGGGGGCATACCTGGCAATTCATCTGGGAATATGTCGGGGTATTCACAGACTACTCTGACTTGGTCTATGGTGGGCAGGGCTAGACTCTTGTTGCACTTGAATTGACGAGGTAAGGTTTCAGATATATGCTCTACTGTGACTCCAGAGCTACTGGTCATGGTGATGGCTTTCTTAGCACAGTTTATCAGTCCTTTATGCCTTGACATCTAGTCCATACCTAGTACTACTTCCAATCCGTTGGTTCCGAGTACGATTAGGTTGGCATAAAAATCTATCCCATGTATTTTGATAGGCACAACTTTGCAAATTTTTCTAGCTTTTGTAGTTGAACCGGGGATTTGAACTATCATGACATGCTTCAAGTTAGTTGGGTGAATCTTACTAGTGCATGCAAATTCTTCGGTGACAAATGAATGTGATGCTCCCAAATCAAACAATACCCTTGCTAAAACTGAGTTGACAGAAAACATACCCAGCACTACGTCTGGCACTTCTTGGGCTTCCTCGGCGTTCATGTGGAAGAAACAGCCGTTGCGGTTGTGAGGGTTCCCTGGGGCAAACCTTCTCCCTGGTTGAACACGACACTGCTGTTGAGCTGGGGCATTCACATTGGTAGTGGCAGCAGTCTTCTTGGGGCACTCATTGGAATAGTGCTACGACAGGCACAACATTGCTTCCAGTTCTGGGTGCAGTGTTGCTGTTGTTGTTGTTGTTGCTCTTGGGAGGTGCACGGTTGAAATTGTTGGTGTTGCCGGGATTGTTGTTGTTTCCTCCGGACTTCACATTGCCTCCACTACGGTTGGGGTAGCTTGGGCGAGAAATTGGGGGTCGGTTATTTCTTGGTGCATAACCTAGTGAGGGGTTGGGACGGTACTTCTGGTGACTGCTGGATCCAGCTTGGTGCATCATACGACGTTTGCGGTTGTCGTTTGCCTGGTTAATCTTCCCTTCCATATGAATGGCAGAGTCGACTAGTTCTTCGAGATCCTCGAAGCGGATGTTGACAAGGACAGTCTGCATCTCATCATGCAGTCCGTTCAGGAATCTCTCCTTTTTCTTTGCCTCCGTGTTGATCTCATGGGGTGCGTACCTAGCAAGCGACAGGAATCTGTCATGGTACTCCACCACAGTCATTTTGCCTTGCTTCAACTCTCAGAATTCATCTCTCATTCTGGTGACTAGGCCTTCAGCATGTGGGTGCGGCTGAACTTGATTTTGAAGGCTTCCCATGTCATCACTTGACCATGGTTCATCAGGTGGATGTTGTACCACCAGGCTCTTGCGTCTCCTGCCAAGTAGTGGGTGGCAAAGAGAACTTTCTCATTGTCATCAACTCTGGCTACCTCCAAATTGTTCTCCATTGTCTGCAACCAGTCATCAGCATCTAGTGGGTTTTCTGAAGTGCTAAAGATTGGGGGATTGGTATTCTAGAAGTTCTTCAGCTTGGATCCTTGATGATCCTAGTTTCCATGTCCTTGGTTGTTTTGGGCCATCTGAGCTATCTGCTGCAGTGTTTCTAAGTTGGCCTGGCGCTCTGCCCTTCTTGCTTCCCGATCTACAACTAACATCTGCATGATCTGCAGCATTGGGTCCTGGGATGAGCTGCTCCCTCATTGGTTTCCACGAGTCATCTGAAGATTGAGGTAGATAAAGGGGTAAGAGGGAAAGTTCTAAGGTTCATGGTTTTGGTTTCAAATCTAAAACTTTGAGTTTCACTCAGGTTTTGCAACTAACTCCATTTCATTCAAACAAGCAAACGATACAAACACACACCACACACCACAACAACAAAGGAACACGGATGGTTTTAAGAACCATTATGCAAGCTACGATACAGTGGGACCGATACATCTCATGCTACGACTGTGCTCTAGTGCATCTACTCATCATCGATGAAGTCGGAGTCCTCATCGTCAGTGTAGAAGTCCACGACATCCTCCTCCAAAAAGTCATCATCATTGTTGAGGTAAGAATCCATGTCTCCCTGGATGTCTTCACCCTCCTTTTCTTCCTCCTTTGCTGCAAGCTGAGCTTCTTGCTCCTTGACGGTCTTCTCGAGGTCGGCCACCTTCTTGCGAAGACGGTCGATGGTGTGATCCTTCTTTTCGTGCTGGAGGCAAAGAGACTGACGGTCCTTGACAAGCAGTGAGAAAGTCTGGGCCTTCTGGGTGGCAATGGCACGGTTGTGGTTGGAAAACTCCCTAGCATTGTCCAATTCCTTCTAGCGATCGTACAACAGGATGTCAAGGTTCTCCACTTGAGCAGAAGGAGATGGAATCTGACCTGCACTCAAACTAGGATCCATGCTGCATGGCTAGTAGTGGAGCTCGAGAGAGATTGCTTTCCTTTCCTGGTCGGGCGTTGGTGAGTGCAAGCCAGACGGCCAGAGCCTACCGCCGCAACCGCAAGACACACACGTCGCCAGAAATAGTGGAGACAGGGCCTGTTGGTGCTCCATATAGGCTTTTAAACACACCTTCCAGAACAAACCGGTACGGTGATCGGACGAAAGCGAGAATTGAAACAACCGAACACGTAGGATCACAACATTGTATATTATGACTCCAACCAGCCGCACGAAAAGTTTTCCTCTCCCAGGCGGCGGCGGCACGAAAAAAAGTCCTCCCGATCTCATCGGGCCAGGACGTTGGCCTTGGTCCCCTCTCCCTCCGCCTGCCGCTCCGGCGGCGGGAGGGAGGGGGCCTCGTTCCTCCGTTCTAGTCTAGTAGTTAGGGTTAGGTTTTATCTTTTTAGTGCATCGTTGGGGTGGTGGGAGCGGCGCCCAGGCGAATAAATCTGCATCAACTCTACTCCCACACTGGCGACGACCTTCAAGGCGGCCCCTCGGAGTTGATGGCAGCATGTGCTGATCGGTCCTTCAGATCGACAGCTTGGTCTTCTCACCGTTCTTCAGATCTGACGAGAACAGTTTCTCGGTGTGTCACCGACGTTCGTTCTTATCCGCGACGACGCTGGCTGCCGGGGCGAGGTGGTTCTTCTGGAGCGAGTGAAATGGATCGTATGGGCACCTAGAGGGGGGTGAATAGGTGCTACTCCAAATTTTAATACTTTTTCAATTTTAGGCTTAGCACAAAGGGTAAATTCTCTAGATAAACTATTAGGTGGAATTTCCCTATATGCAAACCTATCTAATAGCGAGTAAAGAGCGAGTGGAAGAGGAACGGGTAAACCGTAGTGAAGCACGCGGAGACACAGGATTTGTTTGACCGCAGTTCCTTCCTTGTTAAGGGAAGTACGTCTGTGTTGGAGGGGTGGGCGGTACTAAGACCACCACGCCACAATAGGCCTCACCCTGTTCTCCGATGGATCCCGCCACCAAAGGCATGATCCACCTTTCCACTATAGGGACCCTTCGAGGTGGGTACCGACGCCTTTACACAACTAGCAGGGCATAACTCCACAATCAACTTGGAGGCTCCCGAAATGACAACAAGCTGCCACAAGAACAAAGTTATCAAATACAATGAACAAGATCTAGATATTGACAAGAATACTAGATCAGGGATTTCTCCAAGTGAATGGAGAGGAGTTGATGCGCTTGATTCGTGATGATGATGATGATCCTCTCCTCCTTCAATTCCCCCAAAGATCAAAGCCTTTGGGTGGTTGAAGTGGGAGATCGAGAATGGGAGCTCTTGCACAATGTCATGACAATTTTGAATGAATCAAGAGTTCTGAACGTTGGGGAAGAAGGGGTATTTATACCCCTTCCAAAACCAGCCGTTGGAGACTTTGAGGCCGGATTATCCGGTCCAAGTGAGAGCCGGATTATCCGGCCTAGGGAAAACTCCTCCCCAGACTCGGAATATCCGATAGATAGTCCGCCCCCTATCAGAGCGTCACACCGAGCTTGCCCTTGATCAATTTCTGGGGGCCGGATTATCCGGCCTGGGGAGGAAAAACCGCCCCAGTTCGGATTTTCCAGGAGAAAATCCGACCGGACTCCGAGCAACGCGCCTTGGCATGCTTTGCTCGAAATCTGGGGGTCGGATTATACGGCCCATGCGATAGCCGGATTATCCGGCCTGGGGAAGAAAAACCACCCCAGTTCGGATTTTCCCGGGGGAAATCTGACCAGACTCCAAGCGACACGCCTTGGCTTCCTTTGAGCAATGAGGTAGGCCGGATTATCCGGACCTTGGTGGCGCGGATAATCCTGCCCCCCTCAAAGCTTCCTGCACACTTAGCGCACATGAATAATCTCCACAGTATTGTTATCTAACACACAAAACATAGGAAAACATGAAATGTTCTTTCAATCTCCCCCTTTTTGGTGTTAGATGACAATACTAGGATTTGCAGGAAAGAATCACAAGACAACCAGCAAAAACATGGAAGAGACTCCCCCTCAATGTGTGCATATTATAATTTTGCATTGGAATACAAATGCACACAAATAGGTGAATCTATTCCATAGACATATGAGCAACATAATCATACCACCGAGGTAGAAGGAAGGCATCCTTGAAATAGCCTCAATTATTACCAAGATAACCAATATAAGCGCCTTCCTTGATCAAGATTTCCAGCATAATAGGATATGAATAGATGAATCCATAAGCATAATCCATGAGATAAATCCAGACAACCACTGACAAAGAGCCTCAAAAAATCCACAAATCACAAATTTAAAGTTCAACGCTAAATGGGCATAAGCGAGAAAACGACGAATAGAAAAATGAAATTGCTTATGCCCGACCCATGCAAATCCACGAATATCCTAATAGAACTACTTCTCCCCCTTTGGCATCGAGACACCAAAAAGGAAGAAGAGCGATCCTAGCGCCCCACGGGATCACTCGTAGTCCTTATCCTCGTCCTTGTCCTCGTCTTTATTCTCGTCCTCATCCTTATCTTCAAGCTCCTCGGTGTCACCATCCTCATCATCAGCAGTGGTCGCGGAGGGGAACAAGTGACGCTCCAGCTCTCCATAGTTCAGCCCGGAAGCATATGGTGTGGGAGGTGTAGGAGCCGGGGGTCACCAGAAGCACCGGACACATGGTGAAGGATGAGCTGCTAGGAGTGAGCCAACTCATGGCGCTGCTTATATGCCTCGTACTGACCCTTGCGCGTGTCCACGCCCATGCAGAGGATGTGCCGCTGGAACCAGTTCAGCTGCTTGATCTCACGGGCAACGGGAGGCATTGGGGGCCTGCGAGCATCTCTCATGAGACCCTTAGGAGCAGAGGAGGGGTGAGAGGTCTTCTGAACCTTGGTGTAGATCTTCTTGGCCTTATGCACAGAATCAATGTTGAACTCCTCAGAAGGAAGCATGTGCCGTATGAGCATCATAATGTAGGGTGCATAGGGGATGGATAGGCGGTTGAACATAGCATCAGTCAATTCATGGTAGATGAAGTCCATGACATCCAGCTTGTACTGCACAGACTTGTCCTCGCACGAGGCAACCTCATGAGAAAATTGAAGGAGATGGACAAGGTGACCACGGATGCTGTCATTGTTGCCCCCACTCGGAGTGATGGAGTCACGGAAGAGGCCCACTAAGGTAGCATAGATAGGAGCAAGACCAGCCAGAGTGCCTACAATGCCATTGTCCATTGTGCAAGGAGAGAGAGCTGCATCTTTGTTGGGCTTTAGCTGGGTGTGCGGTGGCCACTGGCTCTATCCCTGCTACAGAAAGAGTATCCAAGAACCTCAGCAAACACATGAAAATCGGCAGACATAGGCCTGTCATGAGTCATCCACTTCATAGTGCGACGCTTATCTCCACAAATAACCAAAGTGGAAAAGAACTGCTTCACCACCTCAGAGTCATAAGAGCACTGGAGAGACATGAGATGGTGCAGCCCCATCCTCTCAGCCACAAACATTGCATCCACAAGGTGGGCCTTCTCCAAAGCCTCAACAAGGACCAGTGGGTGCATAGGCCTAATGTTCAGCCTGTCATACACATCTTCATAGATACCTTTCTGTTCAGCACACAAAAAATGAGCATCCCCCAGCTCATCATCACGAGGCAGCTTAGCAAACAAGTCACGGTGACGGATGGAGGAATAGGTGACGGCATCCAAAGTCCTGTAGTTGATCTTGGGCTCCTTTCCCTTCCTTTTGGACACCCCCTTCCTAGTCCTCTTTGCTTGTTCAGCATTGCGCTTCTCTTCGTTCTTTCTTCTCCGCAACTCAACTTCGTCCACTAAGTTACCCTGTTCATCGTCCCGAAAGTATTTACCGTGAGGGTGACGCTTGTAGGTCTTGGGAACACTAGAACCACCTATGAGGAGAACAAGGGCGATAGCATGGGGATAAGCATACACAAGTCCAGGAGAGAGCATGGAAAAAGTAGTCAAAAAGTTCATAAGGCAAATCTACTCAATGCACACACCATGGTGAAACTGAACCAGAGTTGAGTCTATCAGGCCGGATTATCCGGCCTGGCCAGGGGCGGATAATCCGGCCCTGGCAGAAATTTCGATTTCACCTAGATTGAATGCAAAAAAAGTAGATCGGGCCTAGAAACTTCAAGACTACGATTTCTATGCGAAAACACATCCTTCTAGACAACGTTCCACCCAACAAGTAACACATCTAGCCAAAGATGGGGAGAGATGGAGTTACCCTCACTCATTGGAGGAAGAACGCGGAGGAGAAGGTACCCGGAGGCGCGGAGAAGAAGATCTGAGAAGGCCCGGAAAATCCAGTGGCCGGAGAGGCTCCGGGGAGGGTAGGGGACGGCAGGCGGCGGCTGAGGAGGAGAGGGTTGGGGGAGAAGTGTTGCTCATTATGAGCCCTTCCCCCCCGATCCCTGCCCTTTAAGACGAAATCCGCCAGGGCCGGATTATCCGGCCTACACTTGGGCTGGATTATCCGGCCTCAAATCTGAAATTCTATTGTACACAGATTCAGGCCCGCGCATCCCCAAACAACACCCCCACAAGGTGTACAAGGGACGTATGTGCAAGAGTAAATGGCTTAGGGGTAGGGAAAGGCTTAGGATTAAGAGAACCAAACTGAGATGGTACTAGACACTCAAAATTGCAAGATCCAAATCAAATAAAAGCCAAGATTGAGTGTGATTCCCATAAAAACATTAGAGAGCAAAAACACCCAAAAAGATCCAATTCTCCTCAAGGGAGAGGGCGGTGGCCGAAGCCACCTTGTTGGAGTGTATGCTGTGACACCATGAAGATATATCTTGGGTTCACGACCAATACTCATCAATAAGCTCACATATCACACAATGATATTACGAGAAATGATTTATCTTGCTTTTGGCATTATGGGGGGAGGGTTAGCCCAATGAGTTAGGACCACACTCCCCCTATATCCATGCCCACACCTAGACCAAAATAAGACTGAGATGTACGAGTGAGTGCATGGGTAGTCAAGACAAACTCCTAGAATCAATGATATTTAGCTCATTCCTCAAGTAGCAGAATCGTGCTTCATCAAGTGGCTTTGTCAAAATGTTCGCAAGTTGGTTCTTCGTGCTCACAAAGGATAGATCAATATCGCCTCGAGCAACATGGTCTCAAATAAAATGATTCCGAATCTCAATATGCTTCGTCCTTGTATGTTGTACCGGATTGTACGCAATTTTGATTGCACTTTCATTATCACATAAAAGAGGCATTTTGTCACAATGGACACCGTATTCCTTTAAAGTTTGCCTCACCCACAATAACTGAGTGCAAGCGCTGGGAGCAGCAACATATTCCGCTTCGGTGGTGGAGAGAGATATACAATTCTTCTTTTTAGATGACCAACACACAAGAGATCTTGCCAAAAATTGACAAGCTCTAGAACTGGATTTCCGATCATCCTTATCACCAGCCCAATCTGAATCAGTGTAACCACATAGAGAGAAATTGGAGCCCTTGTGATACCATAGACCAAAGTTAGGGGAATGAACCAAATATCGAAAGATCCTCTTGACCGCCACTAAGTGGCTGTCTTTAGGAGCTGATTGATACCTTGCACACACTCCCACACTCAACACGATATCGGGTCTAGATGTGTAGAGGTAAAGAAGAGAGCCGATCATGGACCGGTATACCTTTTGGTCCACATCTTTACCATGTGGGTTAAGTTCAAGATGACATTTTGTTTGCATCGTAGTGGCGACACCATTAAGATCTGTCATCTTGAATCTCTTGAGCATGTCTTGGATGTACTTTTCTTGATTAATGAAGGTTCCTTCTCTAAGTTGCTTGATCTCGAATCCAAGAAAGAACCGTAATTCCCCCATCATAGACATCTCAAACCTGTCAGTCATAAGCTTTGAAAATTCATCATTAAAAGCTTTATTAGTAGAACCAAATATGATATCGTCTACATATAGTTGGCATACGAAGAGCTCCCCCTTAACCTTCTTAGTAAAAAGAGTGTGATCGATTTTCCCAAGTTCGAAGCCATGGTCTAGCAAAAGCTCTTTAAGGTGCTCATACCACGCACGTGGGGCTTGTTTAAGGCCATAGAGTGCCTTATCGAGTTTGTAGACATGGTTCGGAAAGTTACGATCCTCAAAGCCCGGGGGTTGCTTTACATATACCAACTCATGTAGAGGACCATTAAGGAAAGCACTCTTGACGTCCATTTGCTGCAACTTAAAATTGTCATGGACAGCATAAGAAAGAAGGATACGGATGGACTCAAGGCGAGCCACTAGAGCATAGGTCTTGCCGAAGTCAATGCTCTCAACTGGAGAGTAACCTTGTGCCACAAGTATTGCCTTGTTCCTCACAACAATGTCATTCTCATCTTGCTTGTTTTTAAATATCCATTTGGTGCCGATAACATTGCGGCAATATTTTGGGTTTTCCACCAGTTTCTAGACTTTGTTGCGCTCGAAATTATTCAGTTCTTCATGCATAGCAACAACCTAGTCTGGATCTTCAAGAGCTTCAAATACCTTCTTGGGTTCCACCATTGAGATGTGAGCTTGATGCTCACCAAAAATGGCAAATTCCCTTCTTGTAGAAACCCTTCGTCGAAGATCACCAACAACCTTGTCGAGGGTGTGACCCCTTAACTCAAGGTTCCGATCAGCCCGAGCCTTGCGATGAAGTTCAATAAGTTTGTTGTCTCTTGGTGGAGTAGTTTCATCACTTGAATCTTCATTGGAATCATTTGCTCGACCTTGACTAGAAACTGGGATAACAGCAGTAGGTGGTGATGAAGCGTGCCCTTGAGGTGAGTCAGTAGCCATAACAGGAGGCTGCTGAATAGGTGAGTCAGGGCCGGATAATACGGCCGATGGAGGGGCCAGATATTCCGGCCTGGGAGTACTTGTAGCAGTTTCATCAGGATGCCTGGGGCTTGCTTAAACTGGCGAGGGGCCGGATAATCCGGGGCTAGCCGGAAAATTCGGCCTAGAGCTTGCATCGATATCTTCACCACCAGGAGCAATATGGTCAGCAGGAGCGGGGTGGCCGGATAATCTGATTTCCACCGGATAATCCGGCCTAGAGCTTTCTGGAACAACTTGACCTTCAATAGTTGATGGAGATGGTGCAGAAGTTGCTCCCGTGGTGGGAACATGTTGGGTATGTGTAGATGAGGGCTCTTCATCAGTAGAGCATTGTCCTTCCCGATCCGCCACAAGGGGTTCCTCAATGGGGCCGAAAAATCTCACGCCCATTCTTCTTATGGCATCTTGGGGTATTTCAACATCTGCATCACAAACACCAACTTGCTCTACACGGGAACCGTCATTTTCCTTGAACACCACACTACAAGACTCTACAACAGTTATGAAGAGCTTATTGTAGACTCTATAAGTGTGGGATTCGACACCATAACCAACAAAAATACCTTCTAGAGCCTTAGATTCAAACTTAGATAAACGAACTCCCTTGATGAGAAAGAAACACTTACACCCGAATACCCGAAAGTATGAGATGTTTGGCTTGTTACCAGTGAGTATTTCATAAGGAGTCTTTTCCAAGATCTTACGAATGTATAACCGGTTGGATGAGTGACAAGCGGTAGAGATTGCTTCAGCCCAGAAGTTATACGGAGATTTGAATTCGGCTAGCATTGATCTTGGCATATCCATTAGAGTCCGATTCTTCCTCTCGGCTACACCATTTTGTTGAGGGGTGTACGCAGCGGAATATTGATGTCTTATCCCCTCTTCAATTAGGAATTCATTTAAGGTGTAGTTCTTGAACTTAGAGCCATTATCACTTCTTATACCCAGAATGGGGATGTTGTGTTGACGTTGAACCTCATTGGCGAAGTCGATGACCATTTGTTGAGTTTCACTCTTAAACTTTAAGAAATAAACCCAAGTGTATCTTGAGTAATCATCAACAATCACTAGACAATACTTCTTCCCACCGAGGGTTGCATGAGATGGAGGTCCGAAGAGGTCCACATGAAGGAGCTCTAAGATCCTTTTTGACAAGATAATAGTTTTCCTTCGATGAGGAGAGTTATGCATTTTCCCTTCAACACACGCCCTGCAAACACGATCTTTGGCAAAGGAGACATTTTCTTTTAGTCCAAGGATGTGGCCACCCTTATGGAGACTTTGCAAAGTTATCATATTGACATGGGCTAGTCGGCGATGCCATAGCCAACCCGCGTCAGCCTTTCCGAAAAGACACATCGGGCCTGTAGTGGTTTTCCCCGAAAAGTCCACCACGTACAGGTCATTTTCAACATATCCCATGAAAGCGACTTTTAGAGACTTGCTCCACAAGAGTACCAGCAAATCAGCATCAATATAAACCGCAAAGCCCATCTTACCAAGGGCGCGAACTGAAAGTAAGTTGTACCCAAGGGTCTCAACAAGCATGATGTCCATGAGAGAGATATCATGAGCCACCACAACTTTGCCGAGACCCAATACCTCTGATTTTGACTTGTCACCATAGGAGACGGTTATATGATCATGGTTTGGCCGGATATCAGTGATGATATCCTTGCTTCCGGTCATATGACTCGTGCAACCGCTATAGAGTACCCATTTAGAACCACCGGAAGCATAGCCCTGCAAGAAAATTACTTCTTGGTTTTACGTACCTATTTTTCAATGGGTCGTCTTGGGGACCCAAATAGACCATGGAATGTAATAATCATAAGGGCCTACATAACTAGCATAAACATCACCATAATAATCGCAATATAATTCAAAGTTAGGATTGTTAACCCCTGCAAAACCATCATAATTAGTCTTGTCATTGGTAATGTTGCTAGTCTTTGGTCGAGCAGTCTTGCCCTTCTTCTTCTTGTTGTTTTCCTTGCTCTTTGTCTTGGGAATGTAACCAATACCTTATTTTCTATTGTTTGTCCTTTGCTTGCTTAGTATCTCATCAATAACCTCTTTACCTTTGTGTTGAGAACCTCTTCAAGGTCTTCTTTTCCATAGGATGAAGTGGAGGTACTTGGCGCATCATACCATTTCAATTGAGTTTGGAGCTGGTCATGAGACTCATTTAAAGTAGAATGATCACTCTTCAATGCCTTGTGAGCACTTTCAAGATTATCAAACTTCTCCAAAAGTCTAGCATGAACAGCCCCAAATTCAATCTTTTCTTTCTTTAGTTTCTTTACCTTGGCAAGAGCATGGTCACGTTCTTTGATGAGCTGAGCCACAGCTTCTTCCCGTGACTCCTCAATGGATTCGAGTCTCTCTTCCAAAGATACTTGAGCTTCGTCTTCTTCTTCCAAGGCATTCTTCAAAGAAGCTATCTCCAAGGCATCTTTTCTTTCAATTCTGCCCTCTTCTTCCAGAAGATCTTCGGCTTGAGCAAGTTGACTCATAAGAGCATCAAAACGGAGTTTGTGCTCACCTTGAAGGTTAGTGAAAAAGGTGTCCAAAGCAATAACTTCTTATTTCATTTTAAGACTGTCATGATCATCCATATCCAAAATTATGTTAGTCTTAGGAAATGAAGAGCTAGAACTTGATACCTCGGACCCTCTTGCCATTAGGCAAGTAGCGTTGTTGTTGATGACGTTCTCATTTGGCGAGTGGAAGAGAGATGATGGAGTCGATGTGGTGGCTATAGCAGCCACCTCGCGAGAACTATCTTCATCCTCTTCATCTTCACTTGCAGAGGAGTATTCTTCTTGTGCCACTAAGATGATCTTGGGTTGCTTCTTGTAGGGGCATTCTTCTTAATAAATGGCTTCTTCTTAGGTGCTTTGGATTTTTCTTTAAGAATGAGCCTGCCACCATTGTCTTCTCTATTTTGATATGGACGCTCGGCTACAAAGTGCATCCTATCTCCACAGTTTTGGGCCACTTTCTCTTCTTCCATTTGACCCGTTCTTGTGCTCGAGTTCTGACTTGGCTTTGGCAGGATCCTTACAAAAGTTCCTTGCATAAAATGCCATGTACTCACCATGAGCACGTTTGACTTCATCGGGGCAATCCATGGAGGCCCCCTCAAATGCTCTTTCATCCTCCTCTTGCTCAACAACATTGGCTTTTAGAGCAACATTGACACCCTTTTGCATTCCAATGGTCCGAGCACGGGCATCTTCAGCATTCTTTGCCGCCACTTTGAATGACGCCATTTCTTGCATGACCTCATTGGATGTCATTTGATGGTAGTTATGTCTACCTTGCAGGCTCTTCAAGTCTGTTGGCTCGAAAGGCATTAAGGCACTCACATATTTCCTTTTTATCCAAGCATCATCAATGTGAGTGGCTCCATGCTTTCTAAATGTTGTTGCGATGCCCTTGAGTCTTCTATGCATGTCTTCATGGTTTTCACCATCCAAATGTAGAATCCCTCGGCTTCATTACTAAGGGCATCATACCTATTCCTTCTCATGCTTTCATTCCCAACAAAGAGATCCGTAAGGGCATCCCAATCTTCTTTAGCCGTGTTGAGATGTTCAATGTGTGGCATGTCCTTGGGACCCACACCGAGTTGTATCATGTGGAGAGCAGTGGCATTCAATTGGCTGTCCACGACTTCTATTCTTGTCAGGTTGGTTTGATCACCAATATGAAGACCCTCTTCAATAATCCTCCAAAGTTCAATAGAGGAGCTGCAAACATGAGACTTCATTAAGAATTGCCATTGATTGAAAGAGGATGCAGTGAGCTTGGGTGGATCACCCCTATTGTTTATATGAGGATGAGGGATAGGTGGGTCGGGGGAATATACGTGACAAACCTCACTATATTCCTCCTTACCACTTCCCTTCTTGGAGGTGGAACCATTAAGTTTTTCACCCTCCGCATCATCATCCTTGGATCCGGTGTTACCTTTTTCCTTAGATGATGGGGTGTGGCTGCCTCAGAGGAGGATGGAGATGGGGCTATGGATGATGTGAGGCGAGCAATCATTTGATTCATCTCCTCCATCTTGGCCTCTAAGGATTTCAACAAGGTTGTTTCCAACATCTTGAGATCATCCATTGTGACCTTATCCATAGCCTCATTCCCATCACCCTTGGTACCCATACTACTCTAAGGCGGTTAAGCCCGAATTAAGAGTCGGGGCTCTGATACCAATTGAAATGGATCGTATGGGCACCTAGAGGGGGTGAATAGGTGCTACTCCAAATTTTAATACTTTTTCAATTTTAGGCTTAGCACAAAGGGTAAATTCTCTAGATAAACTATTAGGTAGAATTTCCCTATATGTAAACCTATCTACTAGCAAGTAAAGAGCGAGTCGAAGAGCAACGGGTAAACTGTAGTGAAGCACGCGGAGACACATGATTTGTTTGACCGCGGTTCCTTCCTTGTTAAGGGAAGTACGTATGCATTGGAGGGGTGGGCGGTACTAAGACCACCACGCCACAATAGGACTCACCATGTTCTCCGATGGATCCTGCCACCAAAGGCCTGATCCACCTTTCCACTATAGGGACCCTTCGAGGTGGGTACCGGCGCCTTTACACAACTAGCGGGGCATAACTCCACAATCAACTTGGAGGCTCCCGAAATGACAACAAGCTGCCACAAGAACAAAGTTATCAAATACAACGAACAAGATCTAGATATTGACAAGAATACTAGATCAGGGATTTCTCCAAGTGAATGGAGAGGAGTTGATGCGCTTGATTCGTGATGATGATGATCCTCTCCTCCTTCAATTCCCCCAAAGATCAAAGCCTTCAGGTAGTTGAAGTGGGAGATCGAGAATGGGAGCTCTTGCACAATGTCATGACAATTTCGAATGAATCAAGAGTTCTGAACGTTGGGGAAGAAGGGGTATTTATACCCCCTTCCAAAACCAGCCGTTGGAGACTTTGGGACCGGATTATCCGGTCCAACTGAGAGCCGGATTATCCGGCCTGGGGAAAACTCCGCCCTAGACTCGGAATATCCGGTAGATAGTCCGCCCCCTATGAGAGCATCGCGCCGAGCTTGCCCTTGATCAACTTCTGGGGGCCGGATTATCCGGCCCCATGTGAAGGTCGGATTATCCGGACTAGGGAGGAAAAACCGCCCCAGTTCAGATTTTCCGGGAGAAAATCCGACCGGACTCCGAGCGACGCGCCTTGGCATGCTTTGCTCGAAATCTGGGGGCCGGATTATCCGGCCCATGCGACAGCCGGATTATTCGGCCTAGGGAAGAAAAACCGCCCCAGTTCGGATTTTCCGGGGGAAAATCCGACCAGACTCTGAGCAACGCACCTTGGCTTCCTTTGAGCAATGAGGTAGGCCGGATTATCCGGCCCTTGGTGGGGCGGATAATCCGTCCCCCCTCAAAGCTTCCTGCACACTTAGCGCACATGAATAATCTCCACAGTATTGTTATCTAACACACAAAACATAGGAAAACATGAAATGTTCTTTCAGTGAGGATGTTGGTCCATGTCAACACCCGGATTTTTAATCCCAGATGTCTGTTATGTCATACATTGCAATCCCAGGATTACCATTTTTGTGAGACATAACAGATTGAATATCACAGTACATCATCCATTACAAACCAATATAAGGTCTTACACGAGTAAAGGATCTCATGATCTAGTCTTAATACAACAAGCAGCAGAATAAATAATAAGCGTAGCGGTGGGGTCCATCTTCAGGGGCACAGGCAATGCTGACAAAGGCAGATAGTCCTAGTTATCATAGCCGTCCTGCTGTCCGTCATCTTGGTAGTCTCCTTCATAGTCTAGCCATAGGAATAGCCAGGGACAAAAGCCATGAGTACTCTTTAAGTACTCGCAAACCACCACTAACAAGTAAGATAGTGCTACGGGGAAATGCTAACTCTATGTTTATTTGTAAAGTTAAGTTTGAAACCTAAGCTGAGTTCAGAAGCAAAGAAAGATAAAATAAAGTTCTAGAATCACTTAAGTTTGGGAGCTAGTGTCATAGTCACAACCATGTTGTGGTCAAGTCAAGATTCATCATTCACTTCATAAGACATTTTGAAAACATCTGACAACGAAACAGTATGGCCACTCCAACTGTCCATAACCGCGGACGCGGCTATTCGAATAGTTTGACACTCTACATAGGTGGTACACTTTCACCACAAGATTCGATACATCTGTCAGGGATAACCCTGAATCATCATACTTAGTATGCAGATAATCAAACATAACATTTCCTTTACACACCCTAGTATAAGCACCTCTCCTATGAGCATGGCCTCCCAACCATGACCATCTGTCATCTTGGGCACTGCATAGGTGGACAACATTGAGAGGTAGCCTCAGCTCAAACCTCTCCCGCGAGGGAACTAATACTAATGCATATAAACTTTCGGCTAAGCCTTACCCAATTTAGGTATTGTGGTTGTACGCTAAAATTGGAATGGTATCGCATCCGAATCCAACCATCAGTTTTGTAAAAGGGTTAAGGCTCATGCCTCAACATTTTCATCATCATAAACCATTTGTGTTTCTCAACACATGTCCAAAACATATCAATAGAATGACTCATCATTCCAAGCTTTTCACAATTCATTTTCACCAAGTGTTCCCATCTAAAGTGACTCAAGTTTTGATTTAACTCTAAGCTACTAAGTTAAGAGTGTTCACTATGGTGGGATGCGAATCTCAATCTCATGCCATAGAATAACATCTAAGGTTATCTATATAGGTCAAGTTTTATACTTTTTATGATACCTTCAACAAGTAAGGGACTTTGGTAAAGTAACGAAAGTAAAACTTGGGGTAGGTAATATTCAAAGTGGTATAACCAAAGCATGCCTAGTGCATCTTGCTTAGGTTATCTAGCTTGCAAGGGTTAGCTTGCTTTGTTAATGATGGCTTGCCTTGTGTTGTGTACTGGTTGAAGTTTTCTTCCTCCTCCTCTTGGTAGAACTCCTCCTCCTCGAAAGCTTGGTCGGTACTATTGTCTATAAATACATACGGGATACACAATCAGCAAACAATACTTAACTAGGCTACTTAGTACATTATGTCACACATTTGATGATCTATTATCATCACAAGTATCACAAGGTTTTATTAACTAGCTTCATTCTTTTTATTTGAGAAAAGTAATTTCTACTCATTGAAAATAACTAAGATTTAATATTCTCCACTTAAAATATGGGATCATGTGAACACATGTCATCACCACATATTCTAACATATGGCAATGTGATTTAAAGGTTGGATCACATTTAATTAAGTTTAAGTTTAATAATTAATGATTTAAAGTGACTAGAAATGCCTATATAGCATTATTTTGGTACTAGTCTAAAGTCACTGCATGTAAACCTTAATATTATTACATATTTAGATAGGTATGGTTAAATGTGATTTTTGAGAGTTGGAATCAACTCAAAAGCTATCATGGTTGATTTTCTAAAAATGTTTGAGTGTGCAAATGCTTATTTATTGTTATTTTTACTAGGAGAGATCTCTAACTATAAATGAATTAAATCCAACGGGCTTGGATAGATCTTTTCAGAGGCTTTCCAACAAAATTGGAATCACTCAATTCGGTTCAGTAAATCTTCTTGAATTGATTTTTGAACTAAGGGACACAAGTGAGTTCAAACTTAAATAGAAAAATCTATATTTGAACTAACTGGGTCGCACGGGAAACCTAGCGGGCTGGCCCAGTGGCGCTCCACGGTGCGGATGACAACTGACAGGTGGGTCCGCAGGTCAGCAACACATCAAACGCGAAGCGGTACGGGCCACTCTCAGCGCTACAATTAAAAGGTGGATCAATGGCTGAGGATCATCGTCCCCGACGAACAGGTCGCCGGTGAGAGCTAACCCTAGCAGCTCGGTGGGGGTACGTGGGGGCTTACCAGGGCTCCAGCTAGACGTGGCAATGGGGGCGATCGAGCTGGTGGACGACGGCGGTTCTAGGCGTGGTCGCGGCGGCTCGTGGGGCAGTCGCAATCAACGGTGCCACTCCTCCTCTGTTGCGGCAAGCTCCGGCGAATGCCGGCTCGCCTTGTTCTAGGGATGGGGTTGAAGGGTCAGTGGAGAGAGGGAAGCGAGCTGGTGTGAGGAGTTTGTGTTGGGGAGGGCTCCTTATATAGGCTTGATGAGGGGACCGAGAGGGCGACGGCGAGCTCGTCGGTGACGATGATACAGGACGCTATCAGCATGGGCGGCGTAGGCGGACGGTCGCTTGCCTCCTGGCGGAGCTCTATGGCTTGATGGCGCGACTAGGGGCGGTGGATGGTGGTCGGGAGCGTCGCGCGCTCTGGGAGACAGAGGCGGTGCTCGACGCGGCGCTCGGCGACTGTGGGTCGCACGGCGGCGCACGGCCGTGTCTGGCGGGGTGCTGGGGTCGAGGCCGAGTGGCGTGCGCGGTATGGCGTCCAGGCGCGGTCTGCTGCGTGCTGGCGGCGATCGCGCTCTGAGGCACTCTTGCTGGCTCGCAGAGAGAACGGATGGCGGTGCTGGGGTGTGGTCCAGGGCCTAGCTGGGCTTGGAGAAGGGGCAGGGAGGTACGGTAGGGTTGGGCGGAGCTAGTGGTGGTGCTGGAACGGCGTGGCGCTGTCTGTGGAGCTTTGCCCACGTTCGGCCGGTGGTGACCAAAATGTGGCGGCGCTCCACTGCTGCTGTGGCTAAGGGGTAGGCCGGTGGGGTGTTGGTTGGACTCAGGGGGGGACAAGGCTGATCAATGCACACCAAATGGCTCGACAAGAAATGATCAAAAACAGTAATAGTTAGGCTAATTTGATTTTGTCTGCAACCTGTTCGATCAAATGGCCGCATGAACCAAATATTTGAATTTTGGGCTGAATTTTAGTGGAGTTGGTGATCACATTCTTGAGCATCTCTGGTTGCTTGGGATTTTAAAATGGAGTTCATTTGAGTGGTTTTTGAATAAGTGTGATCTTGATACCTACACTAAATTCAATTTTCAAATGTCATTTAAAATTAGTGTTTGAAAGTTTTTGGTAGATCACAAAGTGAGCATTGGTACATCACTACTTGTACTAGAAAGAGGTGCAAAGATCCACATTTGTTTATGTTATGATTTGAGTTTTAGGAATAGCTAACGTAGTCATGGTAGTTAAAATGGAAAAAATAACCATTTCCTTCTTTTATTCATTTTGATTTGATTTTCTTTGGGATTTGTTTGGGAATGATCTAGATGATGTTTAAATCACCTAAGAATCATTTTACAATCAATGGATCACTTAATCACGGCAATTTAAAACAACTCCAAATTTAAATGCACACACATATGAATGCTTTAATATTTTTAAATGAAAAAGTTTTTGTTAACCCTAAATTTGATGATTTGGATCTTAATAACCTTGGATTAGAGTTTTGGAATGTTACAGTTCGGAGGTGGTGGATTTGTCATTCTTTTCTGGCCTCGTCGATGGGAGGCGGCGGATCTTGGTCCAAGACAGCACGGGGACGTCCCCCGATCGACGTGCCACAGCGACATGTGCCTCGCTGCGTGCAGCAGGGCTGTTCATCAACTCACAAATCCTCGTTTGCGATGGTGCGGTTTTGGATCTTGCAATGGTGGAGGTTCAATGTCTCTCCTAGGGTTCGCCTTGGCGGCGCTGGTGTTGGGCGGTGACCGCTGGCTATGGTGGTTGCGGGAAATTCTAGAGATCGTCTTGTTTTTGATTTCTTAGGATTTTATCTGCAAATTCAAGATAATCAGTTTATCCTCTTTTAGTTTCCACGTATGGTGCGTCATGTAACTTGATTTTCTATTAATAAAATACGTGTGTTGCTCTAAAAAAACGTTGTATATTATGCAATTTGGTGGGAGGGCAAAACGGTCTAAAAAATATGGAAACCAAAATGGACGAAGAGGGAAACATTCGTACTTTATCTATCTATCTATCTATACTATAATATTCCTTGTAGTAGGTTTGTCCGTACCGGTTATTTTCGTTCTGATTTTTTCTAGACGGATTTGCCCCTGACAGTTCGTGGATATTACCAGTCCTGCCATCGCCTAGAGAAAAACTAAAACCGAACGGGTTCGTCTTCTCCCAGCGAAGGTCAGGGGTGTCCTGGGTCGAGCAATCAAGCATCATGGATGCGGTCAAGGGCCGCAGGGAGATGGCGTGGTCGAGCTCCGACAAAGCGCGCCACCTCCGGCTTCTTCCTCCACCGCCCGACCCCTGGTTCCACAACACATGCGCCCGCCGCATCCCCTACTCCACATCACGAGCAGTCGAGCGGTCGTCCTCCAGATCTCCGTTGTAACCCCTTCACCGGCAGGAACGCTCACGGGGGCAGGGACCAACGGGTTCCAGATCCTAGTGGGATGGAGCATGCGGCAGATGCGGCCTTCCAGCATGGAGGCTCGGTGGAGGATGCGGCGGCCACTGACTTGGTCGTTGCGTTTGGCGCAGTGGATGATAAGGTGACGTAGTTAATTTTGAATCAGGTAGTCAATCGTGGCTCCAGCTGCTAGAATTGAGCTTTCTTGCTGCTGCTTGCTGACTAATCCAATACCAACCACATAGATCCATGGTGCTTGTTTATAAATTGGTTCAGAATGTGGAGAGATGAGTGGGAGTCCATGTGCTCCCTGAGATGAGAAATCACTTCTACAAACCGTGGCACGAACTCTGTTTCTCATGTCTGTGCAAAGGAGGCTCTAAGCATAGCTATTTGCTTTACAATTTTTTTATTGGATCTGTACAATCAGAGTGGGCTCAATTTGATTGGAGTCTACTTAGTAATGTTTTATCTTGTCCACTGATACCAGCCTGCACAGTCCTACTTTATCACTTAGCATATTCTCGGGGGGGGTGAATGTCCGTGTCTCATGTTTGAGGTGTTTATCATTCAATGACCTGCAACAGCATATGTGGAAAAGGTCCTCTCCTAGGTACAGATTATTTCAAAATCGAGGGGCAGAAGCACGGTACGGTTCAGATAAATATGAAAGTGTATTTTATATTTAATCCTCCCTCCGATCTAAATTAGTTGAACTCAAATTTGTAAGATACGGATATATCTAATACTAAATCAAGTCTAGATACAATTGAATCAACACAAATCTAAGTCAATTAATTTGGATCGGAGGAAGTAGTACAATGTATCTTTCCAGATAATGCAAATCAACATTGAGAAAATTTACTTGCTCTCTATTCAGTTTTAAGCTAGCCTTCTGAACTGTGTGCCATGTTTTAAAAATTAAAGATGCAAAATGTTGTATAGCTACGCAAACAACTTATTGTGGAGGTTGGTCTGTATCTCCTGTGTCAGTGAAGTTATTAGGAGGAACAAGAACAATTGAAGCGCCAGCTTGTAAATGTGTCCGGAGAAATTAAAGTTTGGTTCATGAGGTTTGTAAAAATGTGTCTTTTAGGCAGACAACTAATCATTTTTTCTTTTTGGATGACAAATATTTCCACGCTAATTATTTTTTTAGTAAAATGAAGTCGAAGTGGTTCTTTTCTAGAGTTCTAATTTATAATGTAAGGAATCGTTTGGTTTAACCCAGTAAATAAATCATTTGCTTCTCAGCCAAGTTTAAAGCATGTGTGCAATCTTTGCTAATGATTCTCCCATAGGGAATCCACGGTTCCAACTATGACTGTCATTCTTATGTCATTCTTATGGGACCAATTTCATTGTAAAAACAAAATATAATTTATATTTACAAAGGATCCTCTATATCTCAGAAACCAGTAGCACATGTATTTTAACAATTATGTATTTCTCGCAATGCACGGGCGGCCAGGGAGCCAATGGGAAGACACGAGGACATGATCCTGGTCCAGAGCGCTGACCTGTGTGCTAGCGGCAAGCAGCATGGTCGTGCGGGATTGAACGGATTGAGAGGTGTGGATGTGGCGGTGAGTAGCTGGGTCCTGTGACATCCGTTGCAACACACGGGTATTCAGCTAGGGCTACCGGAAGTAAAATAGGTTGATTAGATTATTTAACCTTTTTGACATAACATATTCATGTGCTTTTATCCCGTAGCAACGCACGGGTATTCAACTACTTATTACTAGAAAACATTTTCGTGCGTTGCAACAGGATGATAAAGTATTTGCATCGGCTTGTCTCTAGTGCATTTGTGAGACCTTTGAGGTTAGGAGCGCTGCCGGCATCTGCGTCAGCAGAGTCTGCGCTGCCACCGCTAGCTAGCTTGGCAGACTAAAACTAAAACGGTTGTATGTTGGGGAGGGGCCGTTTTTCGGATTTGACCTAATTGATCCGACTTGTCTTGGTAATTCATTTTTTGGTTCTGATTCTGTCTGGTATTTTGTTATAATAAAAGAAAGAAGAAAAATATGGTTGATAGTGTGTGGCTTGTTTTCTCTATATCATTATCAACACGCATGTTGCCAGAAGGCACAAAAAGCTCTGGTCGGCCACCACTTATATGTCGGACCCTAACATCCGCTCTGGTTGGTTCGTTCTATGCAATATTCATATACAGACTATGCAATGTCTTACGTTTAATCCTGCACACCAAGATAGGAAGCCCACCATCCTGTTTAATTACCGGCAAAACTTATTCGTCTTCCATTTAATCCTGCACCAAGCAAGGCAGCCCACTATCCTGTTTAATTACCGGCCAACTTAATCATCTTCCATTTTTAATCCTGCACCAAGCAAGGCAGCCCACTATCCTGTTTAATTCCCGGCCAACTTAATCATCACATAGACACCTCCTTTATTCAGCAGGCAGACAATGATGTGGCTGGTAGTTGATTCCCGACTTGGCTCGCTAATATCCAAGGCAATTTGAAAACGTATATAAACTGTAGAGACTAAGTTTAAGGAAGCGAGGTGGTACTACTTATGATTGACGGAGACCTCGTGTTCCCAATTATTTCCATCTAATGTGGGCGAGTTGATAGCATAAAACTACCGGTTTTCATGTCAATTTTCCCAATTCAGATCAGTCGTCTTCCAAATCACGAAAAACTACCAGATTGAATTCAAGTTGTCACAAAAAAGACTGATCACTATCTGATGGTGAATTGACACGGTTTATGACAAGGGGGTCCACCTGTCAGGGCCACGTGGCGCTTGTTAGGCGCCGCCCCGACACGCCCGGTAACGACCGTTAACCGGTGTCGCTTCTTAAGTGGGGCCCACCTCGGGGTGGACCTCAGTCTCCGTCCTACTCCCACTGTCTTCTTCCCTGAGCTTGGTGCTGCGTAGCTGCCGCCGCTTGCCCGCCGCCGTCAGCTTATGCCTCGCCACCGCCGTCGTCGCCATGCCTATCTGGCATGATGGGTCCTCCTCTAGCGGGAGCATTTTAGAGGTAAGAGCTCTGATTCCTCTAGGGTTTCGGTCGATTTGGGATTTCTTCGATTTCCCTAGATTCCCATGGATTAAACTCAATTTCCTCTTCGATTAGGAATTCACTGCGCTTGACCATGCTCCCGCTACTACTAATGACCCAACATTCTTTGGAATCGCTCATGATTTCCCTGGGCTCTATCGTGGCCACAAGTTGCCACTGCGCAAATGTGTTGCATTTGAAGGGTACAACACGGGTAGAAAGTTATATCTGTGTCAAGTGGGACATGTAAGTTTTCTTAAGCTATGTAATATGGAAATTTTTGTTGCAATCATCATCTGCTTGTATGTAATGCTTAGTGACCAGAACCAACATCAGTTAATATGGAATGCTTAGTTAATATGGAACCATCTCTGCTTATATAATGACCAGACTCTTAGCTTAGTTAAATGGAATGCTTAGTTAATGTGGAACCATCATCTTGTTTAGAACATCATCTTGTTCAGTTAATATGGAATGCTTAATGGGCAGGACTGTTCTCGTTATTATATAGTAACCATCATCTTAGCTTTGAACATATAGGTAGTATAAGCACAGTACAATTGTTGTTTTTGTTACAGCAAGAAGGATATGAACTCATATATGTATATTGATCTGGATCATTGTTTTAATCCTTGTACAGTAGGTCAATAATTGTGGATTTCATAGTTGGATAGATCCAGAGTGGCCTAACACTATGAAGAATGCATTGACCAGGTTGTGGAAAATGTACAATGAAAGTAATAGTGCAAGAATTGAAGAGAGGTATGAGAGTTATAAGATGCTGAAGGATCTTGCTGAAGAGAAGGAAAAAGCTGTCAAGAAACATGCACGCCTTATTGCAGAATGTAACAAGTTTCTTGAGGAGACTGGCAAGGAGGCTATGGAAGAAAACAGGAAGAGGATTTACAGCGAGGCTGAGCAGGAAGAACAGATGGATAAGTACATATCAGGGTTGAAAAATGAAGTGGAGGTCTATAAGAAAGCTAATGGAGAATTGAAGAATGTGCTGAAAACCCAAGCAGGAGTTTATAAGGAGAAACAGAAGAAGTTGGAGGATGAAAAACAGGCTCTAAAAGAGGAGAATAAAAAAATTAGAGTGTAGTCTGTTTGAACTTTTCAATGCCTCTGACAGTAACAAGGAGAAGATCAAGAGGATCAAAGCAATATGTGATGAGTAGTGATGGAGTACCTACCTAGTTTGTTGCCAATTTATGTAATTCATGTGTAAGAACCCTTTTATAAGTGTTGAGTAAGAACCCTACTCTATGTCTTGTGTAAGAACCTATTTGTGCAATCCATTGTTAGAATGGATGTTGAACTTATTGTGGTAATGGATGTCAAACTAGTAATGGATGTTGAACTTATTGTGATAATTTGGGTCTATGTAATACTAGTAGCTTGTGTAGTTGGGCTCTTTGTTTGTCAAATGCACCTTTAGTAGAATGTATACTAAGTTGTCGAGAACCCTCGAGGGGTCTCGACAACTTTTTATAGCCACCTTTAATAGAAGGTATACTAAGTTGTCGAGAACCCTTGAGGGGTCTCGACAACTTTTTATAGCCACCTTTAATAGAAGGTATACTATGTTGTCGAGAACCCTCGAGGGGTCTCGACAACTTTTTATAGCCATCTTTAATTGAACTTTCTTAAATGCATCCATAAAACAACACTATTGACATATTAACAAACATAATTCAACACCAATGATAGCATCACCATCAAATTGAAAGGTAGTCTTAAACAACAAAGATTCATACATAGTTTTGAAGACAATAGGATAGTCTTAAACAAGTTCTTCCCAAGAAATTAGTACATAGTCTTACACATACTCAGTTCCAAATTGTTTGAAATGGACATGCCCACATTTCAAACATCCTTGACATAATTAGATTTATTCTTCTTGTAGCTTGAATGCTTCCCAGCATTAAGGTACCCTGCCATCCTTGCTGTGAGTTTGGTTGGCCTTTTGCCAGGCCTTGTTGGTGCAGAACTGGAACCACCTTCAACAGCACTCCTAGGTGCAGAGAATGGTCTTGGGATTGTAGCTCTTGGAGGGGCTGGTGTAGTTCTTGCTGGAGTAGCATCCCTTGGAGGTGCTGGTGCAGTTGGAGGGGCTGGTGTTGTTGGAGGAGCTGGTGCAGTTCTTGCTGGAGTAGCATCCCTTGGAGGTGCTGGTGCAGTTGGAGGGGCTAGTGCTATTGGAGGAGCTGGTGCACTTCTTGCTGGACTAGTACCAGGCTGCCTTGCAGGTGCTACTACTGTACTACAGGATGTAGATGCACATTGTGACTGCAAACAATAAACAAGGTGAGGAATTAATAAACCTTCTAAATGCAAATAGGGTGGGGAATTAGTAAACCATATGTAGATACACATTACCATGTTGATTTGTTTCCTAATTGCTAGGTGAGGTTTCAATGGAACATTGCAGGTGGTGTACCTATGGCCTATTAGCTTGCAATTGCTGCAAGTTATTGTCCCCATTCTAGAAGTATCTCTAGGTGCTAGCACCTCAAATGCTCCTTTCCTCCTTGATGTTTGCTACCTTCCAGGTTTGTCTCTAAAGACTGGAGGATCAATATCTGTAGTGTTTGTCCTTGTCCAGTCATCAGGTCCAGGTACAGGGTTGTGTGTTGGTAGGCAGCTAGGTAAGTTTGTTTTTTGAAGAAATCATGCACATAGTCCTCAGGCTATTGCTTAATTTTCATTATTGCAGCCACTACATGATTGCAGGGAATTCCTGTGACATTCCATTTCCTGCATGAGCATGTTTTTGGCCCCAGGTCCACTGCAAGGATTCTAGCCCCAGATGTGACTTGCCATAAACCAACCTTAGAGTTCTTAGCAATGCAATCCCTAGAATACTTCTTGGATTCTGCCAGGAGCTCAGAATAAGTAGGTGTAATTTCCCAATAGGATCTCTCCATCTTTTCCCTGATCCCACTATACCTCACCATCAATTTGTCTCTTATCCCTTCAAGCATTGTTCTAATGAGGTAAGATCAGTGGTAAAGGTTAAACATGCTAAGGCTTGTATCGGAGGCCACGGTGGGATGTGGTTTTTGTAGTCCCATGCTCGCCACCACTAGGAACTGAGTTCTTGCCTTTGGACCAAGACGAGCGTACAGCTACACGGGGCTTGGGAACCCCTCCGCTGATTAACTTGCCTAGTAGATTCCATGAGTCACATAGTTCAGGCGTTCGATTTGACATATGCATAGAAAACATTTTAAAAGATTTGGCGAGTGAAGGTGCATCATAACAGGTAGGTAAGCGTGGACGGGCTTGCTTGGGGTCGATGGAGCCCATGGTAAACCAACCTCGCCTCACATATCTAGGGACCGGCTTCGGTATTTGACCTGTTACAGCGGAACCATCCTTAGGGCGTGACTCATGGTCTCGGCGAAAGCAAGGTAAAGGTCGTGGCCAACCACCCTCTGTCGGCCTTCCAAGGAAGAGGACTAATGTACTGGCATTAAGAGTCGGTTGGTACGTGTGGGTAAAGTTGTACACCCCTGCAAGGTTAAATCATTTCGAAAAGCCGTGTTCACGGTTATGAACGCTTGGTGACTGAATTCTAAGACATAGAGAACATTAACCTAATCGTAAAACTTGGCAGATCAAGTGTGCTTAAGGATGCTTCCTCATGGGTACGAGGGGGTGATCCTAGTTGTGAGATGAGCATTACTTTGGTGGATATCAAAAGATGATGATCACTTCTTCGGAGATGTCGCTCTCCTATCCCCTTTTAAAATATTCCGAGTAGACGAGCTTCTTCTCCCTCTTGTTTTATAAACATAGATGGCTTTATGCAAAATAACCCCACCAGCCATAAGTTTTGCGGAGTACACCATGTACTCGCCCTTGCTTTGTTGATACTTTTGTAGCAGAATAAGTGTTCTCTGAAGACAAGTTTGGTACGACATCGACACCGACGAGTAGCTTGGGGTTCCCAGTCGGCATCCTGGAATCTATGGGCTGGGACGTCATCGTTATGCTTCAGGCCTCTTAGGCCATTTGTTAAGTTTGTTATACTTAATAGCATAATTTGCCTTCCGTTGTTTGATGTTTGTGTTCAGTGACCTCTTCTTGTAATATTTTAGTTCTTCGCTCAGTTATGAGCTTGCTATAATAATTTTTGTGTCACAGGGTTACTGTTGTGTTACCGATATCTCACTGGATATCCTCGAGCTCTAGGTTAAGCTTATGTCAGGCTAAGGTCTGAATTTGTTTAGCCCTGATCCCGGGAGTGTCACAAGAATCTACTACTATCTACTTAAGAACTTTGTCTTCCCTTCAGCTGATGTATATGTTGACTTCATTGACTTTATTGAAGAACTTTGAGCTGTCGATGATGGTTTCTTGAGCAGAAATTGATGTTGACGTCGTCTTCAATTGCTTAGAACCTAGCAAGGGTTAAGAAGGTACGGTTGAGTATGAGCGTACTCAGTAAGTTCACTAAAAAGGAGTGTATGATGCACTATCTCTACAGTCACAGACCATAGGTCGTAGGTAATGCAGGTTTTCGTAAACATTTCATCAAAGGTTGCTTTTATTCTGAAAACTATGTCCGACAGCCTTCACAGGTTGACCAGAACCTTCGTGGGGTTCCTTTCCTGCCGCGTTCGTAGCTCCTTCCCGGAAGAGGGAGTAACATGTCACAATTCTTACACTCTGTAGAGGTGCGTCACTTTTCCCACAAGAGACCTTAAGGTTTGTTGCACAGCCGGGAGTATGTCCCCGTTCAAACTTCCATGGTTTGAGACCCAACTTAAGATCCAAGCCAATCACTGCCCTCTCCGCGACCCTACATGAATACACGATCCTTCGGGGCTGACTACATATCTCTTAAGCCCCCTTTTGGGAAAGCTACAACCCTGATGAGTTTCTGAAGACTCTGTAAGCAGCTCTAACTGACGGTCACCGTCAGCTATGGTGAACTCCGACCTAGACAGTTATGCACAGATAATCTAGACACCTAGCTCGTGGGGAACTAAGGGGTCCCACCCATGTGCTGGATTCTCTGGAACTCCACGATAAATCAACAGTCTCACGATAAGGTCATCCGTCCATGCGAAAGGAAGAAGATACAGCTGACTTCTCCGTCCCGTTCCAAATCTCATGGTTGAAGCGTAATATACGGCGCTAAAATCACTGGCGACATTGGTTGTTAAGTCCTAGATCTTATGTTCCTTTACCACTAGAACTGTATCAATAGATTATTACCACTTGGTAAATAATCCATAATCAGATTATTATGAAAATAATATTTTCTGTCCTTTTTGAAATGCAGGTGATGAAAACATTTGAGTTACAAGCATTTGATAGAAAATAATCAAAGGACATGAGCAAGTTGTGAACTTGCCTTTTGTGATTGCAAGATTATGCACTCACGGTCTTCAATACAATAGAAGATCCAAATTATGTAAACAACATCATTGGTCCGGTAAGGACTAATGTTTAAATAAGCAAGATGCAACGATGCATAAGTAATGTAATGTAATTTGATAAACGCGAAACCTCGGAATAGTCATATCTGATCTAGGGTTTGGATTTTGTGACGAATTCTTAGGAATGTGTTGCACTTTTATATCAGCTTCACACTTGTGTTTCTTATTAAGGCTTGTGAGAGTGTGTGAATCAATATGTAGATACAACAAATAGTATGCAATACTAAAGCACTCAAATGGGTCATGGTATCTAAAATATTTCTTAAACAAGATTAAGAATCAATTAGAGCTTTTAAATAAGTGTTCAAGGATCACTTTTAATGTTTCTTAAAAGAATAACTTTTGAGGAAAATATTACTTTACAAGTAAAAAGTATTTAAACTTAGGGCTAACACTTTAAGGTTTTCTTATTAGCTAAGATTATTAAATAGTAAAACATTACTATATTAAACAATCATAGCATAAGTGGTGGAGATTTACATGTTTTGAACAAGGCATTACATTATAGATGGTTGACTTCTTAACATTCCACAAAGTTAGAATTTAAGTATTATTACTTGAATGAGGTGGTGTTTTATTAAAGTTATAAGTCAATAGACTTACTATATTATTAGTGCTTACCTTTTATAAGCATAGATAAGGCATTACTTAAACTACTTAAAAACTTGCTTTAAACCATTGAATAGTTTTCCCAACTTGTAAAAGAAAGTGTAGTTAATATCTTGATGATTTTATAGATGCATAATATCTTTTTGATAAGAAATATACTACTTTGATGATTTTATAATGGAAAAAATTAGAATACACTTAATTTTAATTCATCAAACATTAATTGAACTTGATTACATTTTTAAACTTTAAACAAATAATGCTAAAGGCAATAGTAAAGATTTATATACTTTTAATAAATTAAAACAAAAGAAAAGGGTTAAAATAAGATTTATTATACATTTATCTTTTATTTGAGTTCAATTAGGAAAGAGGATATTTTTAATGTGTAGAACTTATTTTCGTGATCACTTTGCTATATTATAAGTACATTTGTGATTTTTAAATAATAAGATATGAGTTTTACAAGTTTTATCACTTTATAAATAATAAATACTTAGTTAAGTGATATAATATTTTAAGTTTATATCTTTACATTTTAGTTCTTATTTTTTTCAAGAATTTTAGTATATTATTTATATTTTTCTTATTTGCCAATATTTAAATATGAATTTTCAAAGTATTATTACTTATAAAATCTTTATTAAATAATAATTATTTAAAAAATTAACACATTAATGTTTGTTAATAAAGTTGAATTATAGATTTTATTTTTCTAAGTATTTTGATGTATTGTATACACTTTTCTGAATTATAAAAGAGAAGATATTGAATTTACAAGTTTTATTGTTTTTGTAATTAAATTTTAAATCATTAAATCCTATTATTAGGTCATGCTGACATCAGCATGACACACATATGCAGGTTAGAACTTTTTAGACCGGTACTGACTCTAGCCACACACTGATAGTTGGGGTCTATGCCACGCCGGTGACCACGTCAACAAAGTGTATTGTATAAAGAAATTATGACTCTCTTCTTCTAATTTCTTATTGTATAAAGAAATTATGACTCTCTTCTTCTAATTTCTTATTGTGTATTAAAATATATTCATAATTATATGAAAAGTCCTTTTATTTAGTAAAGTAAATATAATTTAGGTTTTAGGGATTATCCTTATATAAAGAACTTATAAAATGATCTTTACTTCCACTTAATGAATGAACTGGTAATGGTTTAAGATGGATATTTGCGTGTATAGAATCTTATTAATACTTAACCTTATAGAGGAATTATATGTACATTATAAGGTATTAAACCCTAGGGTTTGCAACATGGTGATTGAATTCCATGGTTCTCTATATTTGGTGGTTTCTCCCATTCCAACCCTACTTAGTTTGTGGGATTAAGAATTACCACAGAACACTTTTGGTTAGGTAATGATGAATCAATAATAATCATTGGTGAAGAAATACTAAGGTTTATTCAAATATAGGTATATGGTTTTTGAGAGGATTTAATAACTCATATTGAATTAGAGATATGGATGATTATTAAGGCTAAGACATATTACTATCATGTTTTGTGACCATGGATAATAACTCATCTTAGACTGAGCTACAAAGATTACTCTCCTAATGTGATCTTGAGGTTCTATAAGACTAGGTTTCTATTAAGGTTTAAGATAATAAGGTGGACAAGGCTGATGGCTCAATGCACGGCGCACAGAAAAATGCTTGATGGCAGTGTTGATGTAGAGCTCGTTGGGAACCCCAAGAGGAAGGTATGATGAGAACAGCAGCAAGTTTCCCTTAGTTATGAAACCAAGGTTTAATCGAACCAGTAGGAGCAAGGAAACACCTCAAAGATGTTACTGGCTGAGCTTTAGCAGGGCGCACTACCGGTGCTAGTAGCAACGTGGAGACCTGCACAACACAACCACAGAACTTTGTCCCCAACTTGCGATAAGGTTGTCAATCTCACTGTGTTTTGCGAAAAACAAAGGATTAAACGTGTCGAATGGAAAGAAGTAAAAGTTTGCAGAAAGAAAACACAAAGCAGAAACCGTTTATAGATTGTATGTAAAGTAAAGGACCGGGATCCATAGTTCACTAGAGGTGGCTCTCCTTAGATAGATAACATGCTGGGTGAACAAATTATAGCGGGGCAATTGACAAACACCAAGAAAGCAATACATGCATATACTAATCATCTTGACTCCTTTGAGACTTGATTGGGCATTACAACATAATACATAGACCGCCATCCAACTGCATCTATGACTAATAATCCACCTTCAGGTTATCATCCGAACCCCCTCCAGTATTAAGTTGCAAGCAACAGATTATTGCTTTACGAACTGCGTGTAAAGTAAACAATACAATTGTTCTATGAACAAAAGATCGTTGTTTTCTCCCTAGTAGCAACAACACATCTAGTACCTTAGAGATTTCTGTCACTTCCCCAGATTACCAGAGGCATGAACCCACTATCGAGCATAAATACTAACTCTTGGAGTTGCTAGCATCTACTTGGCCAAGATAGCTACTAACAACGGAAAGCATGCAAGATCTCAAACAACAAAGACATGATAGAATCAATAATCAATCGGAAATAGCATCTCAATATCCATCGGATCCCCGCAAACACAACATGTATGAATTACAAAAAGATGATCTTGATCATGAACGGAGCTCACAAGATCTAAACATGAAAGCACAAAGGAGGAGAAACCAGCCATCTAGCTACTACATGGATCTGTAGTCCAAGGATGAACTACTCACGCATCACACCGGAGGCTTGCATGGTGATGAAGAAGGCCTCCAGGGTGAATTCCCCTCTCCGGCAGGGTGCCGGGAAGAGCTTCAGACCCCCCCCCCCCCCCCGATCTAGGGACAGAGACGACGGTGGCTACAAACTCTTTCGTGGATTTTTGATCGGGTACCTAGGGTTTTTTGTCCCGAGGGCAACTTATAGGCGGAAGGAGAGGCCGAGGGGGTGCTGGGGGCGGCCAGACCACCCCCTGGCACGGGCCAGGCCTGGCTGCGTGGCCAGGTGGTGTGGCCGGCCCCCAGCCCTTCTCCGTCTCGTATTCTAGCACTTGAACCCTTCCGGAAAAATAGGCACTTTGGCTTTTGTCCCGTCCAATTCCAAGAATATTCATTTTCTGACTTTTCTAGAACCAAAAACAACAGAAAACAGGCAGCTGGCACTATGGCTGTTGTTAAAAGGTTAGTCCAAGAAATCATTATAAAAGTACTCCAAAGTTGGAACAAAACACAAGAAAGTGGATAAAACCAAGCATGGAACATCAAAAATTATAGATACATTTGCAATGTATCAACATCCCCAAGCTTAACTCCTACTCGTCCTCGAGTAGGTAAGTGATAAAAAGAAATAATTTTTGAGGTGACATGCACCATCAAAACTTGATCAAAGTATTTGCAAAACTCAAAGCTGGGATCATAGTACTTCAATCATAACATGAAAGACAAAGTTCTAGGAATAAGAAAAGAAACTATGATGCAACATGAAAAGGCACAAACAAAATATTCATGAATAACATGTGTTGCAAGATGTTTATTTGTTTCACATAAAGAAAACATGGCATAAAAGTATTCAGCTTGTCCCTCAATAGAGTAGGAAATATAAATACATAGGACACCTTCAAAGTTCATAAGAGTGACTAGATACAATAGTTTAAAACAAGCAATAACAAGTTATGCATCAATCAACTAGTCTTGGGACAATGCACATAGAACTAAGAATGGCCACTATGCTCTCAAAGTAGGTGCATAAAGATAGAAGGTGGAGACTCAATATAATGGTGGAAGAAAAGCCTTTGTAAAAGGAAGTAGGGATTCAAGTCTCATAAAGAGCTTCCAAAAATTATGGTACTTATAGCTTTCAGCTCTCATTGCCCCTATCATAAGCATCTTGAAGGTGATTAAGGTTAAAGTTACACAACTAAGAGGATATGCTTGACAAGTTATAAACCGAAATCTCATGCCCCTTACTTACGAAGACCGATCCTCATGCTACTCAACTTCAGTCATGAGTAAGCTCTTGTCATTGTAAGTATATTTGTATCATTAAGAACCGGCAACGGGGTACCCCTTGCACATGATACGGGAGCTTTCCCATAATCAAAATGACAAGGCAAGCAGACAATGAGCATCTCAGCGATCTTTTTATTTGCTATTTGCATAGGTTTTTATTGAGGATGCTTCATAGAGAACTCATTATGGTGATGCTGCAAGTTTCCACCATGATTAGGCATGGCTTAGTCTAGCGGCCCAGGCGTTTCTCTAACACACATACAAACTCCATGATCTTACAAGTTCCACTTTTATTTCACACCACCGGGATCCGTAAGCAAAAGAACATGATATCAACGGGGTACAAAGTACAAGTGCAATGTTGAAAGCGTTCCCCATGGTACATGGTTCTGCTAATTTCAACTTATAAAGCGCAAGCATATACGCAACAAAGAAGGACCCAATGGTTCAAGTTTATTAGAGGCAATAAAGTAAAGTGTGCCATCAAGTTCGTGAGAGCTTTAGTCACTAGTTTTCTCATAACAAGTGAAAGGTAAACAAAAGCATGAATATAATTGGAATAGCATAAGCTAGTAGGTAGGTATGGTGGACTCTTTGGAATAACTTGGTTTAGGGAGTTGGATGCACGAGTGGAACTCATACTTTGTTGTGGAGGCTAGCAAAAGACTGGGAGCGACAAACTAAGAGAGCAATAATGGCCATAATCATGCAGAGCGACAAAACATCATTGATCAAAGCATCAAGTGATACTACAATTTGAAAACTAAAGGATCATAAAGGCTATGGTGACTTTGGATAGTCATAACATGGTGTGAACATGTGCCAAGTCAACCCAAATAAAGCATCAAAGGAGAATACCACTATACTATGCTTTAATATGCTAAAACAACGCATGATTCATCCAAGGCACATTAAGCAGTCTCAATTGTTTATAACAAGTCATGCTACAGCAAAGAATACTAAGCATAAAGCCAAAACAATATCGAGCATGGCATGACAAAGCATAGGCCACAGTCAAAATCGAGCTCTTTTTACCACATAAGCATAAACTTTCCTACTCTTTTCCAAACCAAACCAAACTATTTGTAAACCAAAGTGTGAAAGAGGGGGTCCAACCAACTTATTCAGAAAAAGAAGAAAACCAAGCAAACTAAAAACCAAAATGAAAACGAAAAAGAAGACGCTCCAAGAGAAACACAACTGTGCCCGAAACAATAAAAATGAAGCGTTTGGAAGAAACCTAAAAATTTTATTGATGAAGAAGGGGATGCCTTGGGCATCCCCAAGCTTTGACGCTTGTACTTCTTAGATATTTCTTGGGGTGACACGCCTGGCATCCCCAAGCTTGAGCTTTAGTCCGTCCTTCATCTCATTACTCATTCCTTCCATACACCTGAAAATTTTCCTTCATACAAAACTTCACACAATCTCATTAGCAACATTAGTGCACTTTAGATAGATAAGTCTCAAGGTTCAGTTCTAACACCAAATAAACTTCCATTAGAACACTAGATACTGTATCACTTCCCTCAAAAAGCTCAATTCCCCAAAGGAACTCAAGAAGGAACTAACAAGAAGCAAACGCAGAAAATGGCAGAAATCTGTCAAAACAGACCAGCAGGTAAAGACGAATTTTTTCGAAGACCTTATGTTGCTCAAATCAAAACGTGTTGAACTAACGAAAGTTTGATAACAACCTGGGGCAGAATCACAAAAAATTACAGCTCAATCCTACGTACAGAGCTCCCTCAGGAAGTTTTACGGTGAAACACAGAAATCTGTTTCGGGACAGCAACTTTTCCAATCATTACTTCACTCTCATTAGAGGTTACTCTTGGCACAAAAAGCAAATAAAAAGGATAAGGAGAGGTTATTACAGAGGTAATAACTTCCAAGACTCAAATAAAACCCTTGGGTTATCTCCCAACAAGTACTTTTCTTTAACGCCTTTAAGTTAGGCATAAGAACCAAAGAAAGAATCAAGTGTTCTCAAATGAAGAAGCATTAAGACCAAATTTTGTTTTCATAGGAGAAGCAAAAGAAATATTTTATCTCTTTTTAGGGAAGTGTTCTATACCTTTCTTGAGTGGGAGTTGATATTTAATGGTGCCTTCTTTCATATCAATGATGGCACCAACAGTTCTAAGAAAAGGTCTTCCCAAAGTAATAGGACACGAAGCATTGTATTCAACATCCAAAACATAGAAATCAACGGGGACATAGGAATCATTAACCATAATAAGAACATCATTAAGACTCCCCATGAGTTTCTTTTTAGCATTAGCATCAAGTGGGACATTCAAATAACAATCTTCAAGAGGAGGCAAATCAAGCATATCATAAATCCTTCTAGGCATAATAGAAACACTACTATCAAGATCACACAAAGCTTTGAAATCAAAGTCGTTCACTTTCATATTAGTGATGGGTTTCCAACCATCTTATTTTATGGGAATAGAAGCTTTATGTTTCATCTTTTCTTCTTTAATCTTTATGAGAGCATCAGTAATGTGTTTTGTAAAAGCCATGTTCATAGCACTAGCATTAGGACTTTTAGCAAGCTTTTGTAGGAACTTAATAACTTCAGAGATGTTGCAACCATCAAGATCAAAATCAACTTTATCATTTAAAGTAGTAGAACTATTACTAGCCTCAACACTAGTGGTGGTGATAGTAGAAACACTAATGTTTCTAGCAATTTCATCTTCTCTTTCCCACTTAGCATGTAATTCAGCTAATAGTCTAACATTTTCATCAATTCTTACTTGTATGGCATTAGTAGCTGCAAAGGGATTCTCATTAGTTTCAGGTTTAACAGCCATTTTATTCAAAGTAGATTGAGCTTCAGCCAAAGATGCTATATTTCTTTCAGCATTAGAGAGTTTTTTCTCAATAGTTTTATTGAAAGCAGTTTGTTTACTAATAAACTCTTTAAGCATAACTTCAAGTTCAGAGGGAGCACTCTTATTATTGTTGTAAGAATTTCCATAAGCATTACCATTGTTGGGAGGATATGGCTTATAATTGTTGTTACCAAAATTGTTCCTATAAGCATTATTACCATAAGCATTGTTGCCAAAATTATTATTTCTTATGAAGTTCACATCAACTTGCTCTTCTTGGGCAACCAGAGAGGCTAAAGGAACATTATTTGGATCAATATGGGCTTTCCCATTATCAAGCATAGACATAATAATATCAATCTTATCACTTAAGGAGGAGGTTTCTTCAACAGAATTTACCTTCTTACCTTGTGGAGCTCTCTCAGTATGCCATTCAGAATAATTAACCATCATATTATCCAATAGTTTTGTTGCAGCACCCAAAGTGATGGTCATAAAGGTACCTCCAGCAGCTGAATCCAATAGGTTCCTTGAAGAATAGTTCAATCCTGCATAAAAAGTTTGGATGATCATCCAAGCAGTCAGTCCATGAGTGGGACAATTCTTTACCAAAGATTTCTTTCTTTCCCAAGCTTGAGCAACATGCTCATTATCAAGTTGTTTAAACTTCATTATTTCACTTCTCATAGATATAATCTTAGCAGGAGGATAGTATTTTCCAATAAAAGCATTGTTGCACTTAGTCCAAGAATCAATATTATTCCTAGTTAAGGGATTCAACCACTCTTTAGCTTTCCTCTCAAAGAGAAAGGAAACAATTTCAGTTTAATAATATCACCATCTATATCCTTATGCTTTTGCATCTCACAAAGTTCAACAAAGTTATTTAGATGGGAAGCAGCATCTTCATTACCAATACCAGAAAATTGTTCTCTCATAACAAGATTGAGCAAAGCAGGTTTTATCTCAAAGAAAGTATTTTCAACCATAGGTGGAGCAATAGGAGTGCTCATAAAATCATTGTTGTTTGTGCTAGTGAAGTCACACAACTTGGTGTTTTCAAGAGTAGTCATTTTTTTTTGGGTTTTCAAATAAGAAAGCTTGTAAAACTAATTTTTTGTGTTTTTTTAAGAACAAAACAAGCAAACAAAGCAAAAAGAAACTAAGCAAAACAAAAACAACAAAGTAAAGAGATTGGTTATGAGGGACTCCCCTTGTGAAGATGTCCTTGACTCCCCGGCAACGGCGCCAGAAAAATCTTTAATGGCGTGTAGTTGACGTGGGAGTTTCTTCTTCTTCGTTCCCCAGCAACGGCGCCAGAAAAATGATTGATGGCTCAATGCATGGCGCCCAGAAAAATGCTTGATGGCGGTGTTGATGTAGAGCTCGTTGGGAACCCCAAGAGGAAGGTATGATGAGCACAGCAGTAAGTTTCCCTCAGTTATGAAACCAAGGTTTAATCGAACCAGTAGGAGCAAGGAAACACCTCAAAGGTGTTACTGGCTGAGCTTTGGCAGGGCGCACTACCGGTGCTAGTAGCAACGTGGAGACATGCACAACACAACCACAGAACTTTGTCCCCAACTTGCGATGAGGTTGTCAATCTCACCGTGTTTTGCGGAAAACAAAGGATTAAACGTATCAAATGGAAAGAAGTAAAAGTTTGCAGAAAGAAAACACAAAGCAGAAACCGTTTATAGATTGTATGTAAAGTAAAGGACCGGGATCCATAGTTCACTAGAGGTGGCTCTCCTTAGATAGATAACATGCTGGGTGAACAAATTACAGCGGGGCAATTGACAAACACCAAGAAAGCAATACATGCATATACTAATCATCTTGACTCATTTGTGACTTGATTGGGAATTACAACATAATACATAGACCGCCATCCAACTGCATCTATGACTAATAATCCACCTTCAGGTTATCATCCGAACCCCCTCCAGTATTAAGTTGCAAGCAACAGATTATTGCTTTACGAACTGCGTGTAAAGTAAACAATACAATTGTTCTATGAACAAAAGATCGTTGTTTTCTCCCTGGTAGCAACAGCACATCTAGTACCTTAGAGATTTCTGTCACTTCCCCAGATTACCAGAGGAATGAACCCACTATCGAGCATAAATACTAACTCTTGGAGTTGCTAGCATCTACTTGGCCAAGATAGCTACTAACAACAAAAAGCATGCAAGATCTCAAACAACAAAGACATGATAGAATCAATAATCAATCTGAAATAGCATCTCAATATCCATCGGATCCTCGCAAACACAACATGTATGAATTACAAAAAGATGATCTTGATCATGAACGGAGCTCACAAGATCTAAACATGAAAGCACAAAGGAGGAGAAACCAGCCATCTAGCTACTACATGGATCTGTAGTCCAAGGATAAACTACTCACGCATCACACCGGAGGCTTGCATGGTGATGAAGAAGGTCTCCAGGGTGAATTCCCCTCTCCGGCAGGGTGCCGGGAAGAGCTTCAGACCCCCCCCCCCCCCCCCGATCTAGGGACAGAGACGACGGTGGCTGCAGACTCATTCGTGCATTTTTGATTGGGTACCTAGGGTTTTTTGTCCCGAGGGCAACTTATAGGCGGAAGGAGAGGCCGAGGGGGTGCTGGGGGCGGCCGGACCACCCCCTGGCGCGGGCCAGGCCTGGCCGCACGGCCAGGTGGTGTGGCCGCCCCCCAGGCCTTCTCCGTCTCGTATTCTGGCACTTGATCCCTTCCGAAAAATAGGCACTTTGGCTTTTGTCCCGTCCAATTCCGATAATATTCATTTTCTGACTTTTCTGGAACCAAAAACAACAGAAAACAGGCAGCTGGCACTGTGGCTCTTGTTAATAGGTTAGTCCAAGAAATCATAATAAAAGTACTCCGAAGTTGGAACAAAACACAAGAAAGTGGATAAAACCAAGCATGGCACATCAAAAATTATAGATACATTTGCAATGTATCAAAGGCTTCCATCAATACACTCTTAACTGGTATTCTATTTATCTCTTAGACATTTCATTTTGCTAAGAGATACTATCTATTGGTTGCCTAAAAATAGGAATTGGTTTAACTACCTTATTTAGTGTAGGGTTTAAAACAAAGAGGTAGACATGATTCTATCCTGGCTTGATATATTGTTAATTAAAGATTTCCCAAGCACTCCTACCTTAATACCTCACTAAGCTTATCTTGAGATAAGGAATTCCTTTCCTAAATATAATCTATATATCTCTCTAATCTTTATTCACAAAGTTCACATCTTCCTGAATAAGTCAATCATCTGACTCCACCATATCCATCATCATATGATGACATGGTCATGCCACTTCAACAATACTCATTCTCCTCTTATAATATATATAACTTCCATTTATAAACTACCCTTACTGAATCCATCAAAGTAGTTAGTACTAACTTCATTCCAGAAACTCCTTCATATTTACCTTGCATCTACTTCTAAGGCTTGCCAGATTACACTCCTCTCTATATCACATGTGATATCAATCCTCTGGAATAGGTATGGTACTACTCCCCATATTACAAGTTTTGTTCTTGTATCACCTTGGTTAAACTATTATACTTCCAACTACTCCTACAATTTATGTCATATACTTAATCACACTCTAGCTTGACTTCTTATGAGCAAACTAGATGATTCAGCTTACTAGGCTTTACCTAATTTGGTATACTCACAAGTCTTCTTCAATACCTAGTCATCTATTCTCAAGTGACTTGAGAATAATGGCCACCATCATTTGATCAAACTAAGCTTAGGCTTTTAATTGTCTGATCAAGATCTATACTCAACTAAGTAGTAAACTTGTACTAGTCTCTATATACGCTTATCTTGTTAAGAAAGCTTACTCTAAGTTTACACCCACTTGGCTTAACAAGATTATTATTGGATATTCTAATACTACTAGTTTTATCATAGCTCTATAATTACTATCTAAACTCTTGGGTCCAAATATTCCTTCTAGTTAACTCGGGAGTGAGTTAACTCCTCCAACATCAAATGGTTTGATCTCCACTAAGGATCACATTCCATTGATGTTGGCACACTCTACCATAATCTAGTTTATCCTTCTTATTAAGGTTACTTAAGGTCTTTGAAATATTAATATAATAGGTAAAAGGCTATGAGTCAATAATATCTAGGTCAGGAATTGATCACACACATTGATGATCAATAGACACTAGGGCTTGATCAAATAGGATTGTCATCTATTAACATGACACTAAGGGTATGTGATGGATGTACTTAGTTTGACTCCCTTTTCTACTCTATTTTTAATAAGAGTTAATGTTTAAGTACTACCTTAGTACCTATGATAAGAGTAACTATGGAAAACAAGTGTTTCAAGATTTAATTATGAGCTCCTTTTACTTAAGTTATATACTTAACTTGGTATTCAGGGTTTGTGGTATATAATACCTTGATATCATCTTTAGAAGATTAACTATTCATCCTTGAGTTGTGGTATGGAATACCATGTAATGATCTCTGGAAGATCTAGTACTCCATATTAAGTAGTGTGTGGTGACTTAGTTTTCTTACATTTGATCTACCCTTAGATCAAATTATATTACCCAAAGATAAGGTTTTAGCAAAGGTCATATTGAAACTTATCGTAGTCAACTTGATGATCTACTTCAGTTCCACCAAGTTAAGAGAAGCTTCAATCACTTTGACAAGTTTTATTTGAAAGCGCGGAAATTATCCGGATTTTCTATGCATGAATTCAATGCACACACCTGTGTTCAGGTTATTTCTAAGCTCTAATGCTAGGGTGTTACAGACTCTCCCCCTTAAAATGAACTTCATCCCCGAAGTTCGCACTTTCTTGCATTTCGGAATGAGGAGTTGACTTGTATTGATCATGCCATTTCTAAAATTCCATCGTGATCACAATTGGGGTATCCCATATCCTGATCTTTTTCCTTGAATCCTCTTCATTCCGACCATATCCACTGTCCTTTCTAACTTACCATATCATTTATTTTACTATATCTCTTTGGGCTTATGCCCTTATAGTCCTATTTAAAATTGGTTGCGGACACATTTTGTCCATTCCAATCCAGTTTTCCTATTACACTACACCGATCTATTTTGGAATACTCTCTTTACACTAACAGATAACTTACCAGATGTTTCCCCTTTATAACTAGTCCACTAGGGTTAAGCAGTTATATCTCCTTCGATCTTTCATCCGTACATACTCTGGAGAGTACTCTTATACAGATGATTTCTTATAACCTTATGAGAATAAGGCTTAATCTCACGAAAAATTTGTACCTCTTCTCCACCTTTAGTCAGAAAGTTAGAGAACAACACTTCAGTGTTTATTGTTTCCTCTCACCCTTGGGATTTCCTAATGGTCTTTAAACTTCATGTATAGCATCCATTAACTCAATAGTAAGGATATTGGTCTTTTTATAGCTTATATCTTACCTATATAAGGTCTCATGAAAGAATATACGGTACACCCATACAATTGTGGATCTCCGAAATGAATCTTCCAATGTTACTTGCCTTACTTTTATCTTCTGGACATCAGTTTTCACCGGCAAATCCGATGTCGCGAAAATGTCTCGAAAGTCGTCCGCTTTTAATTTTATACTTATTTATGCCTTTCTTAACTTAGGCCAAGTTTTATGCTCTTTAAATTATACCAAGATGATCTAATTAGCTAAACCGCTAGGATACCAGCTACGGATACCAGCTGCAGATCCTCCTTGGTATATGGATTACCCTATGGACTATGTACTTCTTATTGGCATTCTCTCTGAATTGTTAGAGCTTAAATACCACCCTTATTCCAAGACTTAATCTTTGCACTAATTCATGATACTTCCATGAACTAGGTACAATTACTGCATTAGCCTCTGAGCAACACCATCCACTTTGAGTGAACTTTAATTCATCTTTTAATGTTGCTCCACACCCTTTTCAACACTACTATTCCTTCTTATTGCCAGCTCATAGTGAGTTGGGATTGATCCATCCTTCAAAATAATGTTGATACTCCTTACATTTGACTTCCTTCTTCCTAGAAGTCTTCATCTTGATCTTCGGAACTCGTCACTCCCTTACACGAATTCCTTTTTCTATCTAGGTCTATAACATCAAGTAATAACTTGATGATGCAACATGCATTTGTACATCAGGTCAAACTTCATGCACAGATCTAGTCAATCAAGAAGATACAAGAAAAACCAAAAATCCAAATGTGGTACATATAACACATCATTCTAAGCCCGGAATATAATAGTTGAGTATAATACCTCTAGAATTCAGGCTTAGCTGTGTAGTATATGACACCTCCTAGTATAGGTTTACCTCGTGATACTAAGCAATTAAGGTTAAACTTTTCTTTGCCTCAATATCTACCCAAATTGCTCAATTGCAACCGAATAATTTTGAGCAAAGTGATCTCACTTTAGTTCTGACTCACCTCTTACTTTTCTTTTGGGACTACTAAAGGCTACCAACTTTCCATTCTATCGTAACTATCCTCACATGATCTCTCAAAACTACTAACAAAATTGTAGTTACTACCTTACTCCAGCAATTATCGTAATATTATAATATCTATGACTTCTATCATAGACCTACACTGTTCTTTACTCACTGTTGTTACAAGATTATTTACTATACACTCGTCATTTTTATACCTATTTCATGGTTTCAGAACTAATTTCACCATGAACTTGTTAAGATTTACCTAGTCATCATGATTAAAGAGCTCATCTCACCATGACGACTCTTCTTCTAGCTTTCTATCAATGATTCTTAACAAAATTCTACTCCATCACATGGAATTCTATGGTGAATGCCACATGATTTACTTCCAATTGTATCTATACATATTGTAATGGGTTACCTTAAGTGGTATAATGGTAACAACTAGTGGTAAGATCCTACTACTTCACAGGAATTCTAAATATAGACCCCATCACTAATACTACTCCACATGATATCCTAATCCTAGTTGTAATCTTCTTTGATATTTTAACTTACGTAAGATATCTTAGTGGTGTTATACCTATTTAAGCTACACTAACATAGCATTTCTCTAGATAAGACATATAATTAATCCTTAAGAAAGATGATAAGAACATCCAACTTAAGTGTGACAAGGTTTATCCTCAAGTGGATATCCATCACAAGTCTTGGTTTAGATAAGATGGCTCCTATAGTCACTATCCAACCTATAGATCTCCCTAAAAGGGTTTTAATCCTAAGGTCAAAGCATATGCTCTGATACCAGCTGCGTTGACCCAGCATACCACTGCATGATGTAGTACACTATAGTCGTTGACATAGCACCAATGAAACACCGTTCACTAGTATTACATCCCTCAGAGTGGTACAACAGAAACACATCAGGTCCAAGACATGGCTATAGGTTACAACTCGACTCTTTCCAAAAGATCCAGAGAGCACTCTAGGTTAAAGAGAGAGAAAGAACTTCTAACAAAAAAGAACCAGAAATAATAACTCAGAACTATCTAGTAACTACGACTAGTACCTAAACTATTTGACTTGCCATTGTTGCTATTGCAATGCTCTACAGAAGTAGGTTTTATGGCTAGAGAATCTACTCCTATCTACTTAAGAACTTTTTCTTCCCTTCAGATGATGTCTATGCTGACTTCATTGACTTTATTGAAGAACTTTGAGCTATCGATGATGGTTTCTTGAGTAGAAATTGATGTTGACGTCGTCTTCAACAGCTTAGAACCTAGCAAGGGTTAAGAAGGTACGGTTGAGTATGAGCATACTCAGCAAGTTCACTAAAAAGGAGTGTATGATGCACTATCTCTACAGCCACAGACCATAGGTCGTAGGCAATGTAGGTTTTCGTAAACATTTCTTCAAAGGTTGCACTTATTCTGAAAACTATGTCCGACAGCCTTCACAGGTTGACTAGAACCTTCGTGGGGTTCCTTTCCTGCCGCGTTCGTAGCTCCTTCCCGGAACAAGGAGTAACATGTCACAGTTCTTACACTCTACAGAGGTGCGTCACTTTTCCCACAAGAGACCTTAAGCTTTGTTGCACAGCCGGGAGTATGTCCCCGTTCAAACTTCCATGGTTTGAGGCCCAACTTAAGATCCAAGCCAATCACTACCCTCTCTGTGACCCCACATGAAGACACGATCCTTCGGGGCTGACTACATCTCCATTAAACCCCCTTTCGGGCAAGCTACAATCCTGATGAGTTCCCAAAGACTCTGTAAGCAGCTCTGACTGGTGGTCACCATCAGCTATGGTGAACTCCGACCCAGACAGCTATGCACAGATAATCTAGACTCCTAGCTCGCGGGGAACTAAGGGGTCCCACCCATGTGCTGGATTCTCCAGAACTCCACGAGAAATCAACAGTCTCACAATAAGGTCATCCGTCCATGCGAAAGGAAGAAGATACCGCTGACTTCTCCGTCCCATTCCAAATCTCATGGTTGACGCGTAATATATGGCGCTAGAATCACTGGCGACATTGGTTGTTAAGTCCTAGATCTTATGTTCCTTTACCAGTAGAACTGTATTAATAGATTATTACCACTTGGTAAATAATCCATAATCAGATTATTATGAAAATAATAATTTCTGTCCTTTTTGAAATGCAGGTGATGACAACATTTGAGTTACAAGCATTTGATAGAAAATAATCAAAGGACATGAGCAAGTTGTGAACTTGCCTTTTGTGATTGCAAGATTATGCACTCACGGTCTTCGATACAATAGAATATCCAAATTTTGTAAACAACATCATTAGTCCAGTAAGGACTAATGTTTAAAGAAGCAAGATGCAACGATGCATAAGTAATGTAATGTAATTTGATAAACCCGAAACCTCGGAATAGTCGTATCTGATCTAGGGTTTGGAGTTTGTGACGAATTCTTAGGAATGTGTTGCACTTTTATATCAGCTTCACACTTGTGCTTCTTATTAAGGCTTGTGAGAGTGTGTGAATCAATATGTAGATACAACAAATAGTATGCAATACTAAAGCACTCAAATGGGTCATGGTATCTAAAATATTTCTTAAACAAGATTAAGAATCAATTAGAGCTTTTAAAGAAGTGTTCAAGGATCACTTTTAATGTTTCTTAAAAGAATAACTTTTGAGGAAAATATTACTTTACAAAGTAAAAAGTATTTAAACTTAGGGCTAACACTTTAAGGTTTTCTTATTAGCTAAGATTATTAAAGAGGAAAACATTAATACATTAAACAATCATAGCATAAGTGGTGGAGATTTACTTGTTTTGAACAAGGCATCACATTATAGATGGTTGACTTCTTAACATTCCGCAAAGTTAGAATTTAAGTATTATTACTTGAATGAGGTGGTGTTTTATTAAAGTTATAAGTGAATAGACTTACTTTATTAATTAATGCTTACCTTTTATAAGCATAGATAAGGCATTACTTAAACTACTTAAAAACTTGGTTTAAACCATTGAATAGTTTTCCCAACTTGTAAAAGAATTGGTAGTTAATCTCTTGATGATTTTATAGATGCATAGTATCTTTTTGATAAGCAATATACTACTTTGATGATTTTATAATGGACAAAATTAGAATACACTTAATTTTAATTCATCAAACATTAATTGAACTTGTTATTACATTTTTAAACTTTAAACAAATAATGCTAAAGGCAATAGTAAAGATTTATATAGTTTTAATGAATTAAAAGAAAAGAAAAGGATTAAAATAAGATTTATTAGACCTTTATCTTTTATTTTACTTAAATTAAGAAAGAGGTTGTTTTTAATGTGTAGAATTTATTTTTGTGATCATTTTGGTATATTATACGATTTTTGTGACTTTTAAATAATAAGATATGATTTTTACAAGTTTTGTCACTTTATAAATACTAAATAAATAATAAATACTTAGTTAAGTGATATAATATTTTAAGTTTATATCTTAACATTTTAGTTCTTATTTTTCCAAGATTTTTAGTATATTATTTATATTTTCTTATTTGCCAACATTTAAATATGATTTTTAAAGTATTATTACTTATAAAATCTTTATTAAATAATAATTATTTAAATAATTAACACAATAATGTTTGTTAACAAAGTTAAATTATATATTTTATGTTTCTGAGTATTTTGATATATTGTATACATTTTTTGAATTATAAAATAGAAGATATTGAATTTACAAGTTTTATTCCTTTTCTAATTGAATTTTAAATCATTAAATCCTATTATTAGGTCATGCTGACATCAGCATGACACACATATGCAGGTTAGAATTTTTACATCAGTACTGACTCTAGCCACACACACTGACATGTGGAGTCTATGCCACGTCGGTGACCACGTCAGCAAAGTGGATTTTTATTCAATACAGAAATTATTACAAAATAAAATAAAATGATAATTCATATATGGCATCACCATGATGTCATGGTGACGTCATCAATGGAAATTCCCTCCCAGTTGAGGATGGACCCATCGATTTGGAGCTCGCAGGGCCAAACGGAGGGTGCTACGCGATAGAGGAGACCAAGGCGAACTTGGGAGTGGTGTCGCTGCCCTGTTTTGGTCACCGGAGGTACTCCGGCGACCAACCTGTGCGGCGGCCGACACGGTACACGATGCGGTGATATTCTAGAGCGAAAGGAAGAGATTTAAGAGGTGCTTGAGCACCGTTGGCTCACCAAGATGTTGTTGGTGGGGTCAATTTGGCCAGAGGAGCATTGTACCGATGATAATCGATGGTGAGGTTGCGACGACCGGCGAGATGCAAGGCTCGATTCCGGCCGACACGGTGTGCGCCTGCTTGTGAGATTTATGGGATATGAACGAGGATAGTTAGGCGCTCCCAGTGGTGGTCTCAGCGGGGCCTGGGGCGACCGGAGACGGCGAGGATGACGATCTCCGACGAGATAGGGTTTGCTCCTCTGAGCGGAATAGAGAGGGAAAGATCATAGGTGAGAGAGTGAGAGGATGAGGATGGACAGGGGTATCGTCGTGGCCTCCTTATCCCCTCCCGGCGACGGCGGCGAGCATCTTGGCGCACTCTGACACGGCAGACGGCGACACGTACCTGCTTCGGGGGCTGCGCGAGGTAGACGACAGTGATAAGTGGGACAAAACGGTAAGTTGGGCTGGGCCGCAGCAGAGTGAGCGAGAGATTCCGGAGGGCCCACGCGGGCGTAAGTTAGGCAAAGAAGAAAATGGGCCGTGGGCCACACCGGATGCTTACTCTGTTTCCCTTTTTCTGTTTTCATTTGTGTTTTAGTAAATCCCTTCCAATTTGAATTTTCTCAAGGATTTAAATATCCAGAGAATTTAAAAGTCAAGAATAGTATGGTATAAAGCAAGTATGACTCTCTTCTTCTGATTTCTTATTGTGTATTAAAATATATTCATAATTATATGAAAAGTACTTTTATTTAGTAAAGTAAATATAATTTAGGTTTTAGGGATTATCCTTATATAAAGACCATATAAAATGATCTTTACTTCCACTTAATGAATGAACTGGTAATGGTTTAATATGGAGATTTACGTGTATAGAATCTTATTAATACTTTACCTTATAGAGGAATTATATGTACATTATAAGGTATTAAATCCTAGGGTTTGCAACATGGTGATTTGAATTCCATGGTTCTCTATATTTGGTGGTTTCTCCCATTCCAACCCTACTTAGTTTGTGGGATTTATAATTACCACAGAACACTTTTGGTTAGGTAATGATGAATCAATAATAATCATTGGTGAAGAAATACTAAGGTTTATTCAAATATAGGTATATGGTTTTTGAGAGGATTTAATCACTCATATTGAATTAGAGGTATGGATGATTATTAAGGCTAAGACATATTACTATCATGTTTTGTGACCATGGATAATAACTTTACCTTAGAGTGAGCTACAAAGATTACTCTCCTAATGTGATCTTGAGGTTCTATGAGACTAGGTTTCTATTAAGGTTTAAGACAATAAGGGGGACAAGGCTTCCATCGATACACTCTTAACTGGTATTCTACTTATCTCTTAGACATTTCATTTGGCTAAGAGATACTATCCATTTGTTGCCTAAAAATAGGAATTGGTTTAACTACCTTATTTAGTGTAGGGTTTAAAACAAAGAGGTAGACATGATTCTATCCTGGCTTGATATATTGTTAATTAAAGATTTCCCAAGCACTCCTACCTTAATACCTCACTAAGATTATCTTGAGATAAGGAATTCCTTTTCTAAATATAATCTATATATCTCTCTAATCTTTATTCACAAAGTTCACATCTTCCTGAAAAAGTCAATCATCTGACACCACCATATCCATCACATATGATGACATGGTCATGCCACTTCAACAATACTCATTCTCCTCTTATAATATATATAACTTCCATTTATAAACTACCCTTACTGAATCCATCAAAGTAGTTAGTACTAACTTCATTCCAGAAACTCCTTCATATTTACCTTGCATCTACTTCTAAGGCTTGCCAGATTACACTCCTCTCTATATCACATGTGATATCAATCCTCTGGAATAGGTATGGTACTACTCCCCATAATACAAGTTTGTTCTTGTATCACCTTGGTTAAACTATTATACTTCCAACTACTCCTACAATTTATGTCATATACTTAATCACACTCTAGCTTGACTTCTTATGAGCAAACTAGATGATTCAGCTTACTAGGCTTTACCTAATTTGGTATACTCACAAGTCTTCTTCAATACCTAGTCATCTATTCTCAAGTGACTTGAGAATAATGGCCACCATCATTTGATCAAACTAAGCTTAGGCTTTTAATTGTCTGATCAAGATCTATACTCAACTAAGTAGTAAACTTGTACTAGTCTCTATATACGCTTATCTTGTTAAGAAAGCTTACTCTAAGTTTACACCCACTTGGCTTAACAAGATTATTATTGGATATTCTAATACTACTAGTTTTATCATAGCTCTATAATTACTATCTAAACTCTTGGGTCCAAATATTCCTTCTAGTTAACTTGGGAGTGAGTTAACTCCTCCAACATCAAATGGTTTGATCTCCACTAAGGATCACATTCCATTGATGTTGGCACACTCTACCATAATCTAGTTTATCCTTCTTATTAAGGTTACTTAAGGTCTTTGAAATATTAATATAATAGGTAAAAGGCTATGAGTCAATAATATCTAGGTCAGGAATTGATCACACACATTGATGATCAATAGACACTAGGGCTTGATCAAATAGGATTGTCATCTATTAACATGACACTAAGGGTATGTGATGGATGTACTTAGTTTGACTCCCTTTTCTACTCTATTTTTAATAAGAGTTAATGTTTAAGTACTACCTTAGTACCTATGATAAGAGTAACTATGGAAAACAAGTGTTTCAAGATTTAATTATGAGCTCCTTTTACTTAAGTTATATACTTAACTTGGTATTCAGGGTTTGTGGTATATAATACCTTGATATCATCTTTAGAAGATTAACTATTCATCCTTGAGTTGTGGTATGGAATACCATGTAATGATCTCTAGAAGATTTAATACTCCATATTAAGTAGTGTGTGGTGACTTAGTTTTCTTACATTTGATCTACCCTTAGATCAAATTATATTACCCAAAGATAAGGTTTTAGCAAAGGTCATATTGAAACTTATCGCAGTCAACTTGATGATCTACTTTAGTTCCACCAAGTTAAGAGAAGCTTCAATCACTTTGACAAGTTTTATTTGAAAGCGCGAAAATTATCCGGATTTTCTATGCATGAATGCAATACACACACCTGTGTTTGGCTTATTTCTAAGCTCTAATGCTGGGGTGTTACATGTTAGCTCTGTTTGGATCATACCATATGCTCTTGGCTGGTTTCTTCAATTTCCTCTTCCTTCCACAACTAACAGCAAACTTTGACACAAATCCATCATCATCATCAGAGCACAACTCATCAGGGCTGCACATATCATCATCACTTGGGATAAAATAATAAGGTTCTTCAAAAGGAGCCTCATGATGAGAATTAGTAGTAGGACATGGCCTCTTTGCTGGCTTTTTTGCAAATATGTCTGGTTCCGATAATTCTTCAACATATGATTCATTATCTCCTTCTTCATCCTCGGAGAACTCCTCAACCTCAGTATCTCCTTCATAGTGAAGAAGATGATCTTCTCTCTGCCTCTTTTGTTCATTGAGAAGCTCCAAGATTGTTGTCTCCTCATTATCCTCTCCTTCTCTATGTTGTTGATGCTCCTGTAATTTCCTAACAAGGTTAACCTCAGCTCCCACCGTAATATTATGCTCATCATCATCATGTTGTCTATGTTTCCTCTCCTCCCTCAATTTTCTAATTAAGGCCAGCTCAGCTTCAACTCCTTTATTCTGCTCTTCAGGATTAAATTCACATGTGTTGTACTAAAATCAGTCCTCTTCTTCATCACTAATGCATTCAACATCAACTGCCTTTCCCTTCTGTACATTAGAGCTCTGATGTGTGTCAAAATACAAGGCTTCTGTAATATCAATAGCTACTGGGAAAAAACCATCATCATCAAAGGGATTATTTCTTGTTCTTGTACTTGATCATCTGACAAATAAGTGACACCTTCTTTGTCAACTGAAAACATAACATCGTCATGCAAAGACTGAGGTTCTGTACCTTCAATATTCAACTCAACGGGCCATGGGGCAGTTGAATCCAGTACAGTGATGTTGAGCAGCTTGTCATTCTCAAATTTCTTCAACATCTTGTACTACTTTCCCATATAGTCGATTGTCTCCATTCCAGTCTTTTCTTTTCATTTTTCTTCAACATAATACATCTTATTGTTGGTTCCATATCCATGCCCTTTTACAAGTGCTAACAAATTTAGCACTGTTATGTCTGATTGGCCCAATGTTCTCTCTAAATTGTCTAGCCCAGGGAAATAGAACCTTATCTCGCATATGTCATCATCTAAACTGCATAAGTGAAATAAAAACAGCACTACCGTCAATTACAGTCAAGTAATTACAGTAAATTACCTTACAGTCAAGTAATTACAGTGAATTACAGTCAAGTAATTACAGTGAAGTAATTACAGTCAATTAACTAAATTAATATTTACTAAAAACAAGTTCACCTATCTAATTTAAAGGATGAACCACGATTACTTCCAAATCTGATAGTAATAATGCTATATGTGCACCACACCTTTGAGCAAATAATGGATAAAAACAAGGAGAAGGCGAGGTAGGAGAACTTACTCGACTGCTGTGCCAAAGGACGAAGCCCAGCGATGGCTGCTCTTTGACGGCAACGCCAACACCGCCTTGGCCAGCGCGGCGGCAGAACGATGCAGCGGCGAGGCATTGGGAGAGTACTGCCCTGCAACGCCTCCACGCGAGCTAGCCTCAAAATCGCCGGCGCCGCCGAGCTCGTCGCCGCCTAGGTCGCCGCCGCCAGGAGTCGCCGCCGCCATCGCCAGTGAGGGGTGAAGACACGGACAGCCGCGCGCGGGTACTAACTGATACCCTAGCGTGTCTGAAGCGACGCCGGTTAACGGCCGTTACCGGGCGTGTCGGGGCGGCGCCTAACGAGCGCCACGTGGCCCTGACAGGTGGGCCCCCTTGTCATAAACCGTGTCAATTCTCCATCAGAGAGCGATCAGTCTTTTTTCGACAACTTGAATTTAATCCTGCGATTTGGAAGGCGACCGGTATGAATTAGAAAAATTGACATAAAAACTGGTAGTTTTATGCTATCAACTCAATGTGGGCAAGACTTTTTTTAAGCACACTCGCGTGGCCAGCTGCCCATTAGAGAAATCGAAATTCCGATAGGAAGGCCATACTGCCGGACACTCTACACTCATGTGTGATCCACGATCTATTCTTGGTGGCTGGAGTCTGCATGGATAAAACATAGTAGACTAAAGGGTGGAGTTTGGGTGCTGCATGGACCGTTTGATCTGATCTGATGATCAGGCGCGCGAAACAGATGAACTCCCTAGTCCCTACTGATCGCATGTAGATGCACAGAAAGCAGAGGCCGGGACTGGACGCGGCGACGGAGACGAGACCGGCGACCAGAACCTGGCGGAGCTTCGTGTCCGTGCCATGCGCGTGGTGTGCGTTGTGTGGGGGCGCCAATAAGCGTGCATACTGCATGAGGCTGTGCATGCAAGAGTGCGGATGGATCGAACCAGCAGATAACAACAGGATGCCGGCACAGCGGTAGAGCGGCGCTCGAGCTCGACCATGTCGGCCAGCGCGCGGACGTCGACGGTAGCCACGCTACCCGCACGGAAAGATGCAGTAAAAGGGCTAGATCGTCTTCCGCCACCTCGGCCCGGTGGTGGTGGTCATCGCCAGTCGACACTGTTGGTGTTGATTTGTCACGTTTAACAGGTCAAGATAGAGTCAAATAAAAGGATAAAGATAAGACTAACTTTTAAGTCAAAGAGGGGCCCACCAAAACCAATGAGACAGTGATCTCGTAACGCGTCCTAATTGGGGGCACCTGAACCAACCGATGGCTCTAGGTCTCCTGTCGCCTGCACCATATAAAGATGGGGAGTCTGGCGGCGATCTGGTTGCGCTAGTCCACGATTTGTTTTCCCTACTCTCCGATATCCCCAAAACCCTACCGATCTAGGGCGAGACAGCAGCAACGGGAAGGCAGCCTACACCCCGCTGGTGCCAGGGTAGTGCCGCTGAAGACCGGAGGGCATCTGTATCTTCCCTGCGTTGTCTTCCTCGACTACAGCACAAGCCTGCATCAACCGGACAACAATGACGTCTTCCTCGACTCCAGCACCCTGTAAAGTTCTAATTCTACCACTCTTTATTATGATGATCAGGGGTTCTAGCTGCTCCTTGTTTTGATCTTGTGGTGGCCCTAAGGTTTTTGCCCTAACAGTGGTACCAGATGCCCACAAAGTGTAGCACTAGAACTTTAGATGTTATCTGTAGATCACAGATTGGTCTCATGTATCATGGTTTAGGCAATTAAGATTATGTGGACTGATTATGTTGATACGAATTATGCCTTGTTTCTTCCTCTGTTTAGATCTAAAGTCTCTGCTAATTATACACTGATTTTTTGGAAGATCAAATTAATTAACCATGAAGTTACAGTTAATCATGTTCCTATTAATTTTTTTGATATATATGTTTAGCATTAAGAAACAGGGGAGCTAGATTCGCATATCACAGTCAAAAAAATCCCTCTTTTATGTATGAACCCTAACCCCTTTCATCCCTAAAATCCGAACACATTTATCTCTGCAAAGTTGAGCACGAGTTTTGGGGATGATTTTGAGAATACCTGATGATGTAGCCGGATCCTTGCCTCTCCCTTCAGGGCCCGCCGGAGCACCCACTTCTTCAGTGAGGGCAGGGACCCTGCTCCGCCGCTCTCTCCCGATGGAGGAGTGCGCGGAATGGATGCATGCGTGTCGGTGGCCGTCGTGCCACTCGCCGTCGCCGTCGCCTGATGGCTGCTGAAGCAGCAAACCCGCACAGATGCGACGACGACAGCCACGCTCGACGGAGGAGCGCGCAGGACCTAGTCCAGCGCACGCTCCTCCGGCAAGCGCCACCATCGCGTCGGCAAGATGAGGAGGGGAGGGCGCTGCTCTTGCGCGCGGGGTTGCTGCTTGCTCTCTCGTGTGCGCAACGCCAGTGCTGCTCCGTGCGCAAGCGCGCTGCTGTTGACGCTCCTAGCCGCGCGACGGCTACTGCTGCTCCAAGCTCAAGCGCGCTACTGCTGCTGCTCCGTGCGCAAGAGACGATGTCGCTGCTCTCTGTGGCCGGTGGCTGCTGCTATTGTACCTGCGCGCGCGGCTATTGCCGCTGGAGAGAAGCGGGGAGTAGGGAGAGGGAGTAGGGTATTCTGAGTGGATAGGGTTAGGGTTATGATGTTGAATCCTGGCCGTTCGTAGGATCCACCGATCCACATCAAGCTGGGGTTCAAGACATGCCAGGTGTTGGGTCACGTAGAGATAAACAAAACTTTTTCCCTACGTGGCCCAATAGTGGTATCAGAGCCCTAGCTTCTGGTTTTAGGCTCGAGATCGCGCATATGTGATATGCGGTTGGCGTTAGATTGGATCTAATTGCAGTTTTGGTGGTCGATCTATGAGATAGATCGGTTTTGTACAAAGTTGATTGGATCAACTGTACTCGGGGGAATGGATGATCTGGGTTCCATGATCTAATTGCTAAGGTCGTGCAACGACATACCCCTACCGGTCAGTTTCCGCCATCGGTATAGACTGTGACACGTAAACCCGGATGCGGTGATCGAAGATCAAAGGGTTTGATCGAATAGGAGTCCAGATCGGATTTGGGTAAAATTGTTTTATCCGATGATGAAATCCATGTCCGGAATGCAGATGAGATCTGCGTTTTTGGAAAAATCATCGGGCGCTGCCCGCACCCGCGAGGGGCGCTGCCCCTTCGATCCCCGTCCGTTGTCCGGCTAGCGGGACCGCCGGCTTCGCCCTGTCATAGCGCCTTAGATGTCGTTGTGAGTTTCACAACGCCGGTAGATATCGTATCTATGCATAACTTGTTTTTGCAGGATGATGTTGTGAATGGTATGGCTTATGTGCATGTGATGTGTGTAATCCATACGTGATCCGCGTATCACGGATTTTGTCATCCGGCTGGAGCCTAGGTGATGTCATCTTATTGTATAACGGCCTGTGTGTCGGATTCTCTGTGTAATTTGGATTACTAGCTAGTGTAGTTGTTTGGAGAATCCGGATGGCATGCAAGTCGGTGTACAAGTCGGCTACATGGTGTAAGACGGCACGTGACAAGAGTTGACACGAGTCAGATTACAGGTTTTATGGAGATGAAGATCGCCATGAAGAGAGCCATTACCATTTCACATTATAATTGCTTTATTTTGTGTTATTGTTATGTCTCTGTTTTACCTCTATTAGATAGTTGGTAGAAAGTAATCCCTCAAAGAAGGTCTAGTCGGTTTCCCCGCCAGTGCTGCACCATCACAAGTCGGACATTTTTGGTAGTGGGCTCATAAAATTGAGGTGCTATCAATTCTTTCCGACTAGGTGGGTTCGAGTCGGACTCTTACAGCGGAAGCACTTGGTAATCTAGACAGGTCTATCACAACGGTTGTGGGACTTGGGGAAAAGTTGGATGGGAGCCAGGGCATGTGATGCCACCCATCCAATAGGAGTCGTATGAGATACGATTGACAAGGAGTTGTCTACCTAGATCACTTGACGGCTAGCGGTGATGCTAAAGCTCACTAGTCGACTTGCTTATTTAGGGTCCTGAATCACTAAGTAACCATCGGAGGGGTGTTGGTTCTAGTGGGAGCATAAATATTAAAGTGTTTAATATGCTTGCTCTTTATGGATACATGTCTTAAGTGTTTTACATATTTTCTGTTGTAGATCAATGGCACCTAGCAGTCTTCCTCGGATTTTCAGTTTTCCTTTGAGAACCATCTTAGAGAAAGATAAGCTGAATGGAACTAATTTTACCAACTGGTATCGTAATCTGAGAATTGTTCTCAAACAAGAAAAAAGGGATCGTGTCCTAGACAACCCACTTCCAGCTGAGCCAGATGAGAATGCGACTATCACAGCCACCAATGCCTACCGTCGGATTTGTGATGAATCCACGGAGATTAGCTGTCTTATGCTTGCTCACATGGAAGCGGACTTGCAGCAGCAGTTCGAGAATGTTGAGGCCTACGATATGATCGAAAGCCTCAAAAGTATGTTCCAGACTCAGGCAAAGACTGAGAGGTATCAAGTCTCTCAGGCTTTGTTGAGCTGCAAGCTTAAGGATGGCGATCCACTGAGTCCGCATGTGATCAAGATGGTTGGTTACGTGCAGTCTCTAGAAAGGCTTGGCTATCCCATTAGCGAAGAGTTCGCTACGGACATAATTCTGAACTCTCTTCCTAGTGCGTATGGCCAGTTCATATCGAACTACCACATGCATGGTATGGATAAGAAGCTCACTGAATTACATGGGATGCTCAAGCAGGCTGAGGTGGATCTCAAGAAAGGTGCCAGTCAAGTGTTGATGGTACAAAACAAGGCTAAGTTCAAGAAGAGTTCTTGGACTAAGAAGAAGAAGGCAAAGTCAGGAGGTAAGGCGGAGGACCCAGTCCAAAGCGCTTCCTCAGGGATTAAGCCATCTCCTACAGCCGGATCCACTTGCTTCTACTGCAAGTCGGATGGCCATTGGAAGAGGAATTGCAGCAAGTATCTGGCTGATAAAGCCAAGAGCGGAGGTGTGACTTCCGGCTCAGGTACGCTTGTTTGCAATATTATAGACATTTATCTTGCTAATGCACCTGGTAGTTCTTGGGTATATGATACCGGATCAGTCATTCACATCTACAACTCGTTGCAGGGACTGGTAAGAACTAGGAGCGTTGCAAGAGGCGAGGTTGACATTAGAGTCAGAAACAAAGCGAGAGTCGCTGCGTTGGAAGTTGGCACAATGCAACTTCATTTACCTTCTGGATTCAAAATGGAGCTAAATAATTGTTATTATGTTCCAGTGCTTAGTCGAAACATCATTTCTGCCTCATGTTTGATGAGACAGGGCTATGAGTCGAATATTAAGAATAATGGATGTTCTTTATATTTGAATGATATGTTTCATGGCTTTGCGCCCGTCCGGGACGAGTTATTTATTTTGAATCTTGATAGTGAATCTGTCTATAACATAAATGTGAAAAGGTTAAAACCAAATGATCTGAATATGACTTACTTTTGGCATTGTCGGCTTGGTCATATAAGTTGGAAACGCATGAAGAAGCTCCATGATGATGGACTCCTAACTTCGTTCGACTTGGAGTCGTTCGAGACATGCGAATCCTGCCTTCTCGGCAAGATGACCAAGACACCTTTTGCAAAGAGTTGTGAAAGGGCGTCAGACTTACTGGGACTGGTACATAGTGATGTATGCGGCCCAATTAGCACGACAGCCAGAGGTGGTTATGAGTACTTCATTACCTTCACTTATGATTTGAGTAGGTATGGATATATCTACTTGATGAAACATAAGTCGGAAGCCTTTGAAAAGTTCAAGGAATTCCAGAATGAGGTACGAAATCAACTTGGCAAGAAAATAAAGTTTCTTCGGTCGGACCGAGGAGGCGGGTACATGAGCCATGAGTTTGATGACCATCTAAAGAGTTGTGGAATAGTTCCCCAGCTCACTCCTCCAGGAACACCGCAGAGAAACGGTGTGTTGGAAAGGAGGAATCGGACCTTGTTGGACATGGTACGGTCAATGATGAGTCGGACAGATCTGCCTTTATCATTTTGGGGTTATTGTCTAGAAACTGCAGCGTTCACACTAAACAGAGTACCATCAAAGTCGGTAGAGAAGACACCGCATGAGATATGGACTGGCAAGAAGCCGAGTTTGTCTTTTCTTAAGATTTGGGGTTGTGAAGCTTTTGTCAAGCGACTTCAGTCGGACAAGCTTACAGCTAAGTCGGATACGTGTATTTTCGTGGGATATCCGAGGGAAACCTTGGGTTACTACTTCTACAACCGAGAAGAGGGCAAAGTGTTTGTCGCTCGAAACGGTGTCTTCCTTGAGAAAGAGTTTCTTGGTCGGGGAGTCAGTGGGAGTACGGTGCATCTCAAAGAAATTCGAGAAATATCGGCTAGCAGCGAGTCGACAAAAGCCTTAGAGGTTGAGCCGGACGTGGTACCTGAGCCGGAAATTGCACCGACACTGCGAAGATCGGCTAGATTGCGAAGTGTTCGTGATGTATTGCTGTTAGACAGTGATGAGCCGGCAACTTATTCGGAAGCGATGGTGGGTTCTGATTCCGAGTCATGGCTTGGAGCCATGAGATCCGAATTAAAGTCCATGGATGAAAATCAAGTTTGGAACTTGGTTGATTTGCCAGACGGTGCAAGACCCATCGAGTGCAAATGGGTCTTTAAGAAGAAAACTGATATGGATGGAAATGTTTCTATCTATAAAGCACGGCTTGTTACGAAGGGGTTCCGACAAGTTCAAGGAGTTGACTACGATGAGACTTTCTCTCCTATAGCGATGCTTAAATCAGTTCGGATCATGTTAGCTATAACAGCCTATTTCGACTATGAGATATGGCAGATGGATGTCAAGACGTCTTTCCTTAATGGAAATTTAACCGAGGACGTGTATATGATACAGCCCGAGGGTTTTGTCGATCCGGCTAATGCTGACAAGGTATGCAAACTTCGGAAATCCATTTATGGGTTGAAGCAAGCATCTCGGAGTTGGAATTCGCTTTGATGAGGTAGTCAAATCGTTTGGCTTCATCAAGAGCGATCATGATTCTTGTTTATACAAGAAGTTTAGTGGGAGCAAAGTAAACTTTCTGATCTTATATGTGGATGACATATTACTGATTGGAAATGATGTCCAGATGTTGCAAGAGACCAAGGAATCATTGGAAAGGAGTTTTTCGATGAAAGACTTGGGTGAGGCGACTTACATACTAGGAATCCGGATCTATAGAGATAGATCAAAGCGGCTCATTGGATTGAGTCAAAGTACATGTTTGGACAAAGTGTTGAAGAAGTTCAACATGGAATCGTCTAAGAAGGGGTTCTTACCGATGTCCCATGGCGTAAAACTTAGCAAGACTCAGTGTCCTTCGACAACTGATGAGCGAAGTCGGATGAGTGTGATTCCGTATGCTTCTGCAATCGGATCCATCATGTACGCTATGATTTGTACTAGGCCGGATGTTTCCTATGCTCTAAGTGTTGTGAGCAGATACCAGGCTGACCCTGGAGAGATCCACTGGGCAGCGGCTAAAAATATCCTCAAGTACTTGAGAAGGACTAATGATATGTTCCTGATTTATGGAGGTGAGGATGAACTCAGTGTAAAGAGTTACACGGATGCGAGTTATCTCACTGACTCGGATGATTCTTGTTCGCAATCCGGATATGTGTTTGTGATAAACTGAGGGGTTGTGAGCTGGAAAAGTTCCAAGCAAGAAACGGTGTCTGCGTCTACGACAGAGGCTGAGTATATTGCTGCCTCGGAGGCGGCAAAGGAAGCCGTTTGGATGAGGAATTTCCTCATGGATCTTGGTGTGGTTCAGGGCTCGTCCAATCCGTTAGACGTGTATTGTGACAACAATGGTGCTATTGCACAAGCCAAGGAACCTAGACAACACCAGAAGAACAAACATATACTCATGCGGTACCACCTTATTCGCCAGTTCGTGGATCAAGGTGATATCAAGTTATGCAAGGTACACACGGATGCAAACATTGCGGATCCGTTGACAAAGCCACTTCCATAGCCAAAGCATGAGGCGCACCTGAGAGCAATGCGCATCAGATGCCTGGACATGTGATGTCGGAAGATTGACTCTAGTGCAAGTGGGAGACTGTTGGGAATATGCCCTAGAGGCAATCATGAATGATGATATTCCTGTGTATTCATAAGGTTATGGTCCATGTATGAACTGCTGATATGTATCATCTAATATGTGATTTGATTGTGGAACTACATATTCATGTTGTCCATACTAATTGTCCTTGGTCATTGAGGTTGTGCCGGACACACAACTTAGACCAATGTGAAAGTCGGCAGATGACTAGGTTCCACTTGTCATGGGCATGGAGATTCTATTCCGACTTACACGGATTCGGCTAAAGAGTTTAGCGAGTCGGAATGACCCATATTGAGATGCAACGAACAAGTCGTCATTTGCATGTCTCAATCAATGTAATCCTTAGACCTGAGGTTATTGCACAATCCGAGTTGAGGATCTCCGACTTAGGTTCTGTCAAACGCTGTTTCGTCACTGGGCAGTTATAAAGGCGGAGTTCGGGTCGTCTGAGAATCAAGCTGTGTGACGTGAATAACCAAGACGGGATTTTGCCCCTCCATCTGGAGAGATATTCTCTGGGCCCTCTCGGAAGATATGATTCGGAAAGCATGGTCATGCACGTCTCGGATTAAGTGTTAACCAAGGCAACCGACTAAGAGTTAGTCGGATGAATCACTTATCTCGGATCGAGAAAGAGAGTCAGACTATTTAAGGGATGACGATCATTCGCCTATAGTCCGACAAGGTATATCGTGAGGCAAAAGGGACTCAGACAAAAGTCGCATTAGAAGGTATGTCGTCATGACTTATTGGTACTTGGGAGTTGGCACGTTCTGCTAGGAGCCACTACCAACTGATCGATCACGAGTGAGACTCGGAATCGTGTCCGGGTTACCATGAGTCTGTCGGGTCACACACTTAAGAGCGGGAGCAAGTTTGGATTAGACCCAAACAGGAAACCTATTTGGGTTGGACCCAAATAGAGACATGGACTTAGTCAGCAAGTGAGACTTGCAGTGGCTAATATAGGCCTTTTTAGTGAATGGGCCACAAGTGAGTGGAGCCCACTTTCACTCCCTATATAAGCTGGGGCGCAGGTGCTTAGAGCACAAGGATAGGTCACTCCATGTGTTGGAAACCCTAGCCCTAGTCCGTCCTGTCGCCGCCGTACCGGACCTAGCAGTCCATCGCCGGCGCTCCTCCTCGTATGTGTGGATACCGGCGGAGGTGTTGTACGTTCAGCACTTCGACGATCGTGAAGAAAGTACGGATCGTGGATCGTGGAACCGGAACGGATCGCGAGGACTGCACTGCATCAAGCGACGTGCTTCATCAATTCCGCAATTGCGCGTCTAGTGGTAATCCTCGTGGCCTTCTACCTGAGCTAGATCTAGGGATCACCGCGTAGGGAAAAAGTTTTGTTTATTTCTACGTGGCCCAACACCAGGTAAGGCTTAACGGGCCTAATCTGGGGATGGGTTGTGGCCCAGGAAGAAAAAATGGGTTGCCTCGATTTGTTTTATTTTTTCTGTGTTTTTTGTCGGTGCAATTTCTTTATGTCTATACTGACTTTTAATACAGAAATTAGTTGCCTAAATTATGAATGTAAAACATGTTATCATTGTGAACCAACGAGATTTTTTATTTAGAATATTTAATATGTTTTAATGTTGTATGATCATTTAAGCAACGAATAATATAGATTTCCTTATGATTAATTTCGGTGCTTATTATGATAATGTACTGACTATAAAATTAATTCTAACCAACGTTGTGTTAATTTTGTATGTTTCCCCCTACTGTTATTCTAATTGTATGTCTTTTCTGCCCAACGGTGTTTTGACATATGGTTAGAAATTTTGATGTTATGGCATATTTTATTTACATTCATGCAAATTACTAATAAATTACTATGTGAAAATTTCAGCTTCCGCTGCGATACGCTATGACACTGTCGAGCCACTGACGGGGAGTAACTTTCCTCGTTGGAAGAACTCTATCAAGTTAAGTTTTGCTTTTGGTGATTTTGATTATGCCTTAAGGGAGGATAAGCCCATGGCTCCCGCTGTTGGTGCCGAGGGGTATGAAGACTTAAAGAAAGCTTATGAATCCAAGATGGAGAAGTGGGGAAGATCCAATCATGTGGCTATGCTACTGATGAAGTATTCCATCTCACCTGAGATTATTAGGACTCTCCCCAAGAAGGATACTCCTAAGAAATTTATGGCTGAAATGGATCGTATGGGCACCTAGAGGGGGGTGAATAGGTGCTACTTTAAATTTTAATGCTTTTTCAATTTTAGGCTTAACACAAAGGGTAAATTCTCTAGATAAATTATTAGATGAAATTTCCCTATATGCCAACCTATCTACTAGCGAGTAAAGAGCGAGTGGAAGAGGAACGAGTGAACCGCAGTGAAGCACGCGGAGACACGGGATTTGTTTGACCGCAGTTCCTTCCTTGTTAAGGGAAGTTCGTCTGTGTTGGAGGGGATGGCGGTACTAAGACCACCACGCCACAATAGGCATAACCCTGTTCTCCGATGGATCCCACCACCAAAGGACTGATCCACCTTTCCACTATAAGGACCCTTCGAGGCGGGTACCGGTGCCTTTACACAACTAGCGGGGCACAACTCCACAATCAACTTGGAGGCTCCCGTAATGATAACAAGCTGCCATAGGAACAAGTTATCAATAACAAAGAACAAGATCTAGATATTGACAAGAATACTAGATCAGGGATTTCTCCGAATGAATGGAGAGGAGTTGATGTGCTTGATTCGTGATGATGATGACGATTCTCTCCTCCTTCAATTCCGCCAAAAATCGAATCCTTCGGGTGGTTGAAGTGGGAGATCTAGAATGGGAGCTCTTTCAAAGGGTCTAAACAATTTCGAGTGAATCAAGAGTTCTGCTCGTTGGGGAAGAAGGGATATTTATACCCCTTCCAAAACCAAGCCGTTGGAGCTTTCGGGGGCCGGATTATCCGTCCCAAGTGAGGGCCGGATTATCCGGCCTAGGGAAAACTCCGCTCCAGACTCAGATTATCCGGCAGAAAAACCAGCCACGGACAGAAGCTCACGCAGACTTTCCCTTCACACTTTCTTCTAGGGACCGGATTATCCGCCCTAGCCACGGAATATCCGGGGGAAATTCCGCCCCAGACAGAAGCTTGCGCAGGAGCTCACTTGGGTGATTTCCCTAGGGCCGGATTTTCCGCCCCAACAAGAGGGTCGGATTAACTGGTCCAGGGAGAAAATCCGCCCTAGAGCTGGAATTGTCCGGGGGAAAATCTGCCCCTAGACAGAGACTTGCGCAGAGCCATCCTTGCCCAAGGTGGTCTGGCCGGATTATCCGGCCCATGATGGGGGCGGATAATCCGTCCCCCCAAAACTCTCAAAACTTCCTGCAACACTTAGTGCACATTAGAATAATCCATGGTATTGTTATCTAACACACAAAACCTGGGAAATCATGAAATGTTCTTTCAATCTCCCCATTTTTGGTGTTAGATGACAATACTAGGATTTGCAAGAAGGATTAAAAGACCACCAACAAAACATGGAAGAGACTCCCCCTCAATGTGTGCATATTAGAGATTTGCATTTGAATACAAATGCACACAAGTAGGTGAAAGTCTATTCCATTGAAATATAAACAACATAATCATACCACCGAGATAAAGAGAGAGGCGTCCTTGAAATATCCACAATTATCAACATGATAACCAATATACGCGTCTTCCTTGAGACAGATTACCAGCATAATAGGATATGAGTAAATGAATCCATAGGCATAATCCATGAGATAAATCCAGACGTCCATCGACACAAAGTCTCAAACACACCACAAACCACAAATAAAGTTTAACGCTAAATGGACACAAGCAAGAAAACAACGAATGAAAAGGTACAAATGCTTGTGCCCGACCCATGCAAATCCTCGAAGACCTAACAGAACTACTTCTCCCCCTTTGGCATCGAGACGCCAAAAAGGAAGAAGAGCGATGCTAGCGCCCCAAGGTATCACTCGTAGTCCTCGTCCTCGTTCCCATCATCATCTTCATCCTCAAGATCCTCAGTGTCATCGTCCTCATCATTAGTAGTGGTCGCAGAAGGGAACAAGTGATGCTCCAGCTCTCCATAGTTCAGCCTAGAAGAAGAGTTACACCGAGCATATGGTGTGGGAGGAGTAGGAGCCGGGGGATCACAAGAGGCACCAGTCACATGGTGAAGGATGAGCTGCTGAGAGTGAGCCAACTCATGGCGCTGCTTGTAGGCCTCATACTGGCCCTTGCGTGTGTCCACGCCCATGCAAAGAATGTGGCGTTGGAACCAGTTCAGCTGCTTGATCTCACGAGCAACGGGAGGCATTGGAGGCCTGCGAGCATCCCTCATGAGAGCCTCAGGACCATAAGAGGGGTGAGAGGTCTTCCGAACCTTGTTGTAGATCTTCTTTGCCTTATGCACAACATCAATGTTGAAATCTTCAGAGGGAAGCAGGTGCCTAATGAGCAGCATAATATAGGGTGCATAGGGAATGGACAGACGGTTGAACATAGCAGCAGTCAATTCATGGTAGATGAAGTCCATCACATCCAGCTTGTACTGCACGGACTTATCCTCGCACGAGGCAACCTCATGAGAGAAGGCTAGTAGCTGGACAAGGTGACCACTGATGCTATCATTGTTGCCTCCACTCGGAGTGATGGAGTCATGGAAGAGGCCCACCAAGGCAACATAGATAGGAGCAAGACCAACAAGGGTGCCCACAATGCCATTGTCCATCGTGCAAGGAGAGATAATTGCATCTTTGTTGGGCTTCAGCTAAGTGATGATGCGGTGGCCACTGACCCTATCCCTACTGCGGAAAGAGTATCCAAGAACCTCAGCAAACACACGGAAATCAGAAGTCATAGGCCGGTCATGAGTCATCCACTTCATAGTACGATGCTCATCTCCATAGATAACTAAAGTGGAAAAGAACTGCTTCACCACCTCAGAGTCATATGAACACTAGAGAGCCATGAGATGGTGCAGCCCCATCCGCTCAGCCACGTACATGGCATCAACAAGGTGGGTCTTCTCCAAAGCCTCAGCAAGAATCAGCAGGTGAATAGGCCGATTGTTCAGCCTGGCATACACATCTTCATATATCCCTTTCTGTTCAGCACACCAAAAGCGAGAATCCCCCAGCTCAGAATCACGTGGCAGCTCTGCAAACAAATCACGGTGACAGATAGAGGAATAAGTGATAGGATCCATAGCCTTGTAGTTGATCTTGGGCTCTTTGCCCTTTATCTTGGACACACCCCTCCTGGATCTCTCCCGCTTCTCTTGTTCTGCCATGCGTGCAGCGTCTTTTTCTCTTCTCCTCAACTCAACCTTGTCCATAATATGACCCTCATTGTCTACCCCGAAATAGATAGTACGAGGACGACGCTTGTAAGTCTTAGGAGCACTGGAACCACCTGTGAAGAGAACAAGGGCGATAGCATGGGGATAAGCATACACACAAGTCCAAGAGAGAGCGTGGAAAAGGTAGTCAAAAAGTTCATAGGACAATTCTACTCAATGCACAAACTAAGGCGAAATTGAACCAGATTCGATTCTGTCCGTCCGGATTATCCGGCCCTGGCAGAAATTTTTCAACAAGCCTAGATTGAGTGCAAGGAAGTAGATTGGGCCTAGAAACTTCAAGACTACGAGTTCTACGCGAAACCACATCCTTCTAGACAATGTTCCACCCAACAAATGATACATCTAGCCAAAGATGGGGAAAGAGGGAGTTACCCTCACTCATTGGAGGAAGAACACAGAGGAGAAGGTACCCGGAGGCGCGGAGAAGAAGACCCGGGGAGGCCCGGAAAATCCAGTGGCCGGAGAGGCTCCTGGGAGGGTGGGGGACGGCAGGCGGCAGCTGAGGAGGAGGAGAGGGTTGGGGGAGAAGTGCTACTCGTTATGAGCCCTTCCCCCCAATCCCTGCTCTTTAAGATGAAATCCGCCAGGGCCGGATTATCCGGCCTACACTTGGGCCAGATTATCCGGCCTCAAATCTAAATTTCTGTTGTACACAGATTCAGGCCCGCGCGTCCCCAAACAACACCCCCACAAGGTGTACAAGGGACTTGTGTGCAAGAATAGATGGCTTAGGGGTAGGGAAAGGCTTAGGATTAAGAGAGCCAAACTAAGATGGTACTATACACTCAAAATTGCAAGAACCAAATCAAATAAGAGCCAAAATTGAGTGTGATTCCCATAAGAACATGAGATGAGCAAAAACAACCAAAAAGATCCACAAAAATCCAATTCTCCTCAAGGGAGAGGGCGGTGGCCAAAGCCACCTTGTTCGAGTGTATGGTGTGACACCGCGAAGATATATCTTGGGTTCACTACCAATACTCATCAATAAGCTCACATATCACAAAATGATATTAAGAGAAATGATTTATCTTGCTTTTGACATTATGGGGGAGAGTTTAGCCCAATTAATTAGGACCACACTCCCCCTATATCCATGCCCACATCTATACCAAATAAGACTGAGATGTATGAGTGAGTGCATGGGTAATCAAGACAAACTCCTGGAATCAATGATATTTAGCTCATTCCTCAAGTAGCAGAATCTTGCTTCATCAAGTGGCTTCGTAAAAATATCAGCAAGTTGGTTCTTCATGCTCACAAAAGATAGATCAATATCGCCTCGAGCAACATGGTCTCGAATAAAATGATTCCGAATCTCAATATGATTTGTCCTTGTGTGTTGTACCGAATTGTACGCAATTTTGATTGCACTTTCATTATCACATAAAAGAGGCACTTTGTCACAATTGACACTGTATTCCTTTAAAGTTTGCCTCATCCACAATAACTGAGTGCAAGCACTAGCAGCAGCAACATATTTAGCTTCGGCGGTGGAGAGAGATACAATTCTGCTTTTTAGATGACCAACACACTAGAGATCTTCCCAAGAATTGACAAGCTCCAGAAGTGGATTTCCGATCATCCTTATCACCAGCCCAATCTGAATCAGTATAACCGCATAGAGAGAAATTGGAGCCCTTGGGATACCATAGACCAATAGGGGAATGAACCAAATATCAAAAGATCCCCTTGACCGCCACTAAGTGGCTTTCTTTAGGAGCTGCTTGATACCTTGCACACACCCCTACACTCAACACAATATCGGGTCTAGATGCGCAGAGGTAAAGAAGAGAGCCGATCATGGACTGGTATACCTTTTGGTCCACATCTTTACCATGGGGGTTAAGTTCAAGGTGACATTTTGTTTGCATCGGAGTGGCAACACCATTAAGATCCGTCATCTTGAATCTCTTGAGCATGTCTTGGATGTACTTTGCTTCATTGATGAAGGTTCCTTCTCTAAGTTGCTTGATCTCGAATCCAAGAAAGAACCGTAATTCCCCCATCATAGGCATCTCAAACCTTTCAGTCATAAGCTTTGAAAATTCATCATTAAAAGCTTTATTAGTAGAACCAAAGATAATATTGTCTGCATATAGTTGGCATACAAACAGCTCCCCCTTAACCTTCTTAGTAAAAAGAGTGGGATCGATTTGCCCAACTTCGAAGCCACGGTCTAGCAAAAGCTCTTTAAGGTGCTCATACCACGCACATGGGGCTTGTTTAAGGCCATAGAGTGCCTTATCGAGTTTATAGACATGGTTCGGTAAGTTAGGATCCTCAAATCCCGGGGGTTGCTTCACATATACCAACTCATGTAGAGGACCATTAAGGAAAGCACTCTTGACGTCCATTTGCTGCAATTTAAAATTGTTATGGGCAGCATAGGTAAGAAGGATATGGATGGACTCAAGCCGAGCCACAGGAGCATAGGTCTCGTCGAAGTCAATGCCCTCAACTTGAGAGTAGCCTTGTGCCACAAGTCTCGCCTTGTTCCTCACAACAATGCCATTCTCATATTGCTTATTTTTAAATATCCATTTAGTGCCGATAACATTGCGGCAATCTTTGGGCTTCTCCACGAGTTTCTAGACCTTGTTGCGCTCGAAATTATTTAATTCTTCATGCATAGAAACAACCTAGTCTGGATCTTCAAGAGCTTCAAAAACTTTCTTGGGTTCCACCATTGAGATGTGAGCTTGATGCTCACCAAAACTTGCCAATTCCTTTCTTGTAGAAACTCTTCGTCGAAGGTCACCTACCACCTTGTCGAGGGTGTGACCCCTTAACTCAAGGTTCCGATCAGCACGAGCCTTGCGACGAAGTTCAATAAGCTTGTTGTCTCTTGGTGGAATAGTTTCATCATTTGAATCTTCATTGGAATCATTACCTCGACCTTGATTAGAATCAGGGTTAACAGAAGTAGGAGGTGATGAAGCATGTCCTTGAGGAGGGTCAGCAGCCATAACAAGAGGTTGCTGAACAACTGGTGGTTCAGGGCCGGATAATCTGGCCGAGGGTGAGACCGGATAATTTGGCCTGGGAGAACTTGTTGCAGCTTCATCAGACTGCCTAGGATTTGCTTGAGCTGGAGAGGGGCCGGATAATCCGGGGTCAGCCGGAAAATCCGTCCTGGAGCTTGCAGCGATTTCTTCAACACCAGGAGCAGGTAGTTCATCAGGATGGGGGTGGTCGGATAATCCGGTGTTAACCGGATAATCCGGCCTGGAGCTTTCTAGAACATCTTGACCTTCAGCAGTTGATGGAGATGGTGTAGAAGTTACTCCCGTGGTTGGAACATGATGAGTACGTGTAGATGAGGGCTCTTCATGAGTAGAGCATTGTCCTTCCCGATCAACCACAAGGGGTTCCTCAATGGGGCAGAAAAATCCCACGCCCATTCTTCTTATGGCATCTTGGGGTATTTCAACATCTGCTTCACAAACATCAACTTGCCCCGCACGGGAGCCGTCATTTTCTTCGAACACCACACTACAAGATTCTACAACAGTTCCGGAGAGCTTATTGTAGACTCTATAAGTGTGGGATTCGACACCATAACCAACAAAAATACCTTCTAGAGCCTTAGATTCAAACTTACATAAACGAACTCCCTTGATGAGAAAGAAACACTTACACCCGAATACCCAAAAGTATGAGATGTTTGGCTTGTTACCGGTAAGTATTTCAAATGGAGTCTTGTCCAAGATTTTATGGAGGTATAATCGGTTGGATGAATGGCAAGCGGTAGAGATTGCTTCAGCCTAGAAATTATAAGGAGACTTGAATTCGGCTAGCATTGACCTTGCCATATCCATTAGAGTCCGATTCTTCCTCTCGACTACACCATTTTGTTGAGGGGTGTACGCAGCGGATTGATGTCTTATCCCCTCTTCACTTAGGCACTCATTTAAGGTGTAGTTCTTGAACTCGGAGCCGTTATCACTTCTTATAGCCAGAATAGGGACGTTGTGTTGACGTTGAACCTCATTGGCGAAGTCGATGACCGTTTGTTGAGTTTCACTCTTCAACTTGAAGAAATAAACCCAAGTCTATCTTGAGTAATCATTAACGATCACAAGACAGTACTTCTTCCCACCGAGGCTTGCATGAGATGGAGGTCCGAAGAGGTCCACATGAAGGAGCTCTAACATTGTTTTTACGAGATAATAGTCTTCCTTCGATGAGGAGATTCATGCATTTTCCCTTCAACACAAGCCCTGCAAACACGACCTTTGGCAAAGGAGACATTTTTTTTAGTCCAAGGATGTGGCCACCCTTGTGAAGACTTTGCAAAGTTCTCATATTGACATGGGCTAGTCGGTGATGCCATAACCAACCTGCGTCAGCCTTTCCGAAAAGACACATCGGGCCTATAGTGGTTTTCCCCGAAAAGTCCACCACGTACAGGTCATTTTCGACATATCCCATGAAAGCGACTTTTAGAGACTTGCTCCACAAGAGTACCACCAAATCAGCATCAATATAAACTGCAAAGCCCATCTTACCAAGGGCGCGAACTGAAAGTAAATTGTATCCTAGGGTCTCAACAAGCATGACGTCCTATATCGTGGGCCACCACGACTTTGCCGAGACCCAATACCTCAGATTTTGACTTGTCACCATAGGAGACGGTTATATGATCAAGATTTGGCCGCATCTCCGTGATAATCTCCTTGCTTCCGGTCATGTGACTCGTGCAACCGCTATCGAGTACCCATTTATACCCATCGGAAGCATAACCCTGCAAGAAAGTTACTTCTTGGTTTTAGGTACCCATTTTTCAATGGGTCCTCTCATGTTAGTGACAAGGGTCTTGGGGACCCAAATAGACCAAGGAATGTAACAATCATAAGGACCTACATAACTAGCATAAACATCACCATAATAATCGCAGTATAACTCAAAGTTAGGATTGTTAGCCCCTGCAAAACCATCATGATTAGACTTGTCATTGGTGATGTTGCTAGTCTTTGGTTGAGAAGTATTGCTCTTCTTCTTGTTGTTGTTTTTCTTATTCTTTATCTTGGGAATGTAACCAAGACCTTCTTTTCTATTGTTCGTCCTTTGCTTGCTCAGTATCTCATCAATAACTTCTTTACCTTTGTGTTGAGAACCTCTTGCAAGATCTTCTTTTCCATAAGATGATGTGGAGGTACTTGGCACATCATACAGCTTCAGTTGAGTTTGGAGCTGATAATGAGACTCATTTAGAGTAGAGTGATCACTCTCCAATGCCTTGTGAGCACTGTCAAGTTTATCAAACTTCTCCGAGAGTCTAGCATGAACAGCCCCAAATTCAAACTTTTCTTTCTTTAGTTTCTTTACCTTAGCAAGAGCATTGTCACGTTCTTTGATGAGCTGAGCCACAACTTCTTCATGTGCCTCCTCAATGGATTTGAGTCTCTCTTCCAAAGACACTCAAGCTTCCTCTTCTTCTTCCAAAGCATTCTTCAAAGAAGCTATCTCCAGGGAATCTTCTCTTTCAATTCTGCCCTTTTCTTCAAGAAGATCTTCGGCTTGAGCAAGTTGACTCATAAGAGTATCAAAATGAAGTTTGTGCTCACCTTGCAGGTTAGTGAAAAAGTTGTCCAAAGCAATAAATTCTTCTTTCATTTTAAGACTAGTATGAGCATCCATATCCAATTTTATGTTAGTCTTAGGAAATGAAGAGCTAGAACTTGATACCTCGGACCCTCTTGCCATAAGGCAAGTGGCGTTGTTGTTGATGATGTTCTCATTTGGTGATTCGAAGAGAGATGATGGAGTCGATGTGGTGGCTATAGTAGCCACCTCGCGAGAACTATCTTCATCCTCTTCATCTTCACTTGCGGATGAGTATTCTTCTTGTGCCACCAAGACAATCTTGGGTTGCTTCTTGTAGGGATCATTCTTTTTGATAAATGGCTTCTTCTTAGGTGCCTTGGATTTTTCTTTAAGGATGAGCCTGCCACCATTGTCTTCTCTATTTTGATATGGACATTTGGCTATGAAGTGCAGACAATCTCCACAATTGTAGCATGTACTCAGTTTTGGGCCACTTTCTCTTCTTGCACTTGACCCATTCTTGCGCTCGAGTTCTGACTTGGCCTTGGCAGGATCCTTCCAAAAGTTCCTCGCGTAAAACGCCATGTACTCACCATGAGCACGTTTGACTTCATCGAGGCAGTCCATGGAGGCCCCCTCAAAAGCTCTTTCATCCTCCTCTTGCTCAACAACATTAGCCTTTAGAGCAACATTGACCCCCTTTTGCATTCCAATGGCACGGGCACGTGCATCTTCAGCGTTCTTTGCAGCAACTTTGAATGATGCCATTTCTTCCATGACTTCATTGGATGTCATTTGATGGTAGTTGTGTCTACCTTGCAAGCTCTTCAAGTCCGTTGGCTCGAAAGGCATTAAGGCACTCACATATTTTCTCTTTATCCATGCATCATCAATGTGAGTGGCTCCATGCTTTCTAAATGTTGTTGTAATGCCCTTGAGTCTTCTATACATGTCTTCATGATTTTCACCATCCAACATGTAGAATCCTTCAGCTTCATTACTGAGGGCATCATACCTATTCCTTCTCATGCTTTCATTCCCAATAAAGATATCGGTGAGGGCATCCCAAGCTTATTTAGCTGTGTTGAGATGTTCAATGTTGGGCATGTCCTTGGGACCCACACCGAGCTGTATCATGTGGAGAGCCATAACATTCAATTGGCTGTCCACAACTTCTCTTCTTGTCAGGTTGGTAAGATCGCCAATATGAAGACCCTCTTCAATAATCCTCCAAAGTTCAATAGAGGAGCTGCAAACATGAGACTTCATTAAGAATTTCCATTGATTAAAAGAGGATGCAATAAGCTTGGGTGGATCACCCCTATTGTTTATATGAGGATGAGGGATAGGTGGGTCAGGGGAATATATGTGACGAACCTCACTATATTCCTCCTTACCACTTCCCTTCTTGGAGGTGGAACCATTATGTTTTTCACCTACCACTTCATCATCCTTGGATCCGGTGTTAGCCTTATCCTTGGATGATGGTGTGGCGGCCTCAGAGGAGGATGGAGATGGAGCTATGGATGATGTGAGGCGAGCAATCATTTGATTCATCTCCTCCATCTTGGCCTCAAAGGATTTCAACAAGGTTGTTTCCAACGTCTTGAGATCATCCATTATGACCTTATCCACAGCATCATCCCCATCTCCCTTGGTACCCATACTTCTCTTAGGCGGTTAAGCCCGAATAAAGAGCCGGGGCTCTGATACCAATTGAAATAGATCGTATGGTCACCTAGAGGGGGGGTGAATAGGTGCTACTTCAAATTTTAATGCTTTTTCAATTTTAGGCTTAACACAAAGGGTAAATTCTCTAGATAAACTATTAGATGAAATTTCCCTATATGCCAACCTATCTACTAGCGAGTAAAGAGCGAGTGGAAGAGGAACGAGTGAACCGCAGTGAAGCACGCGGAGACACGGGATTTGTTTGACCGCAGTTCCTTCCTTGTTAAGGGAAGTTCGTCTGTGTTGGAGGGGATGGCGGTACTAAGACCACCACGCCACAATAGGCATAACCCTGTTCTCCGATGGATCCCACCACCAAAGGCCTGATCCACCTTTCCACTATAAGGACCCTTCGAGGCGGGTACCGGTGCCTTTACACAACTAGCGGGGCACAACTCCACAATCAACTTGGAGGCTCCCGTAATGATAACAAGCTGCCATAGGAACAAGTTATCAATAACAAAGAACAAGATCTAGATATTGACAAGAATACTAGATCAGGGATTTCTCCAAATGAATGGAGAGGAGTTGATGCGCTTGATTCTTGATGATGATGACGATTCTATCCTCCTTTAATTCCCCCAAAGATCGAAGCCTTCGGGTGGTTGAAGTGGGAGATCTAGAATGGGAGCTCTTTCAAAGGGTCTGAACAATTTCGAGTGAATCAAGAGTTCTACTCTTGGGGAAGAAGGGATATTTATACCCCTTCCAAAACCAAGCCATTGGAGCTTTCGGGGGCCGGATTATCCGGCCCAAGTGAGGGCCGGATTATCCGACCTAGGGAAAACTCCGCCCTAGACTCGGATTATCCGGCAGAAAAACCGGCCACGGACAGAAGCTCACGCAGACTTTCCCTTCACACTTTCTTCTGGGGACCGGATTATCCGGCCTAGGGGAGGGCCAGATTATCCGGCTGGGGGGAAATCTGCCCCAGCCACGGAATATCTGGGGGAAATTCCGCCCCCAGATAGAAGCTTGCGTAGGAGCTCACTTGGGTGATTTCCCTGGGGCTGGATTATCCGCCCCAACAAGAGGGTCAGATTATCCGGTCCAGGGAGAAAATCTGCCCTAGAGCCGGAATTGTCCGTGGGAAAAACCGCCCCCAGACAGAGACTTGTGCAGAGCCATCCTTGCCCAAGGTGGTCTGGCCGGATTATCCGGCCCATGATGGGGGCGGATAATCCGGCCCCCAAAACTCTCAAAACTTCCTGCAACACTTATTGCACATTAGAATAATCCATGGTATTGTTATCTAACACACAAAACCTGGGAAATCATGAAATGTTCTTTTAATGGCGTCCTTGGAGGAGCAGTTTCTGGGCTCCGAATAGGTTTAAGCGCATGAGCTTCTTCATAAGCTACTTGGGAAGTATAAATGTAATGGAGAAGTTAGGAGCCACATAATGAAAATGGCCTCTACTTCTCAAAAGCTGAAGACACTAAAGTGTGAGCTCAGTGACAATCTCCTTGTAATAATGATATTGGAGTCCCTCCCTGATGAATTTGATCAATAGAAGATCAACTACAACTCCATGAAGGCAAAGTGGACTCTTCATGAACTAACCGCTAAAGTTGTTCATGAGGAGGAAAGGTTCATGGGGCAGAACAAGGATCAAGCCTTCCATGTTGGCTCCCAAAAGAGAAATCATGATGAGTCGAGTTCCCCAAAGCCTCCAAAGAAACCCTTCAAGAAAGAAATGCCAAAGTCTAAGGAAAAGGAAGTTGGACAGTCCTCTAGAAGCGCAAATGGTGAGAATGTGTGCTTCCACTTCAAGCAAGGAGGTCATTATAGGAAGAACTGTCCAGAATACTTCAAGTGGATGATGAAGAGAGGTACATATGAAATTACTTTTGTTGATGAATTACATTATGCAAATTTCTCTTGTACTTCATGGTGGATTGACTCAAGAGCAACTGCTCATGTTGCTAACTCTATGCAGGGATTAAGTATGATCCAAACTACAATAAGAGGTTCAAGAAAGCATAAAGTAGCGAATGGAGTTGAAGTTGACATTGAAGCAATAGGGTCACTCACCTTGGAGCTCCACACCGGCTTTAATCTTCATTTAAATAATGTTCTTTATGTACCTACTTTGAATAGGAGTTTAATTTTTGTCTCTTGTTTAGATGATGAGATGTTTGAATGCTTGTTTGGTCACAAACAATTTATTTTGAAATATTGTGATAAACATGTTGGCCTCGATGTTAGACGAGGCAAACTATATATGTTATCTCTCAATGATTATGTGATGCATGTGAGTAATGTTTCGGATAATGAAAAGAAATGGAAGGGTACTAACACTTCTTCGAAATTTTGGCATAGTCATTTAGGCCACATTTCGAGGGGGGAATGGAAAGACTTCTTAAAAATGATATACTCCTTCCATTAGACTTTTCAGATGCAGACAACTATGTAGACTGCATTGAAGGAAAATATGCGAAAACGATTAAGAAAAGAGTCGTAAGAGCCACAGGAGTTCTCCAACTTATTCACACTGACATATGTGGACCTCTGAATGTTAAGTCTATAGATGGTTTTGACTCATTCATCACATTTATAGATGATTTCTCCCGGTAAGGTATATTTACCCCATACGCGGTCGATCAAAATATTTGGACAAATTCAAAGTATTCAAAGCCTAAGTTGAGAACCAACGGAATGCAAAAATTAAAGTTATACGATCTGATCGTGGGGGAGAGTATTATGGAAGGCATGCTCCTTATGGGGAAATTTCAGGACCTTTTGCCAAGTTCCTATCTGAAAATGGAATTGTTGCCCTGTATTTAATGCCCGGCGAACCTCAGCAGAATGGTGTAGCTGAGCATAGAAATCGCACACTCATGGATATGGTGTGTAGCATGCTAAGACATGTAGATTTGCTAGTAAGCCTATGGATGGAGGCTTTGAAGACAGCTGCACATGTACTAAATCTTGCTCCTACTAAAGCTGCACCATCCACACCTTACAAGATGTGGACGGGAAGGAAGCCGAGCTTGAACTACCTACGTGTGTGGGGTTGTCCCGCTGAAGCTAGAGTTTTGAATCCGCAACTAAAGAAGCTAGATCTAACAATAGTTAGTTGTTTGTTTGCTGGATACCCTCATATGGGAAAGGGATATCGCTTCTATTGTCTAGGTCACACCACTAAGTATGTGGAGACACGACTAGCGGTATTTTTTTGAAGATAATGAAGTAACGGAAATGAGGAAGATCGATTTGAGGAGAAGAAGGTGTGTGCTCCATGCCCGACTATCCAAGAAATCGTTCTACCAATACCAACGAGAGTAACTTCACATATTTCTGAATCTGATATTTTAGGCCCTCCACCTAGTGGTGATGCTGAAACTAACGAAAATGATAATGAAGAGCCTCACCAATCATATGAAGAAAATTATCCACAAAATAATTATGCCCCTTCACCACCTCCTCTGAGAAGATCACTTTGAGAAAGGAAGAAATCCATCCTAGAAGATTATGTCACTTACATGAGTGAGGATGTAAATGATAAAGGAAAGGTGGGGGGTACAAACTCATACAAAGAAGCCATTAAAAGTATGAATTCGTCTAAGTGGCAGGTTGCCATGGAAGACGAATTGAAGTCTATGGCCTCGAATGATGTTTGGGACTTAGTAGATGTTCCCAATGGTGCTAAAAGAGTAGGCTGCAAATGGTTCTACAAAACAAAGTACGGCCTCAAAGGGAATGTCAAAAGGTTCAAGGAAAGACTTGTGGTAAAAGGGTTCACACAAAGAGAAGGAATCGATTACAATGAGACCTTCTCTCCTGTGTCATCTAAAGATTCTTTTAGGATCGTCATGGCTCTAGTAGCTCATTTCGACCTAGAATTACACCAAATGGATGTTAAAACAACTTTTCTTAATGGAGAACTGAAAGAAGATGTTTACATGACTCAGCCGAAAGGTTTTGTCATGGAAGGAAGTGAACATTTGGCGTGTCACCTAAATAAATCCATCTATGACTTGAAGCAAGCTTCGAGACAGTGGTACCTTAAGTTTGACAAGATTATTAGAACTTTTGGTTTTACGAAAAATGTTGTGGACAACTGCATTTATGTTAAGTTTAAGGGCAATAGGTTTACAATATTAGTCCTATATGTGGATGACATATTGTTGTCTTGCAGCGATAAGGATATGCTGCACGAGACCAATAATTTTCTGTGTTCTAATTTCGATATGAAAGATCTTGGTGAAGCCTCGTATGTCCTTGGCATAGAGATTCATTGGGATAGGTCTAAAGGTGTGTTGGGACTATCACAAAAGGCATACTTTGAGTGAGTACTAAAGAAATACAATATGCATAAGTGCTCAGCCTCACCTGCTCCAATAGTCAAGGGCAATAAGTTTGAGACATTTCAATGTCCAAGGAATCAAATTGAAACTAATCAGATGACTTATGCTTCAGCTATCGGAAGCATCATGTATGCACACGTTTGTATGCGCCCTGACTTGGCTTTTATAACAGGGATGCTTGGCAGATTCCAACCGAATCCAGGAATAGACCACTGGAAGGCCGCAAAGAAAGTCTTGGCGTTATATGCAAGGCACTAAAGACTACATGCTTACATATAGAAGGTCTGATATCCTAGAAGTCATTGGCTATTCAGATGCTGATTATGCCGGTTGTGTGGACAGTAAGAAATCCACGTCAGGCTACGTGTTCACACTTGCGGGAGGATCCATATCATGGAAAAGCTCCAAGCAAACGATAATTGCCTCATCTACGATGCAAGCAGAATTTATAGCATGTTATGAGGCCACTGGGCACGCTATATGGTTAAAGAATTTCATTTCCGGGCTTAAAGTGGTTGACAACATCTCTAAACCACTTGTGGTGTACTGCGATAATGAATCCGCTGTTTTCTATACGAGTAATAACAAGTCAAGTGATGCTACCAAGCACATTGACATAAAGTATCATATTGTGAAAGATAGAATCCAGGATCATACTATTGATGTTAAGCATATTAGTACTAGTCGTATGCTAGCGGATCCTCTAACGAAAGGTTTACCACCTAGTATTTCTCATGAGCATGTTGCCGGCAGGGACTACTGGAAGCCTTATGATTCTGAAAATAAAGGGTCCATTACAAAGAACCACTCCCATTAAGTAAAATGTTATCCATTTCGAAATAGGCTAGTATGCCATAAGTGTTGAAGTTCAACATCATTTCATTGGCTATTGCAACCCCTCATTTTGGTGTATTATTCCTATGGAGAATGAGCACGTGAAGTTAAACCTAATGATCAAGGGGAAGAATGTTGGTGTTGATCTGTCACGTTTAACAGCCCAAGACAGAGTCAAATAAAGGGATAAAGATAAGATTAACGTTAAGTCAAAGAGGGGCCCACCAAAACCAACGAGATGGTGGCCTCGTACGCTACCTTACGCACCCTGATCGGGGGCACTTGAACAAACCGATGGCTCTAGGTACCCTGTCGCCTGCACCATATAAAGAAGGGGAGTCTGGCAGCGATCTGGTTGTGCTAGTCCACGATCTTCTTTTCCTACTCTCCGATATCCACAAAACCCTACCGATCTAGGGCGGCGTAGCAGCGAAGGGAAGGCCAGCCTACACCCCGCCGGTGCTAGGGCAGTGCCGCTGGAGGCCAGAGGGTATCCGTATCTTCCCTACATTGTCTTCCTCGACTACAACACAAGCCTGCATCAACCGGGTAGCAATGGCGTCTTCCTCGACTCCAGCATCCTGTAAAGTTCTAATTCTACCACTCTTTATTATGATGATCAAGTGTTCTAGCTGCTCCTTGTTTTGATCTTGTGGTAGCCCTAAGGTTTTTGCTCTAACAGGCACCATATGATCCCTGTGACCCTGCTTGCAGCAGCAGCACGAGCGGCAGGGCTATGGTCGTCAGAGGCCATAGGCCGTGCGGTGGAGGTCCCCGGCCATTAAAGTGTTGGTTCAGCTGGATCACGAGCGAGCAGAGTTGTTCAGGCAGAACAAGGAAAGGTGGAGAGCCGAAGCTGGACGGGGGAATCAGAATCATGAGGCCGGATTAGCTTGACTAAACGTTTATTTAACTCAACGGTGGCACTGTTGTAATTGTGATTCAACATTAGGGACAAAATCGTCCAAAAAAGTGGAACCCGTAAAAAACACTTCGTCCTTTATTATTAGGTATAGATATAGATATAGATTAGGTATAGGTATAGATTTTGAAATAAAATATTTGCACACATGATTAATCATTTATAATGTATTCGGTTGCTACATGGTCGTTGACATAGATATATACTCTGAGTATTGTCTCTAAAACCATCATATTAGTAATCGTGAATTTAGTTATTTCTGCGCAATTGTACATTCATCTACTCATTGTCATCCACTAGGAAATAGAGATGTCACATTCATCTACTCATTGTGATTAGAGATATTAAAACCGAGTCAAATCGGAGCTCTCTCACGTTCTCACCGGTTTTGACCTTCCGATCACTCATCCTAGCTATTCTTGGCCGTCTGATTACCCTTTGTATAGGACTGAGCCGAATATCTCTAGGGGAAGCTACTCTTGATATCAAATTGGCCCACCATGATTAATTGGCCCTCAAAATCCCCATTAAAGGTCATCTACTCATGCCGATCTGAGCTTCTTTTTAAGCGCATCAAGCGAACCCAATTCCATTCCAAAACAGACAAAAGACGACTGAGAACGAGCCGATGCGGGAGGCAGCGAAGCGTCTCCGATTGAGGAACCGAAGTGTCTACAGTCGATTGGAGTTCATCCGCTAGCGTTCCATTACAGGGTGGTGGGTGGAGCTAAACTATCGTTACTAGAATCCTTTAATGCGATCAAGCTACACCACATGCCGTGTACGATAGTGCTGGTCAGTTACAATACCGCTGCATGCTCAGCATTTATAGGAAATAAGGCGCGGCCACACGCGGCACCCCGTGGGTCGCTATTAGTTTGGCCCGAAACCGATTAATTAACTAATTAAATTCTTCATCTGCTTTTGTGTAATTCTTTGTTAACTAAATAGTCATTCCTGCCCAGTCCTAATTTTAGGCTCATAATCGGCTCTAGAGTGTGGTTTAAGGACGACTTAACTGCATGTAGGTAGTAGTAGCTTCTAAGAAAAGGGGGCACTGTTTGTAATATTCTGTCGTATATAGTCTTTCGATCTAGCATTTCGCCTTTGTCTGGCCGGTGAAAAGATTATGACAGCATGGAAATTGTTCGATGCAGACATAAAAGATCATTACAACACGGAATATATACATACGTACTCATAATAGAGGAAGCTAATAGCCTTTTATGCGACAATGGCTGTTCGTGGAGCTAGTAGCAGCAAATGCTAGAGCTACAACGTTATTGATTTACCACATACTGTATCTTGATAGTAGATGTCGCATACAAAGGTCTGCCCTGAGACCACTTTGCTACTTGTATTTTGCTAGGTCGCCAGAGGCTAGAGCTTGATTCAGATACACTGCTTTTTCGTATGAAAAAGGTACTCCCCTCTGTTCCACAATATAAACATTTTTTTAGTACAGATTATAGCAGAGGGTCCAGCTATCTTAATCTATCTATACCTAATAATAAAGAACGCAACGTTTCTGTCAACCAGCTTTTTTCTGGACGGTTATGCCCTCCCACTAATTTCCATAATACGGCAGACTGCCACCGAACCGTTTTGTTCTTTCTTCCTCCGCTCTCTTTGACCGCGCTCATCTAGGGAAAAAACAGAGCCTGTTGACCGCCGCCGCCGCTCGATCTCGGGCCATCAAAGCCGCTGCCCTCCTCCGGCCAGGGGAGCGGAACGTCCGCCGCCCCGAACCCCTCGCCATCTCAGGTTCCCTCCTGCGGGACAGCCTCCTCCCGAACGCCCCCAATTAGCTCTCCACCGCTCGCGCTCTCCACCTCCACCTCCGATGCCCTCAGTCCCATTCCTCTGTTCTTTCTCTAGCGCGCCGCCACCTCTCCTCCAGCTAGCGTTTCCACAATGGGAGGGCGTTCGGCCCAGAACGAACAGAGCCAAGCCAATCGAGACGGAGTCCCTCACATCTAGGAACTTCCTCCCTATCCACCCCGCCTCTGTCACCTAGATCCCAAGCACCGGCAGCGACTTTCCCTCTGAGTCAAGATCCACTAGCGGCGCCATCCTCTCTACCTCGAGATCCACCAAAGGCATGCTCATCCCCTGCATCACGCAGCCGGCGGCGGTGCCATCCTCTGCCTAGAGATCCTCGGTGGCGCCATCCTCTCTTCCTAGAGGTCCACTATCGGTGACTCCCCCATCCCCTGCATCACGTGCGGACGGTGGCGCTGCGTCTTGCTCAGTGCCCTTGGAGGGTGGGCACTTGATGCGGTTTGCTATGCGTGAACCTGCTGCACTAGCCGTCGAGCGCTGCATTTGCGCGCCGCCCAGGTGTACGTGTACATGTACAGCTACCCCGGTGTTCTACATACCCTGCCCCGTTGCCATTCTTGGCGCATCTGCTCTCCCCTTCTTGGCATGTAGTCGGAGACTGTTTTGTGATAAGTTCATATGCTAGGCTACAATTCACTTCAAGGCAATAGGGCATGCAGGTAGCTGAGAACAATTCGACTTGATAGGGATAAAATTGGATCCGAAACCCAGTGGGGATCAAGCGAAGACAATCCCCCTCGCTCCTGAAACTATACTCTAATTTCTCTCTTCAATTGCAGCACATAATTCTCTAATTTGCTTACTGTTTTTGGATTTTAGGTTTGGTTCGGTGGATAGCAAAAAAATCCCCAAAACTTTGTCTGCTCTCTGTTCAACTCAGTGCCGGCGAGATCATGCCAGGGGATTGAGAGGATGGGAGTGGCCGGAGCAGGAGGGGCTCGTGGCGCTTGAGCCGGCTGACCGCTGTCTCTCTGGACCAGATACCCTCACCGCGCCCCGCTTAGATCTGGTATTTCTGTTGCTACTTTGTATGCACAGCAATTTCTCGGCCTAAGTGCAGTACGGATTAATAGCTTGTAGCCCGAATAAAATGAATGATTTCTAGAGGAATATTGTGGGTAAGTTTCAGGGTGTTGTGATTGTTATTAGATGCAAATTGACAGTATCAGTAGCAACTCCCTATCAGATTCAGTGTGTTGAAGCTAGGTCTGCGTTAAGTAGGAGGTACAAATTGTGCGTGACTCCATGCTTCCATCCGTCGAGCAAGGCATCACCTGCTTGCCATCCTGCGTGCATGTGCAAGAGACATGGTGATGCGTGTGTGAGATGAGTGGATATTTTAATCTCATTGATTCAATATTTGGCACGGTAGCAGGTATCAGCTCGTCATACTACACCACTGTGACTGTGCTACTCGATATTGTTGATACAAAGCTGCATGTAAAATATAAACTCATCGTTTCTTGTGAAATATGCTCCTCATGGGATCTGACGGTTTCATTCCTTCTATTAGTAAAAGATAGTTTAAAATGCAGGGGAGTCATGCACATGGATAGCGGTGTCGGTCATCATGCCTACTGCTAGAATGCCATGCTAGGAACAAAGTGAAGCAGTGATTACAAGGAGAACATAGGCTGCATATCTGTTTAGTACACATATGTAAGACCTACACATAAGCAGTGTTTACAGGAAGCACATAGGCTGCATATCTTTTTTCACTCCTCCTTTTATTTTAAATCACATTAAAAATATTTGCTGATCACTGCTTATTAAAGCTAAGTTATCAAATACTTAGAACAGAGATTTTGTAGTATGGTAAATATTATGTACAGAAGCATATATGTCTTCGTAATTATTGTGTTTTCAAAAACCATCATGATACAATAGCGGGCATGAACCATGATGCATTTGTAGCTAGGTTAACAAGGTAAGTAGATGATGTTAGATATGCTGGTGTTTAGATGTGGAAGGAATTTTTTCAGTGATATTTTGTTAGACCTAAAGATGGCAGCCAAGATAGCTCTTTTCATAGGTAACCTCCTTGCCGACTTTGGAATCCTATGTAGGAGACCACGAATGGTCAATCAACATTACGTTGGTGTCCGTTCGACGTACAATATATTTTCTTCAGCCCCACCTGATCGCGCCATTGGAAACCACCGACAGCATTCTCCTATATCGGCTATGTCACCTCTTCAGGCCGACGCCGTAGCCAGTACAGCCACCTTCTTCTCTTATCCTCTATATGTTACAGACTTCCGTCCCGCCTCCTTCTATGGTTACTGTTGCACTGCTGTCGGCTCCTATCATCTCTAGATATTTCTAGCAGAGAATCAGATGACGCTAGCACGCAGACACATGCAGGAGTTTTGCCCGATTCTAGCAGAGAATCAAGCTACCCGAGACGAGGAATCTTAATTCATCCGTGAATTAGGTGGCAGCTAGAGCTCTTAATTCGTCCGTGAATTAGATAACAGTACTGATGTGCATACCTGTAGTATATCCATCATGTAGTATGCATATCCGTAGTATCTCCATCATGTAGCACATTGTCCAAGTGTCATGTAGTACCCTTTCTTCTTTGTCAGTGCATATCTGTAGTATTCTAAAAGAAGGCATCGCACCTAATAGTTCTCTTATAATCAGAGGAATGAATTAAACACTGCTAATTCTATGTACTAAGTTATTTCTAGATATCAATTAAACTTGTTTACAAAAAATATGATGCATAAATTGAGATGTTTGAACGATGTTAAGAAATGCAGACCCATTTACTCGTTCTTCTTAGTTTTACTCTTGGTTCTTACTTACAGTAACAGTAAGAACATAAATATGTGATAGGTTTCAGTGATGCAGAGAATGTCTCCTTATTTGTCGTGGAACTAATATCATTGACCTTGGTAAGCTTCTGAAAAAACAAAATAAAAACTCCCGTCGAGCTACTTAGCAGCTATTGCAGGCTTAAGAAGTTAAACAGGAAGCATGATCTGAAGAAGGATGCCAAACTGGTGTTAAAGATCTTGAAGGAATTAGCAAAGTTCATATCCTTTTAAATGATGTATATATTTGAATATTTTACCTACTTGATTGATCTGTAGTTTGAGAAAATGGACTATTAACAGCTTTCCAGTGCTTTATGTTCGATTATCAGCTTTTCGGAGAATATATTGTTATTAAAGAACCAATTCATGGATTTATAACACTCTTTATCAAGGGCTGAGGGCGGCAACGAGGCGAGGACCCCGCGAGGCCAACGAGGTCGAGCGGGGCTAACAGGGCGACGACGCTCGGTGGTGGCGACCGGAGACGGCGAAAGTGAGGCGGCAGGCTGGAAGGAGGGAGCCCGGCGGCGGGGTCCTGGAAAGAGGCGATGGGAACGAGCGAGGTGCTCGGTCGCGTACGGAAGCAGAGAGAGGATCGATCGGGTAGGTGGGTCCGTCGGCGCCTCTGGGAACAAGCGAGTGAAAGGAGGATCGTGCGGGACATGGGATAGGTAGCGATGGCTCAGGGTGCGTGCGTGACCGGGGCGTGTCCACTGGGTGGGGTTTCGCGTGCGTCCGTGCGTGCAGCATGTGGGGTGTGCAGCGTGCGTAACATATCGGTGTGTCTGAGTTTGTTTAAACACACAGCCTTTGTCCAGTTTGTGTAAGAATTGGCCCATATTATTATGATGAATTGTCCGACCATGCTCTAAAATTTGATCCGTCAGTTAAGTACATTTATTTGCATTTTAGATAGCAGATATATCATTAGACCATAAAATCGGAGCTAAAGGAGACTATTGGCATGTAGGATCAACCCAGAAAACACCACGTCTTGATTATTTGAATTTTTCCGTTTCAACTAAACATATCATGTCTTTTAATTATTTGGAGGTGCAACATTCAAAAAAAATACATAGGGTTTGTGATTCAATGCTATTAAAAAATATTTCTATCAATTTTCAGTATAAATTTCTTCTCCAAAACTCAAAGCAACTAAAATTTGGATTGTGTTTTTCCATCTAGAAATTTATTTCTCGTTATCCCGGTGCAACGCACGGGCTTTTTTCCTAGTCTATATCTATCTATACCTAATCTATACCTAATAATAAAGGACAGATTGTTTCTTCCGGTCCAACACTTTTTTGGACGCTTTTACCCCTGTATAGTTGGGCTATTTTACCCGGATAGACACCCTCAACTGAAACTGAACGCACACGCCGGCCCAACCAATCCACCAACCCGACCCTCTCCCTCCGGTTCCCCTTTTTTTCTCTAGCATTGCTGGCCCACCCATCTTCTTCTCCGCTTCCATACATACCCAAAGAAACACGAGTTCCTTCCGGAACGTTAAAAATCCCTGCAAAATCTATCGATTGGCACGATTCCTTGTCCCCTCCGTCAAGAAAAATCCTTCATAAATATCCCCTCCTCCTACTCATTCCGTTTTGACACAAATTGCTGATTTTTGAGGCCATACGCCACAAAATCGATCTCGCCGGAGAGCACCATCGCTGAAGCTCCAAATTCGACGATTCAGACGCCGACAGTTCTCTACAATACCTCTTTCTCCCTCCAAATTGATGAAGATGCGTGTCCGCAGCTCCCATCGCCGGCAAGGCCTACAGCCAGCAGCCAACCCCTGCCACCGGATCCCCTCCAATTCGTGCCGCCTGACCAGGATCCGTACGCGGTTCCTAGGCGCATCGCCGACTGCGGCGGCGGCAGTTACGGGGGCGATGTGCTTCCAACATATTGAGACCTGGCCGCTCGGATATGGAGGACGATGAGGAGAGACAAGATGCGGGGGCGGACGAGATATCGGGAAGAGATGGAGATGAGGGGAGAAAGAGGAGAAGGTTGTGGTCGTCCGCGCCCTGCAAGAGCCGGGGCGGTGTGACGCTCTCGCCCTTGCCAGCAACGGGGATCTTGTCAGTGTCCTCCTCCCAGGCGCTTGTCTTGTGGTGCCCAATAGGCGGCGCACCCCATCTCATCCACGCAACTTCCTCCTCCTTTTCCCCTGCGCTGCCCAACTGTCATGTGCATCTCCCGCCCGAAGTAGGCCAACAGGACTCCAAGAGCAAGAGGCCAACACGGTTGATGGGAGAAGGCGCAGCCTCAGCCGCCGCCATCCAGGGCTGAGCGATGTGGTTCGCTATGTTCGCGCTGGCCCTGACCCGTGATGAGCTGTGGTCGAGTCAACGCTGGAATTTTAATTTTCTTTGACAAAATTGGTCCTACTTTTCTAATTGCATCGTCTTGGTCTGCCCTGGATGCTTCGAATTGAAGCATCCAAGCTCACGGCGGCGGCTCTGGTGTGGCTTTATTTAGACACGGAAGTAATGGCAAAGCGTGAGGCCGGGTATGTCCCAGGCTATCCCAGGCTTGGCAGCAACGATATCAGCATTTCCTTGAGGTCTTGGTCGCCTGTGCACCGCTGCATCACCGGAATCAATGGCACCATGGAAGTAACCACAACTCTATAAATCTTGTCATTGAGCTTGCATCGGAAATTTTCTTAATTTGGCACACTGTTTGAATAGCCCCAATCGTACGATATCATTTAGTATCATCGCCAATTATTTAGGATTTTAGTAAAATATTGTTTCATCTGTTTGAACTGAACTACAAGTCGATACACTGAAACGACCACAAAAGATTGTAAAAGAAAGGACTTTTGAACAGGCCCAATGATTGCATTACAAAACGTGGCACCTTATTATACTTCAATTAGAGCTCTCTGTCGATGGTCCAGATAATGGTATTTGATCAAGTAACATCAATAGATATTTTACATTTGCGCTCATTTGTTTTGGGCTCGATGTGGTGGTATTCGCTTCATGTTGGCCTAGGTAAATACGAGAGAATATCCCTTCAATTGATCAAGTCAATTTGGATACTACTATAGTAAATTTATTCGATCTGTATCAAGTACTCCACAAGTTTGTTCTAAGTCCATAATTGGGCTAAACTGAATAAATCTTGTAGTTAACCACATATATTGACTACATAAATTTGCTTACCTTTTGATGTTTATGTAATCTGTTTTGTTATTAGATGCACCAAGGTAATTCGTGTGATCGTGCTCATAGTTACCGAATAAATTTGCAAATAGTGATTTAACATGGCGCCGTAGCAACGCACGGGCTTTGTGCTAGTCTATACCTAATAATAAAGGACGGATTGTTTCTTTCGGTCCAATATTTTTTTAAACCGTTTTACCCATAAAATTTAGTACTATTACATGTTTTGCCACCGCTAAGTAAAGCCAGGCGGTTTGTTTCCGATGTTAACCATACAACCTAGCCCAACATCACACCGAAACCATCTCCCTCCTTTCGATTCTTTGCCTGCTAGGGTTTTCGCACGCGCCGCCGCCACTGCGTGTATCTGGCATCCTGCACGGGACGCGCACAGCGATGGAGCAGTTCGGGCGTGGCTATTGCGGGGTTTGAGGCGGCGCGCTCTTGGGGACGCAGCCATGTCAGGGAAGGGCGGAGGCAGGGCTTTCGACCGTCGCTGCCGCTGGTGCGGGAACACGTGGTGGAGCTCGGAGGAGCGTTGTGCTGCGCCCATGGCGGAGCTTGAGGCGGCGAGCACTTGGAGGGCGAACGTTTACGAGAAGGCTCCGACAAGAGGGCTGCAGATGTGCCCTCCCATCTAATTTCACGTTGTCATCCCTCCATTGTTCTCACATGAGGGTGTTGTCGATTCCCGATTTCCCTCTTCGAACACCACACTCAGTAGCGGCTGACCATGGCAAGGAGGATGGTGCGCCATCCAGGTCTCCTTCATCCACTACCCGCCCAGTGAGAGTCCAAAACGAGATTCCATTCTGCTTCGCTTAGGTTTTTGGTGAAGGTGCCCTTGGCTTCGAGGTCGGGAATTGATGGGTTTGTGTGGTGGGATCTGCAGGGAACTTCCCGTCGCTGGCCGCGCTCATGTTCGATTGCGTTAACAAGAATGACATCAGCAATGACTACTACTCGTCTTATGAGGATGATTCCGATTGGAGGTCAGGTTTTTCCTAGATTAGGCACTAATTGGTCGAATTCATCTTGTGAATTTAGTTCACTTCGTATTTTTCACCAAGAATAGGTTCCTGAAATTTAGACGATTGAATTGAACACCGAATATATACAAATTAGAATTATCTGTGTGGCTATTTCATCACCGATATGCGGGTTATATTCACAGTCTGTCCCCGCCCACCACCGATCTCTTGCGAGCACCGCTAGAGGGATTAGAAGGTGCCTTCAAAACAAGGTGCTGCCAAGGTATGACATTCTCTTCTTATATATATTAAAGTAGTCATCCCATTGTTCCCCTAGCATTATACTCCCTCTGTTCAGAAATATAAGACGTTTTAGCTTTGTGAATCGAATGTATCTAGATATCTTTTAGTGTATTGGTTCGTAGAGGTTCGAAGTGAACTTATACACTAAAAAGCGTCTAGATACATTCATTTCACAAAGCTAAAACGTCTTATATTTTTTAACGGAGGAAGTACTAATTAGAATGGTTTGCTGCTTGTGCTGGTTGCCAACCTTAGGATCGCTGAAAAGTACATCCAGGGATTTTCTCTCCTGACCAAACAAGTGAGTTGACCTCATGTGTTAACTGCTATTTGTGTAGCCTGCTAGACAGATATGATATTGATTTCTGATTTTTTTCTAAACTGCTATCCTGCAGACCAACATGATGCTCCTCCATAGCGACGCCGGCAACCCAAGGGCAATGATCGCCCATGCCCTCTAGATATTCAAGCACACAAACCAGTCTAACCCAACGACGATGGGAAGGTAGCATCTTGCGATGGCGTCAGTAACGGAGGAGGGTGTGGCTGCTGATCTGGCTTCTAGGATGCTCGGTGACATCCTGTCAAGCGACAAGGTTATGGCACCTTCCCAGGCTAACAAGAAAGTAGAGAGGAGATTTTTTCCAAGGAATGCTAGGAAGTTAAGGTTATTGCAGAGTTTGTTAGCAGTGATGCTTTTGTGGAGGGTTATTTGAATGTTAGATATTCAAAAAAGAATCTCACAATCGGTTTACTTCAATGCTGAAACAGGGTTGCAAATACTTAGATGTTTAGTAATTCTACATATGTCCGGGTAAGGGAAGGAAAATCTTTTGATCTTAACAGATTAATGCGTGCTTTGTTTAGGAAAAGGCAAAGTATCGAGGCAAGAAGCAGGAGGTCAAAGAGACCAAGGCTTGTGAGCAAGAAGGTAATATTACTGATGCCATGAAATTTCATGACAGTAAACCTGTACGTTGCATTTAAGTATCTCTATTTCAGGGTTATAATGTTATGTGTTCCATTTTATCAGGAGAGCACTAGCTCCAAGAAGGCAAAAAATGATGCTGATGAGGAGGAAAAGAGAAGGCTCTAATACGATGTTTGAGGATGATGGAGAGCATGAGGTATGAAATTTACATGTTGCTAATATATCCTTAACGCAGGAGGACGAGGAGTAAATAATAGATTAGAAAATAGCAGTTGTGCATCATCAGTGATTGCTGGCTTGCTGCTCAGGGCTTAGCTTGCCATGTTCTTTTTTATGTAATGTTATGCTGTAAGGAGAATGTTTAGATGCGTTCTCCTGGGCTGCGGTATGCTGGAGAGATGTCTCTGTTCAACTGTTAAAAAAGGCTGGTACGCTTGACTACTTTTCTTTTGTGGACCTTGGCTGCATGTGTAAACAGTTATTCTGGTTGCTTTTATCAGCTGATCTGGTGACTAGCTTGTTGTTGGCTTGCTACTAATTTGGATGTCCTATTCTGCTATTGCTTATAGCTTCTCATGATGTTTTTGATGTTTCACCTGGATACAGTTATACTGCACTCACTCATGAGTCTTTGATTCTCAGCGTCACATTCTTGACTTAATATGATTGTCGCCAACGATTCCCTCCATCATCTATCGATTCTACCATGTGCTTTGTCAGTGGTTGCCTGTTCTAACATTTCTTGAACATGACATGAGAGGTTATCTTTTTTCCTTTGTTTCCGAAGAAGACAATATGTAATTTAGAATCGAACCAACTAGACTAATCCTAGAAACAAAGACTATCTTACATATCTCTACACCTAAGCAAAGAACTATGTTTTCTCTTGCTATCTTGTATGGACTAGCAACCTATGGCAATTGTTGTATTGTAAATCGAACTTGAAGCTGATGAAAATTGTGCCATTTTTCTAAATCAGGTTGATAAGCTAGAGTGTGGCGAGAAAAATGTTTGATGGGGAGGAGGATTATATTAATGCATTAACATCAAATAGCTTGCAGGAATTTCCCACAACCTCTTGAAAGCTTTTTTTAAGTCAACCAATGCACTCTATACGGACTTCAGACTGGGATGCAATTCTGAATATTAAATAGACCTGTAAAAATTGTATTATTCTTCTCAAACTCGATCCTTCTGATTACACACGCTAAAAAAGTACATCCAAACTCAATCCTTCAGGTTGCATACACCGAAAAATTACAAGGAAAATCGCGTCGAGGATGGGTGGGCAGAGGAGGCATGCTTGACCATGGAGCACGTCGTGTCTGTGCTGAAGTTGGTTTGTTTCTATGGCACCCTGTAGCTATACCAACAAAAAATATTGAGCGCCTTCGCTACACGTTTTTGTCTCCAGATGCAACGCACGAGCATGTTTCCTAGTAATAAAAAAAAAACGCTTCTGTCAACCAGCTTTTTTTCTGGATGGTTTTACCCTCCACCAATTTACATATTACGGAAAAGCGCCATTGTACCGGTTCGTGTCTTATTTTCTCCCGCCGGTCCGTCTCCCCCACAAGTCAACCCAGCTCTGTTCATCTCACGCAACGGCGCCGGGGGCCGGGTCCTTCCCAGATTGCGGCAGCCGCCTACGAGGAGGAGGATGGCTCTGAGCGGAGGGGGCTGCCCGGTCCAGATGACGATGCGCATAGCCTGACCCGCGCACAGCGAAAGAAAAAAGATTCAGACCTTCTCTCCCCAAAGGAATCCCCTCCATGTCTCCTGTCGACGGACCGCCCAAATCGAGGGCCTCACATGGCGGTGACCCGAACCCAGGAGGCGGCGGCGGAAGGACCTGGCGACGATGACAACATAAATCAAGAGCCTAACGGGGTCGACTGCCTGGACCTGGGCGGCGGCGGCAGCTGAAATCAAGGTCCTCATGCGGGCGCGACACAAGCGGGCTCCAACTCGTGGAGGAGAAGGGTCGGAAGTGACGGAGGAGGCGGAGGGAAATCACCATGGCCGTGACATGGAGGAGGGGAGAGCGGCCAGCAGGGGAATGGGAGGTGAGACCGCCCCACACACCGCAGCTCCAGGCCACGAGCATCGCGGGACCAGAAGTTGCTGCGTGGACACTAGGGACGCATCAAAACCTCCATAACAGGCGGATGCAGGCCTACCAGCGGTCTCCTCCACTTCCACTCGGCTGGCACCTCATCCTCGACCTCTTCGTCGACCCCCGCTGGTCTTCGCACTCCTCTGCGATTGAAGCCCAGTAGGTGTTTGATGATATTCCAACAAGGTAATATTTTCCTTTCCGTTTCTTTTTGTCTCAGTTGATTAGTTGTATTGCAACTGTGAATCGTTACTTATATTGTTGTTATTTGTACGGCGCAAAAAAGAAATGCTCTTGTGTGGGAATATTTCTTGATCAATTAATGGATTGGTGTTCAGTTTCTTCAAACTCCGATGATATTGCCCTTGGATTGAAGTCAGGTTGTGTGTACAACTGTAGATCACATGGTTGCTCGACATGGGCGTTTGATATTATACAATGCTGTGTCATGTGTTAGCTAATATGTCTACAAGCACCGTGTCCATGTGTACCATGTGTATTTGTTAGAATCTCTAAGGCACTAGCTCCACTCAGCTACTACTGACGGAGCATCATACTGAAATTGTACCTTTACAGTTTTCCGACAAAACATAGGTAATGCCCATTTGATCTACTTCGTAAAACTAATAAACTAATAATCTCTGTTGTTATCCTCCACTCAGATGCTACTGAATAATTATTTTGTAAGTTGACAGATTTCAAGTACTGGCAAACCCATGCACACACTCCTCCTTTCTTATATTTATTAACTGTATCCCTTCTGATATTGCAACAGGGTAGTATACCACATTTATGATTCACTAGAAAATTTCATAGGGCATTATGCCTCATAAATGATTAATCCCTCTTGATTAAGCCGATGACCCAGTGAAATCATGTTGGTGTATGAAATTTTACTTCTTGTGCTTCTATTTTCAGATATAGCCGCATGTCAATTGTCTCGCGGCTTGAAGACGTATAAGGTGTTAACCGATAGTAATTTCCTGCTGTTACGAAGATAAACATACCTTTGTTCTTCATCATTCGGTGATGTAAGACAATGAACTGAATCCCTCTCTCTACATAGTTCTGTTTGCACTGCAAGTTACCTTGTTGGATGTCGAAACGTAATCATCCCTAGACCTATTTCTTACTTCTATTGCTACCAAATTAGCATGGTCTGCATCAATGCACAATTACTTTCTGTAGTCAATTATGATGCTTGTGGTTTTCACACCCAGGTATCTTCTCATTCTTCTTATATATTATATTGCAATTTGGCTGATTTTAAGTATGGCGTATATGGGGTCAGGACAGTCCAACATTACATGTGGACACGCCAAGTGCACTAGGTATACAATTCAACCCTTGAATATATAGGAAGCACTTCTCAATTTTAACTATTCTCTCCATGGGAGGCACTTGTGCTACCATCATATGTTTATGTCGACACTGTAGGTATGGCGCTGACGGGGTTGGGACAGTCCCGCATTGCTGAGCACATGGACATAGAAAGTGCACTATGCTGTTATCAAATACATTGTTCCACAAAAAGCTGCACTTCAGGTTTAATCTCTATATCTGTCTATTCGTACTTCAGTAGTGTGATGCACTTGCTTCTATTATCTTGCTAAGCCGATAATTTTATATACTGGACGAAGTCAATTCAACTCATATCAGCATGATATTCCTGGTGAAAGGCCTTAAGTTTCCATTACATATTTTTAACAGTAGGCTAAATGTATCAGTTTGGCATTACCCAACACTGTGTCAAAACTTATCAGTAATCAGTGTTACTAAAGTTTCTGCCCAGCTATAGCTTCATAGGTAGGCCTTCCACATTGCATGATGTAGAGGCCAGAAGGGTGATCCTTCCACTATCTAAAATATGTTAATTTTTTAATGTTTCATATTTATTTACGGGAACTACAAGTTAATTGTTGGAAAATTCGGACTAATGAAACTAAAGAATGTCATTAGCCAGTTACATATGTTACATATGCCATGCTCGTGTTAAATATGTGCTCACTTTTTTTTTGTCCAAGGGTGTGCTTATTGGTGTGTGTTGTCCTCAACATCGATTGGTTATTCTACACGAGTTCAGATTAAACAATTTTACTCTTTCTAGAGTTTATTGCAGCTTCATCAATTCTATATTGACAATTGATCATCTATTTTTCTCTTGCCCGGTTACAAAATACTTATAGGGAGCGGTTCAATGTGCTATGGCAATAATCCGTGCTTTCGGGGCCTATTTCCCACTAATCCCATGGCTTTAATATTTTGGAGCTTTTTCCCAGGCTTTCTATTTCACCTTCACCATCAGGGTCTCTGTGGAAGGGATGCTACTGCTGTGTCCTGCATAAAGCGAGGGTATGTGTCATTTAGGTATTCGTCATCCTGATCATAGTTAACTCCCTCTTGCGTATGTGCCATTTTCTACTCCCTCGTCCTGATGTAGTACAGAAATAAGGCGGCGAGTCCCTTTCGTCTTGGAGATCATGATTAGGATAAGGGGAGATCTGTCCATGGCGTTCCTTCTCCTTAAAAAAACCATTTTCTACCTTTAAAAAAAAATTATAAGTATAAAGTGAGAGGGGTTTGAAAAGAAAAGAAAAGAAAAGAAGGGACTGAACTTGATGTTCGTCCAGATAAAAATAGATTTATTCTACGTCGGTCGATCAACTTGGGAAACATTTGGATTGTGCTTCAATTTTTCTACAAAATTATTTTTTCGCTCACGTTGCTACGCACGAGCACATTTCTTATAATAATAAAGTTCTTATCTTTTTTTATTGGACGATTTAGCCTGCAACATTTGGAGAATTACCCTGCCTGCCACCGCAAAAAGTAGAAAAAATGTTTCCTATCCATCGGGCGAACAGAAAACGGTTCGTGTGAGCCGTTCCCATCGTGTCGTCGCTTTGCGTTGGATGCTCTTGACCCTCCCCGCTATGAGGGCTATGTTGTCTTGGGGAGCGTTGAAGCTTGCTTTTTTTTACAATTTCTAGGTTTACTCGTAAACCTAATTGGTTACTTCCACTTACTGTCCTTGTGTCGCCGCTGACCTGCCATCTCCTGCTGGTAAAGCCGACCGACGCTCACCCAATTCCCGTTGTATAAGATCGATCCTGGTCACCGATAGCGCCGCCCAACTCAGTATTTGTTTCTCCTAGTGCAACGCACGGGCACTTTTGCTAGTCTATACCTAATAATAAAGAACATAACGCTTCTATCAACCAGCCTTTTTTAGGACCGTTTTGCCCTTCCACCGAAGTACATAATACACCGTATTGCCATTGTACCGGTTCAGAACGTTTTCTTTTCTTTCCTTGCCTCAGACAGAGCTCCCGGCGGAGCTATGCACGGAGGCGGGCTCGAGGTGGCAGGCGGGCGATGGGTACGTGACGAGGGCGCAGCCGCTGGATTGGCAAGCGACGCACCGGTGGCCTGTGCGTTCGACGACGTTAGGATCCCGACAGCGGAGGAAGCGGCGCGTGGGGCATGGGGCGCCGCTCGAGCAGAGCACATGGCGCGGAGGCGGGCTCGAGGTAGCAGGCGGACGATGGGTACGCGACGCAAGGCGCAGCGCTGGATTGACAAGCGACGCACCGGTGGCCTGTGCGGATGACGATGCCAGGATCCCGGCAGCGGAGGAAGCGTCGTGTGGGGCGTGGGGCGCCGCTCGAGCTGAGCACATGGCGGCGGAGCCACATCCGACTAGAGTGCCCAGACACTAGCCCTGGAGTTCAGAGCCGAGCCATAGGTAGGCACACGGCGGCTACAACACGTAGAACGAGGAGAGGCCAGAGCTGGGGTGTCGAGGTGAGGGAGAGGGGCATGAGGGGAGAGGAGCGTGAGGGAGAAGGGTGTTATCGATTGGAAGGAGGTCGCTGCAGAAGATCAGTCGAGAGAGAAGGCCGGTGTCGGGTGGTGGCGCCTCACAGGGGAGAGAGAGGACGAGGGACCGGCAGGAATAGGGTTAGTTGCGTCTGCGTATGTGCGTGTCGTGTGTGTGGCCTGGGTTGTGTGCGTGATGCGTGAGTTTGGATCCTGTGTGTATGGTGTGGGTTGGTGGCTGGCTGGGCCTTAGCCGGCCCAGTTTGGCTGTACCCTTTTTTAATTTTTTTTCTTCTTTCCTAAATAGTAGCAAAGAAGATGACTGGACGAAGGGTGATATATAGCAAGAGACGACTGGCCGTTGATGGAATTGGAGAAAGAAGATAACTGAATATTTTATAATACTTACTTCTATCCAAATTAGTTGAGTTGGTTTTGTTTAGATTCGACACTAAAACATGTCTAGATACAGTCGAACCTGGACAAAACCAAGTCAATTAATTTAGATCGGAGTGAGTACTATTTTTGCCTGTATAGTACGAAAAGAGTAGATCAAATGGAAAAGATCAAAGACAGAACTGAGGCTAGAAAATATGGCTTGATCGACTTTGGGCAAAATTAATCTGGGTCGATGTTTTTCATCCAAAATTAATTCATGAAGCTAAATTTAATATAGTTCAAGAAAAGCTAATTGCTTATCAAGCTGGTAATATAAGAAAAAAATATTTGAAAAAAATAAGGTTTTAAAAGTACAAACTTATATACTCCATCCGTTTTAAAAATTATGTCGCAAGTTTGTTTAAATTTAAATAAATCTAGAAATGTTTTAGTGTATATACACATATAAAGTTTGGCGAACCAGGGACATCCTTTTTAGGTCAGAGGAGTATAAAAATGTGACAAGAGTGTAATGTCTAGAAAGTATAAAAAAAATTGAGGGTGGTGCCACATCGGAATAAATCATGTACAAAGTTAAAATTAAATAAGCATGAAAGAACAATATCAAGATTACGAGTACTCCCTCTGTCCCGGTTTAGTAGACACGCACGTTGTTTAAAAATAACTTTGATTATTAATTTTGGTCAACAAATTTTATATAATATATCATAAAAATTATATCATCGGATTCATCTTTAAAAGAAGTTTCTAATGGTATATTTTTTTAGACAAATATTGCATATTTTATTAAAAAAATTGATGGTAAAATATTTTTTTTAACTACGTGCGTGTCTAATAAACTGAACAGGAGGGAGTACTACAAATTGATGAAGTGAGTGGCACTCTTTTTACAAATAATCTGTTCATAATGAATAGAAAATAACCGTGACCTCGGTGACGTAGGCAAAGGGGACAAAGAAAAACACAAACGGTTCGCTACTGCATTCCAAATTTCGCTTTTCCGGTGTAAGGCACGGCCATTTTTACCCGTTACAATTTAAGACCAGATCAAGAAAGACCACACGGTCAGGCCATTAGCTCGTCCTCCCAAAGCTTGGTGGCTGTTTCCAGCTCGGTGAACCTGACGGACCAGATTCGTTCATTGTGTTAGAGTATATTTGTATATTGTAATTTCTCCATATCTTAGGGGCTTTCTGTATATATTTGCACCTATATATATACTATATATTCTGGTCTTTGGCCTTCTGGTAATACAAGAGATCTATTACCCTAACATGGTATCAGAGCCGTAAGGCCTTTTTTTCGTCGCCGCCGCTGCCCGCCCCGGCACCTCACCGCCGCGCCCGACCGCCGCCGACCCTGCCGCCGCCGTACCGCCCCCGGCCGCCGCCGCCGACCCCGCCGCCGCCGCCTCCTCTTCCGCGCCCGCCGCCGGCCCCGCCGGCCGCCGTCGGCCGCCCGGAACCGCCGCCGCCCGGATCCGCCCCTGGTCCGCCCCCGGTCGCCGCCCTCCAGCCGCTGCCAGATCCGATCTGGTTCGAGCTCGTTCGGTTTGAAAAAAAAATGTCTTTCTCGTCGGGCTATGTTGCGATTCCTCGCTACCTGGTGATTTTTGATGGCGCGAATTATCCTGATTTCGCTGCCTTCATGCGCGTCCATATGCGCGGTCTTCGCCTTTGGGGTGTGCTTTCCGGTGAGGTCTCCTGTCCACCGCGCCCCGTTGTGCCTCCAGTGCCTCGTGCACCGACGCCCGTTGTCCTTGCCCCCGATGCTACTCAGGCGGTCAAGGATGCAGCCTAGAGTGCTGATGATTCTGCTCGGGCTGATTATGAGCGCCAGGTCCAGGAGCATTCTACTGGTACTACGACCTACCGGCTGGATCTGGCTGACTACACTCAGTGGATAGATGAGGATGCTCGTGCTGCTGTTGTTCTCACTTCCAGTATTCTGCCTCAGTATGCTGCTGAGTTCATGGGTCTTCCCACTGCTGCTGCTCAGTGGGCTTTTCTTCGTCAGCGCTATCAGCCGTCTGGAGATGCTCTTTATCTGTCTGTGGTTCGTCAGGAGCATGATCTTAAACAGGGTGATTCTACTATTGATGATTTCTATACTCAGAGTGCTGCTATTTGGCGTCAGCTTGACTCTCTTCGTACAGCGGTGTGTAACACCTGTCCCTGCTGTCTGATTGTGCGCGCGGATCTGGAGCTTCAGCGCGTCTTTGAGTTCTTGTCACGGCTCTGCAAGGAGTTTGAGCCGCCTCGTGCCCAGCTGCTTGCCCGTGGTCGTGTTCCGCTCTCTGAGGTACTGGCTGAGCTTCGTGCTGAGGAGACTCGTCTTCGTGGTGCTGGTCTTCTTGAGGTTCCTTCTGTTCTTGCTGCTCGTGGTCCCCCTCGTGCCGCCGGCTTCGTCGCAGTCTCTCGCGCCGCCGCTACTTTCTGCTCCACCGGCCCAGGGTCAGAGTCAGTCTCAGTAGCCTCGTGGTTCTCGTCCTCCCTGTGCCCACTGTGGCAAGTCTGGCCACGATATCTCTGGTTACTGGACGAGGGATCCACGCTTACGTCAGCAGTATCTTGTTCGTCGCCAGTCTAGTTCTTCAGGATCTTCTGTTGTTGCCTCTAGACCTCCTGCTGGTGCTTCTGGACCTCCTGCTGGTGCTCTGTCTGATCAGGATATTATTCATGGTCTTCGTAGACTGCTCGCTGCTACAGGCTCCTCCTCGTCGGGTACTGCTGGTTCTGTGCCTAGTTCTTATGGCACCGCGCGACCATCACCTTCTACACAGTCAGGTACGTCATCCCCGTGGTATCTGAATTCTGGAGCTTCTTTTCATATGACTTCTGCGTCTTCTATTCTTTCTGCTCTTCGCTCTCTTATTTCTCCTGTCCGTGTTATTACGGCTGATGGTACCTCTCTTCCTGTTTCCAGTCGAGGCACCCTCTCTACTTCCTCCTTCTCTGTTCCTGATGTTTCTCATGTTCCCAGCCTTAAGATGAACCTTTTCTCTGCTAGTCAGCTTACTGATTCTGGTTGTCGTGTCATTCTTGATGCTGATTCTTGTGCTGTTCAGGACCGTCGTACACATGCTCTGGTTGGAGCTGGCCTCGCAGCATTGAGTCTCCGGGGCTATGGGAGTTAGACTGGCTTCGCGTTCCTTCCGTTGACACTTCTTCTGCCACTTCTCCTGCGGTTGCTGCTTCTGTCACTGGCTCGTTTCAGCAGTGGCATCATCGGCTGGGTCATCTTTGTGGCTCCCGTTTATCATTCTTAGTTCGTCGTGATCTTCTGGGGCTTGTATCAGGAGATGTGTCGTTGTTACATTCGTGTCAGGGTTGTAGGTTAGGTAAACAGATTCAGCTTCCTTATCCTACTAGTGTGTCTGTATCTCAGCGACCTTTTGATTTAGTTCATTCAGATGTGTGGGGTCTAGCTCCCTTTGCTTCAAAAGGGGGCCACCGATACTATATTTTGTTTATTGATGATTTTTCACGGTACACCTGGTTATTTTTTATGCGCTCTCGCAGCGAGGTGCTTGCTATTTATCAGCGCTTTGTGGCCATGGTTCGTACTCAGTATTCCATGTCTATTCGTGTGTTTCGTGCTGATTCTGCAGGAGAGTATATCTCCCAGAACCTGCGTGGCATCCTTGCTGAGCAGGGCACCCTTGCTCAGTTCTCGTGTCCCGCCGCCCATGCTCAAAATGGTGTCGGCGAGCGTAAGCATCGTCATATTCTTGAGACTACCCGCGCTATGATGATTGCTTCTTCTCTTTCGCCGCATTTCTGGGCTGAGGCTGTCGCTACGTCGACTTACCTCATTAATATCCAGCCTTCAGCTGCTCTTCAGGGTGGCATTCCTCTCGAGCGTCTCTCTGGCTCTTGTCCAGACTACTCGACTCTTCGTTTTTTTGGTTGCGCTTGCTATGTCCTTCTCCCTCCTCGTGAACGCACCAAACTAACCGCTCAGTCTGTTGAGTGTGTTTTTCTCGGCTATAGTGATGAGCATAAGGGCTATCGCTGTTGGGACTCCATTGGTCGTCGTATGCGCATCTCTCGTGATGTCACGTTCGATGAGACGCGTCCTTTCTATCCTCGCCCCACCTCTGGTACTTACCCAACGGATGATCTCTCTTTTCTTCTTTTTCCTGATACACCTTCCGCTGTCTCTTCTCCTCCACCTCCTCCTTCTGTTGCGCCTCCTTTGTCTTCGGCGCCATCCTCTCCTCCATCTAGTTCCCCTAGTTCTCCTCGGTCTCCAGCTTCGGATCCTTCCTCCGCGCCTCCTTCTTCCTCCTCTTCTGATGAGTCATCTTCCGCGGATGAGCTTCCTTCCTCACGACCTGTTCGTCAGCGTCGTGCTCCAGACCGTTACTCCCCTAGTCAGTATGGTCTCTCTGTAGTCTCCGAGCCGACTTCTTATCGGGATGCCGCGTGTCATCCTGAATGGCAGCTTGCCATGGATGAGGAGATCGCTGCGCTTGAGCGCACTGGCACCTGGGATCTTGTCTCTCCCCTTCTGGTGTTCGTCCTATCACGTGTAAGTGGGTCTAAAATTAAGACCCGCTCTGATGGATCTCTTGAGCGCTATAAAGCGCGTCTTGTGGCTCGTGGTTTTCAGCAGGAACATGGTCGTGACTATGATGAGACCTTTGCTCTTGTGGCCCATATGACCACTGTGCGTACTCTTCTTGCTGTTGCTTCTGTCCGACGCTGGTCTGTGTCCCAGCTTGATGTTCAGAATGCTTTTATTAATGGCAAGTTGAGTGAGGAGGTTTATATGCAGCCTCCTCCTGGGTATTCTGTTCCCCATGGGATGGTTTGTCGTCTTCGACGTTCCCTTTATGGCCTGAAACAGGCCCCTCGTGCCTGGTTTGAGCGCTTTGCCTCTGTGGTGACTGCTGCTGGTTTCTCTCCTAGTTCTCATGATCCAGCGCTTTTTGTTCACACTTCACCTCGTGGACGCACTCTTCTCCTTCTCTATGTTGATGATATGATCATTACTGGTGATGATCCTGGGTATATTGCCTTTGTCAAGGCTCGTCTTCGTGATCAGTTTCTTATGACTGATCTTGGTCCTCTTCGCTACTTTCTTGGGATTGAGGTTTCCTCCACTTCTGATGGGTTTTCTATCTCTCAGGAAAAATATATTTAGGATCTTCTTGCTCGGGCTGCTCTTGCGGATGAGCGCACCGTTGAGACTCCTAGGGAGCTTCATGTTAAGCTTCGTCCTACGGATGGTGATCCTCTTCCCGATCCCACTCGTTATCGTCATCTTGTTGAGAGTCTTGTTTATCTTGCTGTCACCCGTCCTGATATCTCTTATCCTGTTCATATTCTGAGCCAGTTTGTCTCAGCTCCTACCACTGTTCACTAGGTCATCTCCTCCGTGTCCTTCGTTATCTTCGTGGCACGATTACTCGTCGCATTTTCTTCCTCGTTCTAGCTCTCTCCAGCTCTAGTGCTACTCGGATGCTACGTGGGCGAATGATCCTACGGATCGTCGTTCACTTTCTGCTTACTGTGTGTTTCTTGGTGGTTCGCTTGTTGCTTGGAAGACGAAGAAACAGGTAGCGGTTTCCCGTTCGAGTGTTGAGGCTGAGTTGCGGGCTATGGCTTCGGTGACTGCTGAGGTGACCTGGTTACGGTGGTTGCTTGCTGATTTTGGGGTCTCTGTTACGACACTCACTCCACTTTTGTCAGACAGTACAGGTGCTATCAGTATTGCACGTGATCCGGTCAAGCATAACCTGACCAAGCATATTGGTGTTGATGCTTTTTATTCATGTGCTCAGGTGCATGATCAGGTTGTTGCGCTCCATTATGTGCCTTCAGACTTGCAGTTGGCAGATTTCTTTACAAAGGCACAAACCCGCGCTCAGCATGATTTCTTACTCTCCAAACTCAGTGTTGTGGATCCACCATGAGTTTGAGGGGGGGGGGGGTTAGAGTATATTTGTATATTGTAGTTTCCCTATATGTTAGGGGGCTTTCTGTATATTTGCACTTGTACATGTACTATATATTCTGGCTTTTGGCCCTCTGGTAATACAAGAGATCTATTACCCTAACACACTGCTCCTTCTAGTAAAATGTGTTCATCGCTGTTGATCCCAGGGGCCTCCCTCCGCCCCTGTACCTCTGGCCGTCGTCGTCGCCCGGCCCTTAGAGGCGGCGGTGGCAGCGTCGTCGCCGTAGGGGAAGGCTCCGCGGCGGCTCTTCGTGGGCGATGGCAGACTGCTGTCGGCGGGGCAGGTGGTCGTGGCCAGGAGGGGTGGCAACGTGGTGGTGGCGGCGTGGTACAACGGCAGCCAGGTCCGGCTCTAACCCATGGCAGGGTTGTGCGATGGCCTAGGGCCCAGGCCGGAGGGGGGCCTAATTTTTTTTTGCGCTGAGCGGATTTTTCGACCCCTTGGGGAAAAAGGAATACCGGACAAAAAATCTCGATTTTTTTTGAAAATTTTGAATTTAAACATCTGAGATAGGTAAATTTACTATTTATCATTACCTAGACATAGATTAATTGTTTGGCACAGTGGTTACTATCCTTGCCCGGTGCTCTTGTTCCCATAGGTCATCGGTTCGAGCCCCATCGGCTATTATTTTCATTTTTCGAAAATTTATCTTGTGGAACCTTCCGGTGCCTGTAGGACCGCTGTGACACAGTACAACTGGGACACTACTAGCTTGACGCTTAAGAGTAGTTCGTCGGCTCTTTATCCCTTCCCAGAAATATTTAAATTTAAATTTTTAATTTGTCCGGTAACCGAAAATCCCGAGCCCCCTCGGATTTTTTTTACTATCGGGAACCAAAATCTTGGTCGCGAGCAGCAAGGCCTTGACCTGGACGCGTGGTGCCTTGGTCCGTTGATCCGGTCGCGACTCGCGAGGCCCCTGCCCGCCCGATGCCAGAATTCCAGACGTCGCGACGCTTCACGCTCTCACTCGCCCGTCTCGCGAAGAGCCGAAGACCAGGACTCTCTGTCATCTCTCTCACCGTGACGCCGCCTTGCCCGTCTCGAAGTCGAAGCTCGCCAAGACCGGGAAAACGCCCTGCGGCCCAGGCCCTGCAGCTCTCCTGTCTCCATCAACAACCTTGGACACGCCCTGCCCTCTGTAAGTTTACGCCCTTAATCCCTCGTCTAATCCTTCTAATTAATCCCTCGGTTAGGGTTTTAAATATTTTGCAAGTGAAATTGGCACATATATCGTCTACATATCTAGTTATACGTACATATATATTGTTATTAGAGGCCCTTTTGTCGACTTCGCCCAAGGGCCCAAAAAAATATAGAGCCGGCCCTGACGGCAGCCATCTCCGGCGCTATGGTGAGGCAGGGCTAATCTGAGCCTCGAGATCGATCTGGGTTATAGTATAAACTGGTCCTCAGGGATCCTCCCGCGAGGCGGCTTTCACCAAGCCAGCGTTCGGATTGCCTCCGTGTTGTGCCATAAGAGCTACTGCGACGTGCATGGCAGCGGCATGTTCTTCTCTCCGCTAATCTGCAATTCAATTTGTGAGCAGTGGAGATCTAGACGGTCGGGCATGCGGGCGGCGACCAGCGGCGTCTGGGTCTACTGAATAAATCGGTTCTAGGATTCCTCTGGCACGAAGATGAAGATCTGCTTGATGCTTTTCCTTGTGGATCTGGTCAGAATGATGACTCCCATGGTCAAATAATGCCTGGAGATTGCCGGATTGGAGAGATTCGGTCGTACGCGCCCATGTTTTTCTCTGACCGTTTGGGCTTAGAGGGAGCGCTTCGAAGCTCTGTTGGTTGTTAATATCATGGGACATGTTCTCGTCCTATGGTGCCGACGGAGAATGTCATGAAGACCGAGATATGAGGACTGACAATGGTCGTTCGAGTCTGGGTGGTGACGAGAAATTGGCTTGGTGATACGTGACTTGGAGCACTGGCATGCAAGTGAGGGCGACTGCACAGGAGAGGTTTACAGTCCTACCTTTTAGGGTGAAAACTTAGGGTCTGGCTTGTGTCTAACAATGGCCTTGTTGAATATATTGTTTTGAGAAGCGTGGACTTTTTTCAGGATGAAAACCTAAGATCTATGATCGGATGATGACAGTGTTTGTGAACTGTTTCCTTCTTAGGGGCGTCGCTTTTGGAGAAGCTAGACTTCTGGTGTTGTCTTAGTGGTGGTAATACTGTTGTTTCAACGAATGGATCATTGTAGCGGGATTTTTCTTTTTTGTAATTCTTCTTTCTTTTTTTAGCTGTGTGCACCCGTATGGCGATAGGACAATACGTTGTTGCAGAGGCCGGATGTAATTAATATCTTTGATATTAATATATGATCCCTTCTTTAAAAAAAATAGTGCCGTTGTTGTTTCAAAGGCTCCACAGCTGCAGCCGGCATGCCGCCGAATATATATAGTCCATGCGGACGGAACGCCCGAACAATACAAACCCATACCGTTCAAAAAAAAAATACAAACCCATAAACCTGAAAATAATACTACGCCGGAACGCCCGAACAGTAAAAAAAGAAACCTCGTCCAAAGGACAAACCACAGAGGCCTTCAGCAGGATCATCGGCATCTCTCGAAGGCAGATACGGCGAACCTGAAGGAGCACGCCTCACCGTCAGCAACAGCAAGCGCCATAAACTTGCAGGAAGAAGGCAGCTGGGTTTCTTCCCACCTTCAAAATGTAGGATACACTCTGCGAGTCGGAGATGGTGCACAATGCTCACCACACGTTCTTGTACCGTTGTACGTCAGCCGGTACGTGCTTGCTATCGACATCGAATGATTGGTTTTGCCCGGCCCCGGTCCGCTCATCAAGCAGATATGAATAAGCGGCGACCGATCGATGGATTCACTGGCATGATGTGATAGAGAGTTGGCATTGCAGTAGCAATTTTGCCTTTGCTCATTTCTTGGATATTGCAGGATCGACACGCTATCCGGTCTGATTCTATCCGAATGCGTCAGCCCGCGGACAGAATTTGGGTCGTAGTCTAGCCTGCCTGGTTGGGGCGCCCAGCGACGCAACTCATTCGTGCCGCACTGGCCCTGCGATTTTTTTAATTTCAAACATAGTAAAAAACGTGCGAAATTGAAGAAATTCTACATTAATTCATAGATAATTTACATGGGAAATGAAAAAGGAAACACTAGCATCTACTTGGCGGTGGCGGTGGTGTGGCCATCTTACTTGTCGTCGTCGGAGACGAGGTCAATCCACGCCGGCGGGGTCTAGAGGTTCGGGTTCATCGCCTGCCCTTGAGGAGCTGGCTCTGGCGGCAAATCGGGCATGTGCGCGATCGGGGCCGCCCATAACAACAAAGGTAGTGTTGGCGGCATGTGGACTCCAAATTCTTTAGGATTCAACTGGACGTGACATTTTAATCAAACATGCTCTAAGTTTGTGCAACCGTTGCACCAAGAGCAGGAATGCTAGACTTACGTAAACTTTGTTACGGGAATATTTTTACGGGATGAGCTGTAGCACCCCGGTTGGTCCAATTTTTTTCCCTCCCGTAATTCAAGGAACTGAAAACCACCCCGTGATCCTACGTTTGCCCGTAAACCAGATCCCGTAAGAAAAGCCCGTAAGTGTAGCATTGTTGCACTAAGAGTTACTGATTATTCTCTCCATAAAATTACTCTGTGAAACATGATATGAGTGACGTGACATCCATCATGCCCATCCTATAAAACAGTGATGATCAGCAGCATAGAACGATGTGAGGCTAACGGCTCTGCTATTCTTTATCCGGAATCGGTGGCGTCCGTGTGCTCAGGCTGAGCTCCTTGGTGAAGCCCACGAGCCGCTTGAACTCCTCCGTCGAGGTGCCCCCCTCGGCAATGTCGCGCCTCACCTCCTGTGCCAGCGCCTGAGCGGACCTCCTTATCTCCTCGGATCCCATCGCCTCCCTCACCATCCTTTCCACGACGGCCCTCTCGCACACGTCCTTCATGTCCAGCCCTGTCCCCCACACGGCGCCTATGAACCGGCTGTTGGTCTGCTGGTCGGCGAAGAACGGCCAGCACACCGTCGGCACACCCTCGGTGACGACCTCCAGCGTGGAGTTCCACCCAGCGTGTGTCAGGAAGCACCCCACGGCGCGGTGCCGAAGCACGTCCCGCTGCGGCGCCCACTCCACGACACGGGCCTTGCTTCCTCCCACCGCCTTGACGGCTTCTTGGAGGATGGCGTTCTGGCTCGCCCCGACCATGTCCGGCCGGAGCACCCACAGGAAGGGGTGGCCAGCGCTGACGAGCCCTGACAGGAACTCCGCGAACTGCTCTAGCGAAATGACAGCGAGGCTGCCCAAGCTGACGTACACGACGGACCGGCCCGCGTGCCCGTCGAGCCACGCGGTGCAGCCGTCGTCCTCGCGCCACAAGGCGCCTCCTGCCGCCGGCGCCTGGAACATGGCGTGGAGGGGCCCGATGGCGAACACGTCGCGCATGCGCGGCGCGACGTGTGCGAGCGCGGACCGCTCCAGTGACGCGGCCGTGTTGAATATGAGCGCCCGAGCCTTGCTGCTGTGCGCGGTGAACTCGTCGAGCATCTGCAGGAAAGGGTCGAGGCCGCCGTCCTCGGCGTGGCCGCGGCAGAAGCTCGGAAGGTCTCGCCGGCGCAGGAAGCCCTCCATCCCCGGGACGCCACGGACCGGAGCGTCGAGGTCGGCGCCGGCGGGGACGGGAACCTCCCCGAGCTCCACGAGGTTGGGCACGGACAGGTAAGCGAGGAAGCTGCACGCGCTGGCCGTGCGGAAGGCGAGCGCCGGGACGCCCAGCTCCTCGGCGACGTCGATCGCGAACGGCAGTATCCCGTCGGCGACGACGCATGTCACGGGAGGAAAGCCGTCGTCGCGGCGCGGTGCCCCCGCGCACAGTGACGCGAGCAGATCGCGGTACGCGACGCTTGTGTTGGTCTGCATGGACTCCATAAACTCGACAAGTTTGCCCGCGGAGCGAGGGTGGTCGTCGGGGAGGCCGTCCGGCACGGACAGGAACCGGAGCCGCGGCGAATTAGCCTCCGCCCCTGCGGCGGCAAGGCCTAGCCTCCGTCGGTTGTGGTCGCTGTGGAGGAAGGTGACGTGGAGACCGGCGTCGAGCAGGCCCGCGGCGAAATGGAGCATGCAGTTGATGTGGCCCTGCGCCGGGCAAGGGAACACCAGCACGTGCGCAGCCATTTTGATCGTCGCGAGCACCTGCGCGCTGTCCGACGCCAACTCGATTTTAGCGCACCTTGAAACATGAAAGAGTTGTTGGCATGCCTCGTATATATAGCTCGGAGATTTTGCAGAAAGTAAAATATCACTACGTCAGCAGGTACGTGTCGGAGACGACCGGTCGCCACAGCAGCCGCCGGCGGCACACTTCCACCTGCTGGACGCAGCTTGCCTACACCCTCAGTTTGCTCCTGGCACTACCTCACGTCCAGGTATTGGAGGCATTATGATGGAGGCACTTTTTTTAGCTGCCTTAAATTGATCTTTTTAAGGCAGTTTTGATAAATAATGCCTCAAAAGATTAAAAATAAAAGGCAGTTTTTTGAAATGCCACAAGAAAATAGATTATTGAAGGCAAAAAATAAGACTGCCTCCTCTAAGAGACTACCTTTGAAGGCACTTATACCATGTATGCGAAAACATTTTAAGGCAATTCTACAGAAGTGCCTTCAATTGTTTACCACTAGAGGCATTCTCAATATTGTTTCTAATTGCAACCTTTCGAGGCACTTTCATACCATGATGCAAAAACTTTTTGAGGCAATTTTACAGAAGTGCCTCCAAAGGTTAACCACTAGAGACATTTTTAATACTGCCTCTTATTATTAACTTTTTGAGGCACTTTCATACCATGTATGCAAAAGTTTTTGAGGCAATTCTACAAAGTGCCTTCAAATGTTAACTTTTTGAGGCATTCTCAATAATGCTTTTTTTTAGGGAAGTGGTCTAAAAATAAAAAAGGGATGCTTCTAATTATTAACTTTTCGAGGCACTCTTATGTCATTGGAGGCACTATTCCTAAAATTAAAATTTACTAATTTTTTCAATACGGAGCTGTCATTCCGCCCCGTGCTCATACGATTAGTGCGCTGGCTGTGAACATCGCGTGTTATTTCGAAATACCCTAACTTTACGCGTATTATTTTTTGAATGATGAATTATTAAAAAATACATTTCCTTCTAAGAGTGGATTGGCTAGGGTTCCACACCCCTCGCCGGTGATATCACCGGTCTGCTCCGTCTCCGGTGGCCTTAGGGTCTTGGAGGTGTGGCCGGCCACGGCCTCTCGCGCCGGGAGGTTTTTTCTTCTTTGTTTCGTCTGCTTTTTAGTGTCTTTTTTGGGATGTTGAGGTGACGGCTACGTCCTGGAGTTAGAATAAGGTCTTTCCCGCTCTATCCTCGCTCTGATGGTGCATCTAGCGCTAATGGAGGACGCGGGGAGTCGTTTTTCCGGTGGATCTCCTGAGATTCTGTCTGTTTTCGTGTTCGTTAGTTTGTTTTCAAGCCAGTCTCTTCCGCTCTACGAACGTCATCATTGGCGATGGTTGCTGCTCTCGTGCGCTGGTCCATTGTGGCCTTAGAACGACGACTTCCCGTCTGTCTACTACAACAAGCTCTAATACGACAAGTTTTGCCCGGCTCCGATGATGGAGGGACGAGGATGACGGCGCGCCTTCGACTCGTACTAGTGTTTGTAGTCGTCACTAGGTGGTCTAATGACCTAAATAGATAGGTGAAATTTCGAAAAAAAAAGAGTGGATTGGATGATTACGTTCTGAGATTCCAACAATTCTAGCTTCACGTAACTTATCCAAACCTTGCCCAATCACAGTCATGCATGTGGATTGCGTGTTTGTTCTTCATGTAAGTGATGTTGTTTCCGTTGTATTTGTTTTTGTTGTCCTTGTCTTTAGTCTTCTCCTTTTCCATTTTTCTTTTTTCTAGTTTTGTCCTTTCTCCCTTATTTTAGTTTCAGGTCAGATTCTATTTTTTAATTTAATATTTTTAAAATTTTGGTCCTTGAATTCTAAAATTTTGTTCCGTTGTGTCCAAACTTTGTATCTCCGATTCTTTCACGATTTGCTAAAATTGTTCCAGTTGCCCCAAAAGTTCGTTCCTCTAGAAGGCGCTAAAATTCTTGATCCAGGTGCTTTTTTTCCCTTTTAGTCTACATATTTGTCGCTAGGAGAGAAACATTTGGTCATGCCTAGGTACAAATTTTATTCCTCACGCGTTAAAATTTTACATATTTGTTCTTCGTGCAAATAAGATTTGTTTCTTGGTATGTAAGAGTATCTTCACTCGGATTCCTAGCACACCGTTGCCAGGTCATTTTTTTATCCGGAAGCTGAAAAATGGCCCAGTCGTATTCTCAGGATGCCGTTTCATCCGAATTTGGCTCAACTTCCGTTCGGAGATCCTATGCCGATCCCGGAGCACTGGAAACGTGCTGGGAACGCCGGACGAAACGAATTCGGCGAAAAAAAGTCTTCGCGTGTGGACCCGCCCAATCAGCGACTAGAGGCCGTTTCGTCGTCATCCTTTCGCCACGGCTCCTGCGACGGACCGCCGGGCAATAACTGCACGTCTCGTCAACCACGTGTCGCCATAATGGCGCGCCACCGCCGCCTCGGCTTCTCGCGGCTTCCCCATTCCCGCCCACGCCGCTACACCCCTCCCGCCTTCGCCGTCTATTTCAGCCTATAAAATACGGCTCCATCGTCGGCTCAGAGCACACAGCCTCTCCACCCTACTCCACCACGAACTCCAACTCCGACGAGCAGTATCACTTGACGAAAGCCATGGCGGAGAGGTACCCTAGCAATCCCGCGGCAGCGAACGGCTTCGGCCGGCGGACGCTCTAGCCTTGGGAGGCCCGGATGCTCCATGACGTCGGCTACATGGCACCGCCGGACTTCCGCCCCGCCCGGCTGGAAGCTCAGCGTCGGCGGCGTGTCGGTGCCGCCGGTGCCCGAGGACGACGAGATGGTGGAGGAGATCTAGGCCGCCATTACGGCGATGCCGGATCCCGAGCTCGCCGAAGACCCCGGTAACTTAGTTTACTGGGAGCAGTTCTTCAACGCGCGCCTGCTTAGGGAATTCGCCGCCCACGAAGGCCCCCAGGCTCGCCGCCGAAGCGCAACAACGCCGCGGGGCACCGTCGATGGTGGAGTGCACCAGTACACACGCTCACCACCGTCCTCGAGCACATCCATGCCAGCAACCACCCGAGGCTAGGCTTACCGCGCTCGCTGGCGCCCGCGGTGAGGTCTAGGCGCCAACCTCTGGCGAACTGGGTGCCTAGGAGGATGGGCATCCTCAACTCCTCTTCCTCCGTCGTCTCGCGCTCGTTCGGGTCCACGCTGGCACAGTCGCCGCGTGACAGCGGCAAGGCTCTTTGGCCCGCCAAGCGGGAGGCCGACACGCCGGTGCGCTCGTCGCGGAGGACGCAACCGCGGGGGATCATCATCAATGAGCCATGCGTGCCGACGCCGTCGATCGGCCGGCTTTGCCTGCGCCAGCCGAAGCCGGAGCCGGCGGACTAGTCGGTGCCCGTCGACGAGGACTCCTTCGCCATCAAGATAGCGATGGAGCGCTCTCTGCAGGACCTGGTGCCGCCGCCTCCGATGCCGAAGCCGTACCTCCTCGCTTGGTCCAGGGTGGACTGGGAGCAGGAGGAGGCACGCCGTGTTCAACGTTGGCAGGAGGAGGCCGAGCGCCAGGCCAGAGCTCGCCGCGAGCCCGCCTATCAGGACACGCCGCTCGTCGTCCTCGACGACGATGATGACGCCGACCCCTCGTACCAGCCGTGGAGGTACGGTGACGCAGGCCAGGGCAGCTCGCGGCCCCGCAGCCGCCGAGCTACGATGACGCCGACGACGACTGCAAGGCAGACCCCGACTACACAAGCTTCTACCGCAACTTCGGCATGTGAGGCGCCGTCCGGTGACATCGGCATCGGCATCGGCCTCGGCCTTTTTAAAGTTTTTTTTAGTTTTTTTTAGCCTAAATGAAGTCCAAATTCAGGTGTTCGCACGAATTTGATGTAATATTTTGCCTATATTCGTCCAAAGTTTGCCGAGTTTGATTGAAATTTGTCCAAACCCGGGAACTCGGCCTGAGAACGCGACTAAAAAACTGGTCGTTCCCATACCGAAAACTAGCTTCGTCCGACGCTATTTAGCTCCGGATTTCGGTCTAAGAACGCCGAACGAGTGGAGGTGCTCTAATCTGTTGTTCTTTGTAGGTGCGATTTTTGTTCCTCTCGCCCTTAAATTGCTGTTCGAACTGTAGTTGTGATTTTGATTTTGTTCCATCTTGGTCTACATATGTGGTTCACGTCTAGTCGAGGTTTGTTCCTGTGGTGCTAAAAATTGTTCCATGTGTGCTCTTGAATTCTTTGTTCTATTCCCAATTTGTGATTTTTTTTCTACGGATAAATTCCTGTGTTCCTCGTAGATATGATTTTTAGCAGTAGGTGTGCAGCCGCCAGCTAAGCTACGCGGAGAAAAAGGAGACGACCAAGTTTTGTACTCTCTTCGATGGCTCAAATTTGTTAAGATGCGGATGTATCTAATACTAAATTATATCTAGATACAATTAAATCTAGACAAATCTAAATCAGTAGATCAGCTAATTTGGGTCGAAGGGAGTACTAGTATTATTCATGGGACCAGGACCAGGCTACATAGTGCTCGGTCACTCGTTTGGCTTCCAGAGTGCCCCTCCTATTTTTGGGTTGTCGGGAGTGCTTGGCTCTAGCACCTGCCGTAATCCTTTCGTTTTTTGTCCCGACGTGATTACCCAGCAGGCCAACGCCTCCCAGGCAGCAGATGTACTTTGTCAGGAGTACGTTATTACCGATCCAGTTTAGTTAGCACAGTCAAAAATTCTTGTAAAGAATGCTTCCACATCTACGGTTAGCTTTGGTGAAACAAATGAATCTAACATCTTTTAGTACTCCCCTGACCCATATTTGTTGACTTAGATTCATCTAAAAACGAATGCAGGCCTAGATACATCCGAGTCTAGACAAATTTGAGTCAACTAATATGGGTCAGAGGGAGTACGTAGGTTTGGAGTGAACTTATATACCAAAAGGCATCTAGATACATTCAAAATCGGAAGCTAAAACATCTTGTAGTATGGAATGGAGGGAGTACAACTGCACCATCATCCTTTTAGTGTAATTAAATACTCCCTCTGTTCTAAGAAGGATGTAGGAGATTTATCTAAATTCAAATGTAGCATCCAAATTTAAACAAATTTGTGACAGACGAAGTACATCGCTTGCTTTGCACCCCATACATGAATATTTGGAGCCAGGTGATCGACAAAAATTACCCTTCACCCAAGCATCTCCCTGTTGCCCCGTAGATTTGAATATATCAGCAAGTTTGGTCCAGAGACACAAATTGTGCCTGTAACGAACAAGGTAGCAGATCCCCCAAAACACTACCTGCTCCCTTCTTCCTCTATCCATCAGCAGCAGTAAAAACTCCATGAAGGAAGAACCATTTACATCAGAAATTACATGCAATTGAACAGGAAAAACTTGGAGAAGCACTAGATCCACTCCAGCAGGCGCACCAAAGTAAAACAAGCATCACGTTTTACATGTAAAAACTTGTTTATGCAAAAAAAAAAAAATACATCTAATCTAGAAGATTTTTCCAGATTCAAAGCAAGAAAACAACACATGGTTGTTCATATTTTTAGATGTAACACAATTTCTATGGACTCGCGGCATAGAAATCTTATGTCCAATTCCCAAGGGGGAGTAGCATGCATGTACTTTCTGAGTACAGTTAGTTGTCAAGACCACAGAGCATAAATAGGTAGATATCTTACAAGAATGTGTATAGCAGAAAAATAGCATGAAAAATTAGATGCACATAATGTACATCCACGAACTCTAACCACACAGAAGATGGACTGAGAGTACAACGAAAACTGATCCAAAATCAAACGAACCTTGTCGAGCTTTGTGCATGTATAAGAAGAACACCATGGTTTGTTAACTGTAACAAGGTGACAAGCATACATGATACATGTTAATAAACATAGTTGGTGTTGTATTGTATAAACAGAAATTCAAAGAAAATTCATGCAAAAAATGCTAATTTTTCTCATTGGAAAAAAGGCTGCTAACTTTTATGTAGCATGTAATTATCATGTGTTTGATTTGCATGAAGATGTATAAAATATGCTAGATATATGACTAAATTGTGTGATTGTGGGTATGGATATCAAGTATCCTACTTGTGGTTTAGACCTAAACAAACAAGTCCAAGAAAATGGAGATGAGCAAAATGTCTGGATTGAGCCTGGTGTTGATCGTGCATCTCAGGACGAAACATTTACGGGCATTCTTCCCTGTCCCCCAAAGTCAAGCACACATGTTGTTGGATCGAAACACTCCATCAAGAATGAAACAATGATCATGCAGACGTGGATGAAAAGAAACCGTGCAGAAAATGTTCTTACCAAAAGGATAAGAGGTGGAAAATAAATGTGACAATTGCAAAAAATCCTTTGAAATCAAAAGAAAAAAACATGTGAACATATACATGCATACGTATTTTAGGCGTGGATTAAAACTTACGGCACCTATAGCTAAAGTTATATTGGAAAATCATTCAAAAAACATATAAATACATGCATGTGAATAGTGTTGCATCATACATGAAATGAATTTATCATTTGAACCAACCAATGTTTCTAAATGTTTAGTAATGACTAATGAGACTACATGGTAGTCTGGGAAAATTACATAGTGAGTTGTTTCTGAGAAGTAAGAATAGAAGCATAGGATGTAACAAAAAGTGTACCTAGAACTAACAATATAGCTTACTAATAGAATTTGCACCCTATGCTATTATTAAAAAACACCATGGCTATAACAATAGTACCTACATTAGATGAGCTGAATATAATTTACATCCTGAACTAATTCTATCCTACTACTTGAAGCTAATTAGATGTAAAAAACATACTAATTAGATGTAACAAGATATTAATTATATGTAAAAAATGCTAATTGGATGTAAAAAAATTCAGAAATGACCAAATGCTTGTTAGTTGTAAAAAATAGTACTCAGATGTAACAGAGATGTAGCAACATGCAAAACAATCCATTGATGTAACGAAATACATGAATCTGTGCAAAAACTGCACACTGGATACTAAAAAAAATACATAGAACGAGATCAAGAGTACTATCCTACTTCAAATAATACTATGCTACTGCCCTATAACCAGATCAACAATGAATAAGTAGGGAACAACGAGATCAACGGGCTCTGCATGTGGTATGTCGATCTAGAACGCATCACCAATAGAACACACGCAGAAGACAAAATGGCACGAACAACACCAAGAATCTGCTACTCCATCCGACCCAAATTAGTTGATTTAGATTTTTCTAGATTCGAATGTATCTAGACTTGTTTTAGTGCTAGATACCTTCGAATCTAGACAAAACCAAGTCAACTAATTTGGGTCGGAGGGAGTACGTAAAACACCTGTAAAAAAATCTCATGATTATTTCAGTAATCCCATCTGTATAAATTGTGAAAAAACACATCCTATGTGTAGGAATAACAATACGCAAAACTGTGTTAATATGAATATTTATTCTCCAAAAATAAATCCTATGAGAATACAATAACGACCCAAAATTATAATAGGATAAAAATTTCATGTGCTAAGGAAAAGTACATCCTATGCGCGGAATATTACATGTAATACTAATGATTTTATGAGTTTAGTAGAGCTTATGTCTATTACCTTGTGGAAAACATTTCTTTAGGTAAAAAGCATACAACCATTTTAACAGGATGTATGTATGATAAAAATTGGCATCCTACAATTAAAAAAGTAACCTGTGCCACTGTATAAAATATTCTAAAACTCCAGGTGTGAAAATGTACATGCATCTTAATACAGGATGGTAAAATACAAACCATCTTAACATTTGATTAGGTAAAACCAGACAATCATCTTAACAGAGGATGTATATATAATCAGAAATTTACATCTATTACAGTACAATAACCTGCCCACTGTATAAAATGATCTATACTTCCGCTGTAAAATATACATCCAACTAAGCCAAATGATATATATGCATTTTAAACATGAAAAATATACATCCAACTGAGGTATATATACCGTTTGGACAAAAATTATGTAGAGAACCCTACAGTATATCTCCACACATATAAATTGCATCATACACTGTGGTAGGGGATCATGTATATGTAACTACTGATCCAAACCTACGTGGTTTACCACTGTCTATTCTAAACACATATAGACTTATGGAAGAAGAACTGAACCCTATTAGCACCACCGTGATAAACTAGACAAAGCCCACCGTGTTCAAAACATTGGGGGTAGAATGGAACACGCATGTAGCAAATCGCCAGCTCCATAAAAGCAAAACATAAACGGTAGGAACGACCGGGACTAGGCACTCACTAGCTCAAAAAGTTTGATATGGGTGCGCTGCGATTTGGATGCAGCACCACGCCGCCGATGTGCTCTCTCACCCAGACACCTCCCAGCCAGGCCACCCTGCATCGGATGTCATCGATTTGCAGGGCCACGCCGCCGATTCTCTCCTTCACCGATTCCTCTCGCCCCCACGGAATCTCGCCTTGGTTGCCTCGAGCCGCCCCGCAGCTTCCCGGCGTACCGCTCCAGCGACGATGCAGGTTTAGAGGTGGAGATCGAAGCGGGGTAGAGGAGAGCGATGCGTAGGAGAGGAGGGGAGAGGAGATGGGATGGGGAAAGGGGAAAAGCAGAGACATCGTTGCTACGGATGTTTGGGCCGCTTCGTCCAAGCCGCGCGATCGCAATCCGACGCAGGCGAGAGGTGAGCACTTCGTAAGACAATAGCGAGCCCGGGCAAAAAATAGAAATTGGGTTATTCATGCTCTACCACGCTCACCTTTTCTACATGAGCTAGCAGCCTCCCGGCCCCAAAGCAAAGCGCGAGCAGTGCCCGACAGCAAAGCGTTCGTAACTTTGTATACGAATCTGACCTGAATGTTTTTTAATAGTCTCATACCGAAAGTTTAGGAACATTTCCACCGGTTTAAATAGCCACCAGTATCCGACACGGAATGAGCGATACGAACAAATGTTAAATTCTCAAGGCCAACTAACTTATCCTTGATGGCCATGCAAGTTTCTCTCCTCAGGCCCGCCAAAGCCAAGCCAATGTAATCAAATGGGCCACGTAGATGCATGCTTTCTCTTTTTTTTTTTTGGCAAATTATGTCATTTATTGCACATAGAAAGGCAACCCAGTGCCTGATGCCTACCGATGCCTACTGAAAGGTAGGCTAGAGCTACAACTAAGGCAGTGTACAGCCAGTAACCTAATGTTCTTGAGCGTAATATTACAAAGCCTGTTTCTAGAGGCACAGTGGGAGGGAAATAGCAAGTTCGATTTACACCTGAACGTCGTGCGGGGATCAGAGCGATCCCGATAGGCGCGCTTGCACAGCGCATGCGCCGTCTTGTTGTCAGCGCGGGGTACCTTCTGTACCAGGTCTCCACTTGAATTCCTGTGATTCTGCACATCGGCAAGAAACGGTCTGAGCACCCAGTGGCCCGACCTCGAAAGCAGATTATCTGTAGCTACAGCATCGACTAGAGTCTTGCTGTCTGAGAGGAAGCAAACCCTTCGCCATTCCATCAGCTGCACCACCCAAACTGCCAAGAGCAGTCCCTGAGCTTCAGCCTGCAAGGCAGATGAAACATCTATGGAAATTGCACTAACAAAGTGTTTAATGTTTCTCACAGGATCGTGTAGGTAGATACCCAAGCCTGCAGTCGAAGCATCTAAATCCATGTTGTATGCTGCGTCACAGTAGACAACCGCTCCAGGAGGCTGTGAGAAAGGTGGTGCGTGAAGCCTAGTTGTTGCCAAATTGTCGCTTGGCACAGCAATATCATCAGCATCCCCTGCAGAAAGAACTGCTTTTGCAGCACAGATTACTTGTGAAATAGACCGTTCCTTTCGATTAAAAAATAGATCATTACGGGCTTTCCAAAGCATCCAAAGAGTTGCAAAAATGCAATGAACCGAAGCGGCAGGATGCAAACTAGCAAGCAGGCATTCAATAAAGTTTGAAGGGTAACAAGATTGATCATAAAAATCCGTCCTAAAACCCAAAGGAGAAGAAAACCAGACTGCTCTAGAAAAGTGGCAATGGAAAAAAAAGGTGAGCATCTGTCTCAGGTAAACCACATCTAGAGCATTCCTTTTTTATACGCGTTGAAAAGCAAGAGGCTCTCTTACCTGTTGCCAAAGCCCTTCGAATCAATCTCCAAACAAAGGTTTTAATTCTTGGTGGGAGGTGATTATTTTTCCATGCTTGCAAAAGGATACTTTTCTCAGCATCAGTAAAGCAACGCCTCACGTTTGATGTCACCGAGATTTGATCCTGTAAAAAAAACTTTATATGCACTCTTGGTAGTGCAATCACCATTAGTTGTATGCCTCCAACAAAGCTCGTCCTGAAACTCAGCATTGATGATCGGGACCTGCAATTTTTTTTTCATATGATTGTCAAAGTGTAAAGACAGTTTATTGCTATCCCATCATTTTGTATTTTGTTGCCAAAGATCACTGACTATGCTTGGACAGTCTATGCCTGTATCTGTGATAAGATGATCATAAATTTCCTTCCAGTCTTGACACCATGGAGATGACCAAATGCTAGAATTCCCTTTTGCAATTTGTAGGTGATAGGATTTTTCCATCTGCGGAAAAATATTAAGAATCGAAGACTAAAAAGCAGATTTAGGAATAGCGGGATTAGCTCTCCAAATGTTATTGCCAGGAAAGTACTTTGATTTTAAAACACGCGCTAAAAGAGAGTCAGGATCTTTAAGAATCCTCCAAATAGAGATGGCCACCAAAGCTTTATTCATAGTAAACAGATCCCTAATTCCTAGCCCACCCTCCTTGATAGGCTGGCAAATGCCATGCCAAGCTCTTAAGCAAAGCGGTTTGGAAGCATTATCATGCTGAATGCCAGTCCACCAAAACTTTCGAACAATAGCTGTAAGCTTGGAAAGGATCTTTTTGCTAAGCAAAATGCTAGACATGTAGTATACAGGAATAGAGGCAAAGACCGACTTGATTAAGGCAAGCCTAGCAGCATGAGAAAGTTTGTTTGCCTTATAACAAGTTAGTTTTGTCTTAAACCTGTCTGCTAAAAAATCATAGGCAGCCGCCCTATTTTTTCCAGGTAGAATGAGAGGGTGGCCAAGGTGAACGGTGGCAGCATTCATATTATCAGCAGGAAAAATACTTTTAATAGCTGCAGTAGCCAAAGGATTTGTGTTTTTACTAAACAGGATTGCAGATTTAGCCTAATTAGGCGTTTGCCCGAGAGTTTGCAGAAATGTTTGAGAACATGGATGCATGCTTTCTCGTAGGTACGATTTCAGTGTGGGCCTAGCGAGCGCCTACTTGTGTCCATCAAAGGGTGTCTAGAGTACACTCATTTCGTCTCTAAAAGGCATTATCAAAAGTGTCTTCAAAACTCACTTTAAAAGGCAACATTGGATTTTGCCTTATAACAAAATCGAAGCATAATTAAAGTGCCACTAAAATTAACATTAGGAGGCACTTTTTAGAAATACTCCCTCCGTTTCAAAATATAAGATGTTTTAGTTTTGTGAATAGAGTGTATCTAGACTCGTTTTATTGTGTAGGTTCATCATAGGTTCATTCTAGATGAACCTACACAATAAAACGGGTCTAGATACACTCTATTCACAAAACTAAAACATCTTATATTTTGAAACGGAGGGAGTACCTCCAAATGCATCTAACGATCCAAGCAGATTTGGCATTTTTATTTCTGTTTTAATAAAAGGCAACATTGGATTTTGCCTTATAACAAAATCGAAGCATAATTAAAGTGCCACTAAAATTATAATTAGGAGGCACTTTTTAGAAATACTCCCTCCGTTTCAATTGTGAATAGAGTGTATCTAGATCCATTTTAGTGTGTAGGTTCATCTAGATTTGGAATGAACCTACACACTAAAAGGAGTCTAGATACACTCCTTTCACAAAGCTAAAACATCTTATATTTTGAAAAGGAGGAAGTACCTCCAAATGCATCTAACGATCCAAGCAGATTTGGCATTTTTATTTCTGTTTAAAAAAATAATTAGAGGCATTTTTCCTACTTTAGGAGGCACTTTTGAGTGCCTTATACATGAGGATGTAGTGTAGTGTGGGCTACTACTACGCTGGCAGTGGCAGTGGCAGTGGCACACATCCGACCCGACCCGACCCGCCTCATTTCTCGGTTGCTCGTTATTTCCTCCACAAATAAAGCAAAAAATACCAGCCGTACTGGTCTATAGCCATGTTCCTTCGCACGGCTCGTGTTCGTTTCCTTCGTTATGGTCGCCGAGTAACTAACTTTTGCATCATTTCCCTGATTTGGGGTAAAAGACAGTCTTCCAACAGGTGTTCTGCAACAATATGGCCATGTACTTTTTTTTGGGACAGCCCATTTTCTGAGATGCATGTGATGCAAATTTTGTACTCGCTCTGTTTGGGATTATAAGCCCAGAGGCCAATTCATAATACCAAGAAAATCAATTACTCACTCTAATTAATTTATGTATGCACCAGTACGAGATGCTAGAGAAAAAAATAGGAATGATGAGAGACGAAACAATATGCATTGGGATTGAGATAAAAGAGAGGTATCTAAATTAATTAGTCATGAAAATTAAGACAATAAAGTAGATAGGCCTTATAAGTCCTAACAATTTTAAAAAGCTCTCTGGCCTTATAATCTCAAACGGTAGTAGTATCACCGAGCGATTGCCGCAAAACAAATGTATCTCGCGCGCACAGCCACCCACCATGCCGAAAGTTCATTTCATCATACCGTCGCGTGCATGTCACCCTCCCCAGACCACCGCTAGCGAAATTCGGGCTGTGCAACCATCAACGGCATCGCCCGGCTCCGTCGCTCTGGATGGCCCCATCACCCATCTGAATCTAGTGGCACTATCGCACGACCGCCAATCGATTTAGGGTCGCCACCGTGCGACCGATGGTCCTCCGACTTGCCTCTGTGCTATGGACGGTCGTTCGGCTCGCCTCCCTCGATCCTATGGCTGTGGAGGTGCCACCCTACTCTCCCGAGAAGGCGAGAACCCCACCCCAAACCCGTTATCCGCCAAGCTGCTAGGGTTCCATCGGGCGACCGTGGCCTGATTCAACGCTCTCCGTCGTCTGCCCAGCTGCTGCAATGGAAGAGAAGTTGTCGTTCACTGTCGTCACTGAATCCTCGACCACGCAGAGGCCGTGTCGGCCTCGGCTCACACAAGGTGTTTTATGAAAAGTGTTTAAGATAATCTCCCAAATTTTATTAGGTGTTGCAATGTAGAAGAAGCTTGTAACATAGAGTATTGTGATTGCATATGTCTGTGACATCTATGACTTGATGGGTCAAGCGGTGCGGTCACATAGAGGTAAAGACCAAATCATGTACTTTCTTGAGGGGTACCATAAAATTCGAGATACAAATAAACACGAAGATTCTTCTGAAAGGATCTCCTCGAGGAGTGGTGGAGGTGGAATGGCCAACGGTACAACTAGTTTTTTCTCTACGCCATATTGTTGTAAGCGATGAAATCCATATAGTTTGTGTGCTATTTGATGAACTATTTGTATTGTGATATAATAATTAAGTCTATTTGTGTTTTATTTGTTTAAATTTATTTGAGATGAAGTTCCCCATCTCGAAATAGATGTCAAAGATTTGACTAGATTCGTATGTACATATATACTAAAACATGTCTATGTACATGTGAATTTAGAAAAAAACTCTCACGCCTACTTCAAGATGGAGGGAATATTACTTATTTTGAAAAAGAATAGTGAAATTGTTTGCTCCTGTCCACTCCCGCGAGCGGCAAGGCAAACCCTAGCAAGGTCCACCGCCAACTACCTCCCCGCTCCTCCTTCCCACCTTGCTGCCATCGGAGAACGGCTCCGGGCAAAGCCCCGGTGACGTTGGCGGCAAGGCCTCCTGCCCCTCTCACTCGGTGGCGGTGGCATGGGATGTTGGCGGCTTGAGGACGGCATGGTGGCTATAGGAGATTGGCGTGATTGCGATGACGGTGGTGCTTCGGTGCAACAGCGGCGACATTCGACTCTAGCTGGTGCTCCTTCCCGGAATGCAGAGGTCGAGATCCGGTGCGCGGTGCATGGCCACGGCTTGGGCTGGCGGCGGTTACGGCTTCGAGTCGGGATCCTGGTAGGGGATGGACAGGGCGCTCGTTGCTGGCTGCCTCGAGGTCGGGCCGGGGTAGGGGCTCCGGGCCCCTTTTCAAGCCTAATCCCCAACCCTAGATCCAATGGTGTCAGCTGTATTGGGGCTGCATGTTGTCTATCTAGAAGGGGAACCCCTCTTTGCCGTCTCGTCGGTCTCCGGTTGACATGGGTATGATTACTCAGATACTCATTATTCGCTACCCTACATTGGGTAAAAGACCTACGGCCCATCAAGATTTTAGATAACAGCCCAAGAAAGCCACCGACAGAGACTTTTATTGTATTAGGAAAGAAACCATGAACCGACATTATGTTGGTATTGTAATCACGCGTGTATGAAACCTATCCGCGTACAACTTTGAGACCCGGCCTATTATATATAGGACGGGAGAAGCCCAAGCGAGGGTACCGAAATCTAGAGGACAACTTGTAATAGAGTGTTTTCCCAATATTCAGGCGATTTTGATTCCATTGTTTTCCCTGACATCGAATGAAATCCTTAGCATTCTCTTTTCCGTGAAACCCCAAGTCCATCACCATGGGCATTGCCGAGGTTACCCCTCGTCAATTGGCGCCGTCTGTGGGAAACCTGAACGCTAGAACCACGGATTCGGCGGACCGCTCTCCACCAAGCATCAACTCGACAAAAGCGGATCCACGCTCGCCCACCCTTGTATTGGTACCCGCCGATTTCAATGGCAGATCCGATATGATCATAGGAGGTTTCCACTTACAAGTAGACGACCCGCAAGAATCGCACCCTTCGGTCCTGATCACATCAGAACCGCCGGTCGAAAAAGCTACGCCTACGGAGGTACCAGCATCACCCGTTGGATCCTCCACAGATATCACAACTCAGATCGAAACAAGAAAAGAAGGTCACCAGCCAACCTCACCACATAAAGCAAACCTGACAAGCTCAGAATCCGAAGAAATCAGCGAAAACGTCGACTTTGAAGAAAGGATGGCGAAAATTTATCCAGAACTACAATCTTGGAGTACATCCAACACACCCGCATAGGCAAAAGATGGCGCTGTCAGGCCACACATAATACGCCACCAAGTGTACATGATCAACGAAGATACCTCAACACCACGCGATGAAAACGGTAATCCTATAATAAACCACGATGATAATTTATCACATGACAATGCAGGAAACCATGACAACGGAGGAGAACACGACAACAGAGAAGAACACGGAAATGGAGGAGAAACAGCAGATAATTGCATAGTCCAAGGAGGAGGCGGAGAACCTCACACAAGAGAGAGACCATGACTTCGACTACCAGCGCCAGCATGGCAAAAAGCAAGGGAGGCAATTTCAGGAGCAATCCCAATGACATCAGATGCTTCACATGAGGACCTACTAGCATACTAATATTTGCTCCACCACAAGAAGAGAGACCTACTCTGGATGCAAAGATAGCTCAATGAAAGAAAAAGGCTAGCCGACGAATCTAGTTTACAACAGGCCCAATTAAGCTCTACCCGGGGGTCAAGGAGTGTAACAGGAGCATCACCGCCAAGAAGGGCGACATCTTGATTACAGAATATCCCCGAAGCAGAAAGAAGTGGAATTATCCGAGATCTCGATTGATCATTTATGTCAATCGATCAAGCAGGAAATATCAAGGCAAAAACAGCTCAGGCAGCCATTGTGGCTGCACAAACATATCTGATCACCACTCAACCCGCACCCAACGATCCGCGCGCGACCCTCGACCGCTCCGCCTTGATGAACCTCGGCATGGTAGGGGCCTCACTCGTGGAAGCAGAACAAGGACTCACACAAAGATCCCCACACCGTCACAATAGTCCTTGGCAAATAGGACACACCCGGCGATCTCGATCACCACACTAGGCGCACCTTGTAGGATCCGAGCCGCGAAGCAACACAAGGAACGACAACACCCAGCATAGGAGCAGTGGACCCAGAGACGAAAGCCGCACCCGACAATATCAAGATGGAGATGACGAAGATGACCATGAGCTATGCGGGGCCAGCTGTTTCACGCAGAGGATTCACAAAGCCTCAGTACCCAAAGACTTTAAACTTCCACATGACCGACACAAATACGATGGGATCCAGGAACCCGAAGCTTGGTTAGCAGATTATCTAGCCACCGTCAAATTACAGGGCGGCTCCACAACTACTGCAATGCAAAGTCTACAACTACACCTCACCGGCGCCGCAAGGTCATGGTTGAGGCAGTTACCCGAAGATTCAATTGGTAGCTAGAACGATCTGGAAGATAAGTTCATCCGACATTTTCATTCTACATTTAAGCAACCAGCATCCTTAGAGCAGTTGCAAGCATGCACACAAAAATCTAGAGAGTCAATAAGAGTGTTCATACAGTGATGGAATATTATCAAAAACTCAGCTGAACTCGCAAAGGTGCCTCTCTATTTCTTCAGCTCTTCGGGGCGCTCAACTCGGGATCTGCGGCGGCGGCCCCGATTAGTGTGTAATGTCCTGAGATTAATTAACCTAATATAAGATGACTTAGAGTAATTTATTGTGCGTTAGTGCATCTTAAGAATATAGAAACCCGAGGGAGTTTCTACCGTTAGATTAAAGAGGGGGTAGACGAGTGGTCCTCTAGAAATGATTGATACTATTATGGTATCGCCGACGAGTATGCCATGGAGGGGTCCTCATAGAGCATGTCTAGAGAGGTGGGGGAAGCGGTGAGTTGATGGGTACGAGGTAACACAGCTTACCCTGGTTTAGGTCCCACAACGGTGGCGGAACCCTACTCCTGCTATAAATCACTATAATGGCAATACACCGAGTTACAGAGATCGATTCTCCATGCGAGGTTGTGGTGTTCTATGAACTTGTGCCCTAAAGGCTCCCACATGTCCGGCTTAAAGCGCCAAAACCTAGGGTTATAGGGAAAGGAACTTGCTGGACAGGTTACATAGTCCTACACTAGTACTAACTAGTCTTCGTGTCTTGTACTCCAAGGCTCTTGTTGGTCGGTAACTGCACCATAGCCTTCCTTCTTCCGGCATAGGCCTCCCTTCTAGATCGATCTAACTGGGCCGCCCAACAGGACATAGGCCTTGCTACCAAGTATGGGCCACCCGGGTTAGCCAGATTAGAGACATGTTATGGTGATACCCATTTAGCATATCCCCAACAGTAGCCCCTGGAGGACTTTGAGTTCTTGTGCCATCTTGTCCTTTAATATTGAATGCTCCATCTAGGTGATGCTAGCAATTTGTCTAGCAACATCTCGAAGTCTTCCCAAAGAACCCTACAATCTTCTCCATCTTCAATATGTAAGGCGGAGAATCTTCAAGTCTTTAGTCTTTCTTTCCTTAGTCGAATAATGTCCGCCTACATTGGAATCTACAGATGTGACTACTCACATGCCACTATCAGTAGGGTGTCATAGGCTACAACCTACGCTTCCTCAAAACTCACATATGGCAGCAGTTTAATCATTGGCACACATTGTCAACGTTGTGACCGTTAGATCTTATGCAAACAAATCTTGATGCCAGGGATTATAAATAGTTACTGTGGCCAAATACAATTCTTTTACATGCATTGTTCCTCACGTCGTCTTCTTCCTTTTGACGCGTGACCCTTCGAGCTCTTAGCATGAAACCCCTAGCAGAGATATCCCACCTCCCCCTTTCTTCCAATCCAATCCAATGGAGAGCAGCAGCAACATCCTGTCGACGGCGACGGCTCCTGAGGCATCCAAGGGTGTCTCTGTCCCGCTGGAGGGATTGGTGATTCCAACCTCTGTCGTGGTGGAGACCACCAGCGATGACCAGAAGCGGGTAGCGCTCAAAACTGCCAAGGAGGAAGTTGACTCCCATATAGGAGTGTGGAGGGGCTCAAAGCTTTCTGCGAAGCAACTGAAGGAGCTCGTCAATGAAGGTTATCTCCCCTCGACGGAGGGGCTGGTCTGGCGGCCGGTGAGGTCGTCCCCTCTCCCTAAGCCGGAGAGAAGGTCTACCTCAAAGCACAGTTGGTACGTGGTGTTTCCCTCCTTGTATCCGACTTCTTCCTTGAGGTCTTGAATCACTTCTGGATTCTTCCTCACAACCGCTCTCCCAATAGCATCCTAGTACTTAGCAATTACGTAGCTTTGTGCGAAGGATACCTAGGGATTAGGCCTAGGTTAGATCCGTTCATTTACTTCTTCACCATGAAGAGAGAGTCCAGAGATTCTAAGGATGAACTTTAGAATTGTGGAACCATTAGTTTTATGATCCGTCCTAGCCAACAGTTCCCTGACATCGTTCGTCATGAGTCCTACATGAACTTGTAGAAGACTTACTTCTACGGCCCAGATATTCCTCTGGTAGGATGACAAGACTCATACCCCGACTTCGTCGATAGAGCTGGCATCGAGGCCACCACCTGGAGGTCCCAAGACCATCTCTCCTCTAACAATGAAGCCTCCAATGTCGTAAGGCAGATAGAGTGGCTGGTAGACAGAGGTCTGACCTGTTTGGACCTAGCCATGTGCTAGTTCGTATGGCGGATTCAACCTCTGTAGCATCATGCTAAGCTGATGCATAAGTACACCAAGGAGAGGAAATACCCAGTGACTCCATCAAACTTCGGCTTAAGGACATCGTCAAGGTGAAGGACAAAAAGCGTGGCTTTGTCATCACCATTGACATGTTCGAATGCGGTGAATGCCCAAAGGTAACCATGTTTCCTTTATTACTTTACATATACTCTAAGGTTTCCATCTTGGATGCATCAATCATCTAACATGTTTCTATCCCATCAGCTAGCGACCCTGGCTGAGGAAGACATGCCCACTCAGGTCTATGATCCGAGGCTAAAGGATGTCCATGTTTTGTCTGACAATGATGCCTCCAAGGATCCTCAAGCTCCAAAAACACAAAAGTGGAAGAGATCCACCTCTAACGCTGCTACCGAGGGCAAGAAGAAGAAGAAATCGGAGAGTGGAGTCTCCAAGAAATCCAATGTCACCTTAGAGGCAGAGAAGAAGAAGTCCATTGACATCCCTTTAACCAAGGCACCTGCTGTAGTGTAAGTACTTTTCTTCTCCAACTTTATTTTGTACCTACTCATTCCTATACTTATACTTTGTATGTTTGAGGATTAGATCTGGTGTTAGTCTGAAGCGTACCTCCAAAGATGTTGCAGGTTCCAAAAATATTTGTGAGATGCTGACCAAGTCCTCCCCCACCGCTGCTCCCCTAACTCCTGCCACCAAGCCTGCATCAGGCTCCACCAGACCCTCGTCCCCCATTGCACCTGAGACCTCCACCAAGGAGACAGACATCATTCCTACTCCAGATGTATCAGGTCCCGCCAGCATGGAGCACTTCCTCTCAAATGGCCGAAGCTCCGACTAAGGGTGCCATTGAATAAGGGAATCTACTAGCAGAGGGAGCATATACATCAGCAACAACAGTAGCAAACAAACCGGGAACTTCTATGTTGTCAATTGCTATGGTAACACAAAAGACAGCTAGAGCTTCATTTGTACCCTTGGTTAGCGTGACTACTATGCCTCTGACTCCTCCGACGCTGAGTCTAGATGATCTTGTCCGTCAAGCAGATGTTATTTATAACAATGCCAAGACCTTCCATGATGCATACGCCACTACAAAAAACAATCTCAAGATTATTTGCATCGTGAGTCTTTGATCTTTACATGTCACTTTATAATATATCCCACTATAGCCCCCGAGCTCTTAGGCGGAAAACCATAAGTTATTGGCCTGAGTGCTCCAAAAGGAAGTAAGTGTAAAACTTGATAGTGTAGCTCCCGAGTTTCTAGGTAGAATGAATAATTCTGGCTAGATACTCTAAGAGAAGCATACATAGGTTAAAATTTAATACTGTAGCCCCTGAGCCTCTAGGTGAAACTAAAAAAAGTTTCGGCTAGATGCTCTAGAGAAACTAAGCATGTTCCTTGTGCAGAATGAGAATAACCGGGGGAAGGCCGCCAATGAGAGGTTTGCCAAGCTGCAAAAAGAGCTAGATCTTGAAAAGAGTAAAACAGCCTTTCTAAAGGAACAGATCAAAAACAACAAGCGTTTGTTCTCTTCCGACATCTCCCTAATCCATTATTTGTAGCTATTTCTTCCAAATACTCATAATGCTTTACTGTTCCGACTTGCAGAAGCTGTTGCCAAGGCCAAGAGCATCATTGAACAATCCAAGCACATCCAAGAATTGGATGATGAAAGCAAGATCCTGAACAAAGACCTGGCCGATGTTGTCAAGGCACATGATGATGCGCTGAAGGCCATGCAAGAATCTTAAAACACCGAGATGGAGCGCCTGAAGAAGGAAATTGAATATCTCAAGGAACGGAACCAAGATGCTGCACAGCAGAATACTCGGAGCCTTGAAATGTACAAGAAAATTCAGAAGGAGCACGATGTCTTGGCTGAGACTTTCCATCTGGCTGAAACCAACATCTTTGGTAACTTTCTTCCATCTTTCTCAAGTTCTGTAAGTTGGATATTTTTATACTTTTGCAATACTCATGACCTTTATCTCTTACGAAAACACAACCCCCATTGGTTTAACCAATCTGGGTGAAGATGCTCCGGATTCAAAGGAATGCATGATTACTTCCATCAACTTCATCAACACTGCCATCACCCAGGCTAAGGAGATAGCTCATTCCCTAGACATCAACATCAAGGCAGAATATCTTGTCACCAAGTACTCGAAAATCCTCCACCGAGCCCCCAAGAAGGTGAAGTGCTAGAAAGCATCCTCCATTCAGGTTGGCACTAGGCTGACCTTGTCCTTGGTGAAAGAACACTACGACGATGCCGACATGGATTTGGTGACCTCTGGTATGCCGAACATTGATGAGGAAGGCAACAACATTGATAACACTGCTATTTGGAATTCCCTCGCTGGCTACGATACCAAGGTTGACAATCTAGTCAAGGCTAATGTCTTTGTGCCTGCCGAGGAGATGGATCATGATCAATCAACATTAGATTCCTCCTTCAGGACCATCTCCAACCTTGATAATTTGTCCAAGGATGATTTTCCTATTGTTGATGATGCAACATCAAAGTCACATGCAGGAGAGCGCCAAAACACTTTGTTGTATTAAATGTGTCTCTACAATTTTTATATTTATGCGGAAAACCATGTAGAAGTAAGGCGAAAAACTTGGCTACAAGCCTCCTGCTACTTATCTATGTCCGACATGTATATTTTTTAAGCAAGTGCCAGCTTATTCATTATTCTGGTTCTTATGTGTTAACCTTTCATGATATAGAAGAATCACAACACAGAACTATGTCCTCAGGTGATGATGCTTAATAGCACCGTTAAGAACCTAAGAACAAAATCGCGGGCTTTGAGTGCCAAAATGTCACTACTCCGGAATCCACATGAAAACGACAGAAAACGTGTAGACTAGAAAACTTAAGCTACCACCCGTAGGTGGAATTTTCACAAGTGCAAATACAACTTTCTCATAAAGGGTTTATATGATCCAAAAATGAACACTAAAGGAGGTAAAAGACTCAATAAATATGAGTGAACCAAATGTTTTATTTCGTTAATCATATAAGGTACTTATTAGATAATATACAATATGCTAAGTGTAAAAAGGACATAGCTGTGCTATGTTCCATGGCTGATCAGTCTCCGGATAATCATCATCAGGGTCACATCGCTTATGCTTGCGATCTTTTCTTGGCCTATCTTTCAACTCACAAATATCCACGAGGTAATAGGAACCATTGAGAAGCGCTTTTCTTTTGACGAATGGTCCTTCCCAAGGTGGGTTAGTTTGTGTGACTTTTTTTGCTTGAGGCAAAGCACAAGACCCCCCTCTTTAAACGAGCGATGCCTAACGCGGCGACTATGGTAGCTGTGTAGCTTTTGCTGGTAGATGCCGAATCTATAGCAAGCCAAGACATGTTCTTCCTCGAGCAGGTCCATAGATAAGTGTCTGGATTCTTCAGCTTCATCTTCATCATAGGTGGCGACTCTGGGCGCATCATGGAGGATGTCGGATGGTAGGACTGCTTCTTCTCCATAGACCATGAAGAAAGGGGTCAAGCCGGTAGACATGTTGGGTGTTGTTCGTAAACTCCACAAGATAGATGGTAACTCCTCCACCTAGGCTCCAACTACTCTATGTAGTGGTGCCTCTAAGCGTGGCTTGATTCCTTGTAGAATTAATCCATTGGCCCTTTCAACTTGACCATTAGACTGTGGGTGTGCCATAGATTCTAAGTCAAGGTGGATACCTTTATCGTGACAGTAAGCCTCTACTTATCCGAGTGATAGGTTACTGCCATTGTCGGTGATGATGCTATGTGGGAGACCAAATCTCACCACCAGATCCTGGACAAATTTCAAGGTTGTTACCCTATCGACCTTACTAATGGTTTAGCTTCAATCCATTTAGTGAATTTATCAAATGCAACTAGTAGATGGGTAAACCACAAGGCGCCATCTTCAAGGGACCAACCATGTCAAGCCTCTAGACTACAAACGGCCAAGTAATTGGTACTGTTCGCAATTCTTCAACTAGAACATGTGGTTGCGTTGCATAGAACTGACATCTAATACAAGTCTGCACCAGTTGTCGGCATCCGCCTTGGTGATTGTAGAGTAGAATCCTTGCTGGAAGGCTTTGTATACGAATGATCGGGGAGCGGCATGATGCCTGCAATCTCCGAGATGAATCTCTCTAAGGATTTCCATACCTTGTTGCTAGGAGACGCACCGTAAGAATACTCTTGTGGTGCTTCAGTTGTACAAATAGCCATCTATTATGGTATAGCCCTTTGCTATGTGTATTATCTATCAGCTTTCGACTTCATCGGCAGGCAGTGTTCCATCTTGAAGGTAGTCCATGAACAGTTTCATCCAAGCAGGAGAGGTCATTGTAACTAAGTTAACAAATGGATCCACTCTATTCAGGTTGTCGAGGTCTGCCCCTTTCACGGATGTTGTCTGTAAATGCTCCAGGAAAATGCCAGGTGGAATTGGTTGGCAAGCCGATCCAAGCTTAGACAGCAGATCTGCCACCTCATTATCCTCCCTTTTGACATACTTGACTTCATAGCCATCGAAGCACTTGGCTATCTCATCTACTTTGTCTCGATATGCCGCCATCATATGGTTCCGTGTGTTCCAGGTGCCAGCCACCTACTAGGCCACCAAGTCAGAATCTCCATGGCAAACTATGTGCTTGATGACAATATCCTTAGCCACATGAAGTCCGTGAATGAGAGCTTCATATTCCGCCATTTTGTTGGTAGAGTTGTAGTGGATCTGCAGGACGTACTGCAGTTTTTCTACTATTGGTGATTGCAATAATACACCAGCCCCCGAGCCATTTAGTAACTTAGATCCGTCAAAGTGCATGACCCAAAACTTCAGCTCTGGCACATGAGTATCTTTTGGCAGTTCTGTCCAATCTGCGATGAAATCCGCCAATGCTTGTGACTTGATAGTGTCGCGCCTTTTATAGGTGATTTCGAAGGTGGCAAGCTCGATGCCCCACTTCGCCACCCTTCATGTAGCATCGTTGTTGTTGATAATATCGTACAATGGAGCTTTGCTCACTACTGTAATGGGCTACTCCTAGAAATAATGCATTAGCTTACGTGAAGCAAGGAAAACTCCATAATCTAGCTTCTAGTAGTGCGGGTAACGCTGCTTGGATTCTGTCAAGAGTTTGCTCACATAGTAAACTGGTCTCTGAACTCTGTGCTTGTGTGTTGGCTCCTAATGCTCCACCACAACAATGATGATGATAACCTGGTTGGTTGCCACCATGTATACTAACATTGGCTCCATTAACTCTGGTGCTGCAGGTATTGGTGGGGAGGAGAGTATTCTCTTCAACTCCTGAAGTGTTGCATCTGCCTTGTCCGTCCATACGAATTTGTCCACCTTTTTGAGCAACTTGTAGAGCGGCATTGCCTTCTCGCCAAGTCGGATGATGAACCAGCTAACTACTGCAACGCAGCCTATGAGTTGTTGTATGTCCTTCAAGCATGGCAGGCGTTTGATGTCTAGGATGGCCTTGATCTTCTCCGGGCTGACCTCGATTCCATGATGTGAAATGATGAAGCCCAACAATTTGCCGGCTGGGACCCCGAAGACACATTCTTGGGGTTGAGCATCATGTTGTACTTCCGAAGGTTACCGAAGGTTTCCTGCAAGTCATCAGTGAGATCTTTTGATTTCTTTGACATTACCATGATGTCGTGCACGTAAGCGTGTGCGTTGCAACCTATTTGGTCATATTGGCAATGATGCATCATCCATTGGTACGTAGCACCTACGTTTCTTAGCCCAAAGGGTATGATGACGTAGCAGTATGTGCCGTAAGGTGTGATGAACAAAGTGGCCAATGGGTCTGGCTTTTGCATCTTGATCTGGTGGTATCCTGAGTATGCATCTATAAAACACAAAAGTTCCGAGCCAGCCATCGAGTCAATTACTTGGTTAATGCGAGGCAAGGCAAACAGATCCTTCGGGCATGATTTGTTCAAGCCAGTGTAATCAACGCACATTCTTAATTCTTTGGTTCCCTTTTTGGGGACAAGTATAGGATTGGCCACCCACTGGGTGTGAATAACTTCTTAGATAAAACTAGCTTTAAGTAACCTAGCTAGATCCTTGCCTATGGATCATCATTTTTCATCACTGAAGCATCATAGAGGTTGTTTCACTGGTTTTTCTTTAGGATCAATGTTTACGTTGTGCTCGACAAGTTTTGTAGGTACACCATTCATGTCGTCAGGTTGCCAGGCGAAGATGTCCCTATTCTCACAGAGGAACTCGACGAGCGCACTTTCCTATTTGGGATCTAGGTATGTGCCAATGGCGGTGGTCTTAGAGGAATCTCCTTCCACAAGTTCCACCGACTTGGTCTTGGTGGTGGCCTTGAAGGCGGATTTGGAGTCAGAAATTTGCTTCTTCGAAGCTGGCATCTCCGAGGCATCGATATGGTGCTAGATCTCCTTGAACTCTTCACCATAGAGGACTACTTCAGCGAAGGCGGATTCACTCAGCTTGCACTCCCTTTCCTTGTTGAAGCTTCCAGCAATGGTGATGATGATGTTTGGTCCAAGTATCTTGAGCTTGTTGTAGACGATACATGGCCTATCATGGAAGGATTGGAATATGTCTCATCCAAATATGATGTGATACAAGCTCTTGAAGGGAACCACTTAGGAGGTCATGCGCTCTTGGCGGTAATTGTTAACATCACCAAAAGTGACTAGAAGGTGATGCAGCCAAGGGACTAAGCTTGCCGGCCAGGAATGACGCCATGGAATACAGTATTGCTCTGCCTTAGCTAGGTATCCGTCAAGTTCATCTTGTGCAACGTATCAAGGTACATAATGTTGATGCTGCTTCCATTGTCCACGAGGCACTTGGTGAACTCGCTACCGTCAATCGGAGGGTTGATGACCATGGCATACTAGTTCAATGTCCGAATGAGGTATGGGTGATCCTCTCTATCCCAAGTAACAGGAATTTCTGACCACTTCACGTACTGGGCAACTGTGGCGAGGGTGGCCATCAGTATCCTTGAAGAGGTTTTCTACGCCTAGACGGTGGGGTTGCCAAGGAAGGTGTGGTAGACTAGAGCCTTCTTATCAAAGGGATTTTCACCCTTGCCATCGCCCTTGTCAGCATGTTTGAGGTCCACGTCTTCATCCATGTCATCCAAATCCTTGGATTCTTCCACCTTATTCTTCCACTTACCCTTTCTGTGGGGTCTATTCTTCCGACTTCACTTGTAGCCGGACTCAGGGTCTTCCTTGAGGTCGTTGACAAACTTGCACTGGCGGTTGGTATGAGTGGCTTTACCGTTTTGCATCAAGATGGATGAAACATGGCATATCACGGTACTCCTTGTATGTCTAGGGAACGCGGGGCGATGCGGGTGTAGAATCACTCCGCTTTTGTCCACGGCCAGCCCCCTTCCACAACCACATTGTCCGCCTTTGCCTCTGCCAGTGAAAGTCATGGTGACCATGTCATCTATTTGCTTGTCTTCTGGCGGATTCTTCCGCTTATTGTTGTTGTTCTTGGCTTGGTTGGGGATAGCCACTACAGGTAAGGACCCGCGAGCATCGTCATCGGCATCAGAAAATTCGCTAGCCTTGGAAATCATTGCATTGTGGTCAAGCTTGCCCTTGTCCTGGGTGCGCTTTAGCGTATGCTGGAGTAGGGACCCCCTTTTCAGACCATCAATGAAGGCGGCCATAGCAGTTTGTTCGTGTACTCCCACGCACGATTTTTTCATGTCGAGCCAACATGATAGGTAATTCCGAGACAATTCGTCCTTCTCTTGTACGCACCCCTGTAGGTCACCGATGGGGCAGGGACATTTGTATGTAGCCCCGAAGTTCGTGGTGAACACTTCATGCATGCCCAACCAATTGCAGATTCATTTCTCTGACAAGTCGTCAATCCATTGTTAGGCGGTGCCGGAGAGCCTTAGTGGGAGGTACTTGACGGCGACGTTGGGGTTTCCCCCTATGATAAGTATCACTTCGTGGTAGTCCTGCAACCACGTAGCTAGCTTGGCAGTGCCGTCATAGAGCTTGATAGGCTTGTCAATCCATAGGCCCCTAGGGTAAGTTGTGGTCCTGATGACCGGTCGAAAACAATGTGGCCCCAAGTATGGCTCTTCCCAGGCTTCCTGGATCCTATCAAGACGGGAACGTGCATCATACGCTCCGATTGTTGCTTGTGCTGATCTCTGCCATGGGGAGGAGAGTTGTGACGCGAGTTGTGAGACCTACGCGATCCTCCACCATGGTGGCTGCTGGGTGGCGACGGTGGTGGTGGCGGTGGTGGGTTAGCCTTCTTGCTTCTATCCATGCGGTCATCATGCCTGTCACATTTTCTTGTCGAACTTGGGGCTTCCTTGTATGATTTTCTCCTTTGTCTATCGTTGCCACTACACTCTCTGCCATACGGAGGCTACTCTCCCTGGTTGCATATAATGATGCCGCCCTGAGGGCGTCTAGGAGGTTGCATGCTTGTGCAGTGGTGCGGCTGTGGGTCATCACGATGTAGGGACTACGTGGGTGGTGGCGAGCGACAGGGGTGAACCTTGTCTCCATTGCTGGAGGATACTAGAATGGCGCCAGTCCTGTTGCGCGCGTCCCTCCGCCTTCGTCCCGTAGAACCTGTACGAGATCCGACATCATGAGGAGATCTTGGTCTGTGGTAGTTGTTCAAACTGGACAGGCAAAACTCCAGGTATGACTCAAGCCTCTAAGAGGTAGCCTTCTCATGTTGCTTGGTAGCCTTAGCTATGAGGTCGTAGACCTGATCCACCGCTGCAGGCGATCTGTTCTGCTCGAGTAAGGTTTTGGTGATGACCATGTTGAGGGAGGGAGTTGCCATGACTTGCTTCCCAGCCTTATCGATGTAGGTGGTAGCTTTTGTCGGCTTGGATGGACCCACCCCAAGTTGCGTCGAACGCCAGGACGACCGACAATGTGAACGTGTGCTTTCTTTGCCTTGTGTTGCCTGAGCAACTGCTTGTACTTAGTCTCCATTGCTCATGCTGCCTTGATCGATTAATGTACCTTGGCCAGATCCCTGTCCAGCTCTATGCCATGCTCTGCGATGCACTTGGCCTCCGCAAGGATTTCCTGACGCTTCTCATCAAGCTGTGTAATGTTCTGTCTAGGGGAAACTGTTAGTGGTTCGATGAGGAGCTCGCCATAGATGACCTTGTCGGCTGGAGTAACCAAGGGATTGCCGGCTGCTGACATGGATGGCGGAGGCGGTAGAGTTGTTTGGTTGGCAGTGTTGGATCTGATGGTGAGTTCTTGCGGCTACTATGGGGGGATAGCCGGAGGGGGCATTGAAAGGAATTTTCCCGAGAGGCAATAATAAAGTGGTTATTATGCTATTCCAAGTTTATAACAAATGTTTATTTTTAATGCTATAATTGTGTTAATAGGACACATTAATACACGTGTGATTTATAAACAGAAAAGGTTCCTAGTAAAGCCTCTCTTAATACTAGCTTGTTGATTAACTGATGATCACAGGTTTCCTGATCATGAATATTAGATGTTGTTAATAATAGGGTCGTATCATTGGAGAATGATATGATGAACAGTCATCCGAAGTAGATATACCAATACGATCATGTCCTCAAGTTTATATTGTTATCATATTCCTTGTAACTCAATGTCCTTAGACCATGAGATCACGTCAATCACTTTCACTGGAAAGGTACTTTGATTACATCAAACATCACTTCATAATTAGGTGATTATAAATGTGTCGTCGGGTACTTGCAAAGTGTTAGTTGAGGCTCGGATCAAGAATGGTATTTGTCCATATAGATGAATAATAGATATACTCAGTGCCCTCTCGATGATATCACATTGACATAGCTTGCAAGCAAGTGATTTGATCACTAGAATGTTATATCATAGGAATGAGAAAAATAGTACTTGTTGGGAACGAGATTAAACAAGGTATGGATGATATCGAGTGATCGAATCTTGGACAAGTAATATATCGCGAGACAAAAGGAATTTGATTACAGCGAAAAAGGTTCAGGCAATCATTGGATTTTCGTGGAACTAGTGGGAGTCATTATGGATCTCTAGATCCTGCTAAAGATAATTGATCAGAGAAAGTCTCGATCATGTCTATATAGTTCTCAAACCTGTAGTGAGACACACTTAAGGTTAGTCAACATAATTGAGCAGATAGGAAACACAGGAGAAGACAATGGACATCGCATGAATATGTTTCGTCGAATCTGCCGAAATAGTTTCGGGGTATCAAAATAAAGCAAGGAAACAAAATGTTAATATGTTCATTAAATTAAGTACTCATTAAATTGAGTTTCATTAAAACAAGAGAATTAAAGTGCTTTAATAGAAAGACCTTTGGATTTTGAGTGGAGAATAAATGGGAGAAAGTGGAATTTGAAATAATGTGAGTGAAGAGTCCACCCACATAAATGAGAGGAGGGGAAGGGGCATCCTCTTGGCCACCGGCCATGGGAGGGTCTTGCCCCATCCCCCTATAAAAGGAGGTGGAGACCTCCCTCCTCTCATACACTTTTCCATTATCTCATATGCCCTTTGGTTGACATCTTCTCCCTCCTCTCATACACTCTCACCCGCATGCAAAGGGCGCAGACACAATTTCTATGTACGAAGTTTGACATGGCCATAGAATTGCCGATAATTAAAAGGGGAAATGTAGAGGAGATGTTAGGTGGCTGTACGGCGAGATTTGCGGGGTTGTGCTAGATCGGGTAGAGGGAGGTGTGGATGAGTATGAGGGACTCGATGAAGGCGGAGACGTTAGGTCTCCTTGAGGGCCCTCCTCCTCGAGACCCATTTGTCAGCTCTTCGGCCTCCGACTGACGCGTGGAAGTTTCTTGCGATAGGGCCCAGTTGGAAGTGAGATCGAGAGCGCGCTGCGTAAAAATGGGATATGTGTTATTAAAATCAAGTGGCAATAAATTGCACCCGTTGACGACCGTGCACTCGATGACCCCATTGCCCTGTGCATGTGTCATGGTGTAGTAGTAGTAGTAGGCTTTTCAGACGTGATTAAACATGACATGACCACTCGACGGTTTTTTCCATGGATGACTTCGTGTTCCGTCTTGTAGAAGTCTCGTTGAGAGAGACGTCCGTGCTGTCTCACACTGTACTGTGAAGGGCACGACGTGTGCAACAATCCGTGGTGTCCAACCATGTCTAGGAACCCTGGTAGCATGCTGGGATTCAACTACCACTACAAGAAAATTTGGCTTTTACAACGAACGACTTTCGTGGTTGAAGGCTCGTTTTTTGTGTCCAAAGAGTCTTGTGCGACGAATGGCCTTCGTGGTAAAAGCCCCGTCACAAATGAATTAACCACAGTTTTTTCTCAACCATGGCGGATCGCACCCTTCAGCCACGAAAACTTGTTCCATCGTAGATCTGTTCGCCAGCCATGCTGATGACTGACGTCATGCAAACTGCCACGTGGCAGCCACCGTTAGCGACCGGTTACCACCGTTAACGGTCATAGAAACCAGGGCAGAAACCAGGCCCAGCCAAGGCCTGCTAAATACTAACTGGGTTGGCCCATCAGGGGAGCCCAACATGAAGATGGCCCGTTATTGTTTTGCCCTGCACTGTTTGAAACGGGCCCAGAGATGCAGCCAGCAGCGGCCCGCGAACTTTCATGCCCGATTCTATTTTGGCCTACAGAAGGCCCATGTTGGTCCAACACTGTGCTGCCACTTGAGGCCTGCACAAATCCGGCCCGGCACTATTCAGGCCTGTTACCAATTTAGCTTGTTACTGTTCAGTCCTGTTACTGTTCCAGCCTTTTAGGAACTTCGACCCGTTATTGTTTAGGCCCTTTAGTGTTTGGGGTTTTGTTTAGGTCGACACTGTTTGGCATGTTATTGTACTGGCCTACCACCATACTGGCCTTTTGCTGTTGATACCTTTTATGGTTCTGGCCTTTCACTGTTCTGGCCTTTTCACTGTTCTGGCCTTTTACTGTTCTGGCCTTTTATGGTTCTGGCCTTTTACGGTTTTGGCCTTTTACTGTTCTAGCCTTTTACTGTTCTGGCATTTTACTGCTACGACCTTTTACTGTTCTGGCCTTTTACTGTTTTGGCCTTTTACTGCTCTGGCCTTTTACTGTTCTAGCCTTTTACTGTTCTGGTCGTTTTGGGTCGTCCATGCGCATGTTGTTTAAATGTTCGGCATGCTACTGCCCTGACTTGTTACTGTTTCAGACTTTTTTTGCTAGCGCCTACTTTTCACAGAACAGGTGAATATCAAGACATCAATTAATAAACACACAGAAATTAAAATTACTTACTACACAACAATAAAAGTTTGTTACAACAGGTTATACAACAAGATCGTAATTCCGACATATTACAATGTGTGAGTACCATCAATAAGAGACCAGTTTATGGAGGTTCGCTTCAATGTATCATTTGTCCTCTTCTTCAACATTTTAGCTACAGATCTAAGAGCAGCTACACCCTTTCGTTTTGCATGCAATACAACATTTATATATTTATCACATGCATGAGTTATTCTAGGTGGACAGTTAAGTAAGTTGTTTGCTTCGGCAATGCAATGGGAGGATGAATGGGACAAGGGATCACAACTTTCAGTCCTGCCTTCCAAGGACTCCTGCTGGGTTTTAACTGCAGTCTGCTAAAATATGGTGAAACAGGTTAAAACAAACAACAAGGAAAACAAGTAATATTATATAAAGTAGAGATCATTTAAAGTAAGTATGAACTTATAGTAGCACGTTCAGGCTGACAATAGCTCCTTCTCGAGCGGGTGCAACTCCTGGTCAATCTGCTAGAAGAATCTGAGCAGAGCAGTTGGAACTCTGGTCCTTCAACTCCATTGTCATTTCTCTGCATGACATTTGAAACCAAGTTGGTTGGTTTGGAAGGATGAAAAATCTTGAAAAACACCAAAAACATAGTATTAAAAATTACCGGATGTATGTTTCAAACTAGATAGCTGGTTTGGAAGGATGAAAGCAGGTGAAAACACCAACATATAGCATTCACAATGACCAGATATATCATCTAAACTAGATGGACATTTTCCGAATTAAGCATTCACACATATATTCACAATTGAACATAAATGCAAATGTCATGGCAAGTTCTTAGGTAGAATGACTTATTAACTTATTAGGCATGCAGGTTATACAACTAATTAACATGACAAGAAACTGGCCTAAGTAACACAAGGAAACCTCACGATTCAGCCTTGCTGGGCATCAGATTGTTAGTGTTGGATCCTCTATGAGCTGTTTGCATGACCCGTGCGAGCGCTTGGAAAGAATAGAATCTATGAGTTCGTGTTGGAGGATTAAACCGATAGCGTGAGAATAAATAAAGGGAATAAAAGTAAGAAGCTAATGAGGTGGATAGGACCTACAAGATGAAGGGTGCAAATGAAATGACAATAGCATCCAGGATATTGAGCAATATCTTAAAGATTTCGTGGCTTACGAGTAATAAAGATATAGCAAAGGAGCAAGAGAAATTACCGTTGCGCGGCGAGGACGGGTGGGATGGGCAAGTGGGTGGCGAGGGCACTCAACATTTCGGGGTCAGCAACAAATGATTCAATGAAGCGGCCCCGGTAGGGTAGACAACGGAGTTGGCGAAGCAGATCCGGTGTTGCGAGGGAGTCGGTGAAATAGTTCCGGTGAAGAGCGCCTGCAGTGGAAGAGCTCCGGTGTGGAAGAGAGGGCTGGCAGTGAAGCGGCTAGAGGAAGGTCAAGGTTGGAGGGGTGTGGGCAGGGAAGAGACGATGGGGGGTGATATAGGTGGGATGACGCACATTTATGACCTATACCCCTCTATTATTGCAGTACTCCCACGGTCCTTGTTTCCGGATCAGGGATAGAAGAGGAATTTTGCATTTGCAAAAAGCGGGGCGGGATATTTGAATAGATGTGCGCGGGATGTTTCGGCACCATGCGGAAAGTTTGAGGTTGAAGCTTCCGACGTACGCTACTCCGACGCAGCCGCTCTCACGTGTTGGCCCTGTCTAGACCCACACTCTAGCGACAGTATGCTTACCAACATATAAATGAGTTTCCATACATTTGCCGAAATTGATAAACAATATATTTTGAAGGCTTTCATACAAGATGACCAAGGTCACGACCATATCTCTATTTATAATAGTGTGTCCATATCTGGTAAATAGCTGCATCTTGGCATTTCAAAAGAAGATTCTAGATTTTATGGACAATGCCCAACTTTCATGAATTTCCAAACTTTCTAGCTAAATCTATGCAATAAAATGACTTTTTGACAATCTGAAGTAAATATGTCTAATTTCGAACTAGAAAGTGTGTGATATACCTTTCTCTTGACTTTTTAAAATAATTCAAAGATATCAAGTAGTCAAATATTGGAGAACCACCGAGAGTTTCGGAAAATTCAACTTTTTGATATGAATGGTAATGACACCTAATTTTGGCCATTTTAAAAAAATACAAGAAACAAAATATAAAAAGAAATGCATGCATTATTTTCTCTCTTCGTGTCTCACTTTGTGCACTAGCTAGTTTCCATGGAAAATATAATCTTGAAATTTGATAATTTCTGAGAAAAAATTGTATTACAATATATGGAGTACCATGTAAGAATATGCATGGCTTTCAAACCAGATGACCAAGGAAGCTTCCGAATTGGAAGTTATTTCATTTTTCTAATGCACAACAATGGCTTTAGTCATGAAGCTACTACAAAACATGGCTTTAAATCCCACTGCCCCGGTTTTCACTCAAAGTATATATAGCCTAGGGTTAAGTTTAGGGTTCAGGGTTTTATTTTGGGTTGAGGGTTTAAGAGTTAATGGTTTATGGTTTAGGATTTTAGGGTTTAGGCTTTTAGGGTTTAGTGGTTTAGGGTTCATGATTTAGTGTTTAGGGTTGTTCAAGGTTTAAGGGTTTATGATTGTTTAGGTTTTAAGGTTTAGGGAATTTTCAATAATAATGTTCTAGCTTTATGTATATGGTCATATTCATGGAATAGAATGGCGTTATCGCAATTTAATAAAAGTATTTCAAAATTTGATCTATAAGTGCATTATACCTCCTTGGTAAGGGTTTAGGGTTCTAGGGTTATGAAGTTAGAGTTCTAGGGTTAGGAGGTTATTAGGGTTTACAGTTAAGGGTTTTAAATTTTCAATAATGTTCAAGATTTATGCTTATATTCATGTAATAGAATGGCGTTACCACAATTTAACTAAAGTATCTCAAATTTTGATCTATATGTGCACGGTACCTGCTGGTTTAGGGTTTCTGGGTCGATGATTTAGGGCTTTACAGTTTAGGTTTTATGGGTTGTTTATGGTTTAGGGATTAACGATTTTTCAATAATGCTCAAAGAATTATGCTTATATTTGTTGAATAGAATGGCGTTACCTGCTTTAATGAAAGTATCACAAAAGTTGATCTATAAGTGCATGATACCTACTTGGTTAGGGTTTTATAGTTTAGGTTTTATCGTTGTATAGGGTTTAGAGTTTAGTGAATTTAGAATAATGCTCAAGCTTTATTGTTATATTCGTCGAATAGAATGACGTTACCTAATTTAATGGAAGTATCTCAAATTTTGATCTATAAAGTTCATGATACCTGCTTGGTTAGTGTTTATGGGTTGAGGGTTTGGGGTTTTAGGGGTTGTTTTGGGTTTAGAGTTTACGGAATTTTCGATAATGCTCAAGATTTTGTGCTTATATTTGTCGAATAAAATGGCGTTACCAAATTAAACGAAAGTATATCAAATTTTGATCTATAAGTGCATGCTACGTGCTTGGTAAGGGTTTAGGGTTTAGGGGTTTTTAGGGGTTTAGGATTTTGGGTTTTAGGAATTTTCAATAATGTTCAAGTTTCTTTATGCTTATATTCGTTGAATAGAATGGCATTACGTCGATTTATTGAAAGTATCTCAAATTTTGATGTATAAGTAAACAATACCTGCTTTGGTTAGGGTTTATGGGTCGAGGGTTTAGGGTTATATGTTTTTATGGTTTAGTTTATGGGTTGTTTAGGGTTTAGGGTTTAGCGAATTTTCAATAATTCTCAAGATTTATGCTTATACTCGTAGAACAGAATGGGTGTTAGCTGATTTAATGAAATTATCTCAAATTTTGATCAATGTGTGCATGACACCTGCTTGGTTAGGGTTTATGGCTGAGGGTTTAGGGTTTAGGGCTGTAGGGTTTAGGGTTAAAGTTTTAGGGGTTGTTTAGGGTTTACGGAAATTTTGATATTACTCAGGATTTATGCTTATATTCGTCAAATAGAATGGCGTTACCCAATTTAACAAAATTATCTTAAATTTTGATCTATAAGTGCATGCTACACGCTTGGTGAGGGTTTAGGGTTATAGGGTTTAGGGGTTTAGGATTTGGGTTTTAGGGGTTTCGGTTTTCGGGAATTTTCAATAATGTTCAAACTTTATTATTATATCCGTGGAATAGATGTTGGAAATATGCCTTAGAGACCAATGGCGGACCTAGCAATCTTTGAAATCTCGGGCACACTTGATACTAAAAGACTTCACTTTGGTCTGCCAAGAATTATAAATGTCACATATATAGATAAATATCGTATGAATATGAATATAATTAATGATGTTTCATAGATCATAGATTAAAAAGCATAAACAAATATAGCAATAACCTGCTGAATATACTAGCCACACAATTATAAAATCAAACTTTTAATGAGTTGACAATAGTAAATTCAGTGTGCAAATTCCATTATTCAACCGCTTGCAGTGTATTTGTTGCAGTCTATTCGCTGCATGAATAAGAAATATTCCCATTTCTGAAATTTAAACAACTCAGTACTATAAACTGGACACTATGTTTAATGTGAAATTTCCCTACAAATTACAAATAAAAACTCACCTAGTTGTGGTGTGCGACCGGTGCCGATCACCACCCCCATCGTCACCGGTCTGCTGCTGCTTACCTCCACGTGACCGATTGGGAAATCTTCGCTGATGGCCGTCCGATCCGGCTGCTCCTAGCTACAACACCGACGAGAGACCGATTGAATTCCTGCTTCTGCTGCTATCACCGCCTTGCAACTTCCTCTTCCGCGCGTCGCTTTCTTGCGGCGGATTCGTAGCCTGATTGGAGCAACGGCCAGGAGCCATATTTCCTTCTCTTGCCCATCGACCCTCCCAGAGCTAGGCCAAGCAATCGCCGTGTCGCCGGTCTCGGCAGGAGATTCGCGAGGAGACCAACAGACACACGATTGATTCCCGTTCGTTTGGATTATGTAACGTAATGGGACACTTAGTTGTGCTAGGGATTAGTTGAAAATAGGCCCAAGCTGGCCCAAGTAACGTGATGGATCGTATTTTTCCTATTTTTCAGCAGAATTTTACAAGTCCAGCCATGTACTTCAATCTAGGACCTTGCCGGAATAACTGCAACCGCCGGTGTGGAGCCCGGGCACGTGCCCAGGGTGCTCGGACGGTAAATCCGCCCCTGCTAGAGACAAATAGTAGTAATGACTATTATCATATTTCATATAGTTTATGATTAAGTTTTATATCATGCTATAACTATATTGAGTGGAAACATCAATACACGTGTGATATACAAACAACTAGGGGTTTCCAGTGAAACTCTAGTCACTGGCTCATTGGTCAACGAATGATCATGTTTCCTGATCATGTGGCATTTATGCCAGTTGGAAATAAGGTCATCTCATTCAGAGAATGAGATGATGAACCAATACCCAACCTAAACATCGTGACCCGATCATGTCACAAAGTTCAAGTTATGATGATTAGAAATAGATCCTCGTAGATTATTCCTTAGACCGTGAGGCTATATCAATCACTGTCTCCCGAAGTGCTTAGATAGCATCAAACGCCATCTGGTAAAACGGTGGTTATAAAGGTGTGTTTAGGTATTCGGAGGAAACCGTAGAGGCAATATATGTCAAGAGCGGGATTTGTCCGTCCATGTTACGGGAAGGTACTCAAGGGCCTACTCGGAGAAGTTATATCCAATAGATGCGCAGCATGTGATTGGATCACGGGGATATCACTTGTCGGAATGAGTCAAGTAGCATTATTCAGTAACAAGAGTGAACACGACATGGTGATGTCAATGATCAGATCTCGGGCAATGCAAGTATCGAATGACAAAGGGAACAAGACACGACTGTCCCGGTTCAAACGACGAAAGATCTTCGTGGAACGCACAGGGGTCACATGGCCATCCAGGTCCCTCTGTCGATCATTGGTGCGGGAGTGTCCCGACCATGTCTGGAGTGTTCCCAAACCATGGGGTATCACGCTTAAGGGCTTGATGATTCTTAGAGAGTGTTTATAGGATCGGTAGAATCACCGAAGAAAAGAAGGGAGAAAACCGGAAGGGTTTCGGTAGGTCCGGAGGATGTCCGGAGTGGAGGTGGAAGGTGTTCCATAGCCACGGAGGTTGAATAATATGTGAATGAATGTTAAGTATTGATTTAATCATTTATTCATAATTATTTAATAAAGAGAAAATCAATTTTAATGGTCAAAGGCTTAATGGGCCAATTCTGGAGGGAGAGGGCCCATTAGGGGAAAGGAGAGAGAGAAGAGGGGCCAAGGGGGAGGCTGGCTGGGCCTAGCCCCCCCCCCCCCCGCGTGGGGCCCACTAGGTGGCCGGCGGCCACCTCCTCCCCTCTCTCCTTTAGTCCCACCCCGGGACTTTGAGGGAGGTAGTACCTCCCCTTCGAGAATATCATTTTGCGGCCCGAAAGTTGGGGTGTCCAAGCAACGCGGTACCCAAGTTCCCTGATATCATCCACGATGACTATAGTTGGCGTGCCAAATACTCAGAGGGTCTTTTTTGGCACGAATTTAGCTTTATGTTTCAATACAAAAAATCAGGCTAACGACCGTCAAGTTGGGGCCCCGGTCAGTTCTTGCCGTTATGTCGCTCCTGTCGCTTAGCTGTCAATTAGGCTTGCAACATTGGTGCCTACATCCATTACATGTCTTCTTCTTCCCCTGAGCGGCAATCTGTGGGGGTCGCAGCCATGGCGCGAAGCTGGGACATGGACGAACCTGCTCCGCCCAGCTCTCCTCCCTGTAGGCTTGCAGCGTTGGCGCCTCCATTACTCGTCTTCTTCCCCGGAGCGGCAATCTGTGGTTGCGGCCATGGTGCAGAGCTGGGAAGTGACAAGCTGCTCGGCCCCGCTCTCCTCCCCATCCCGAGTCAGAGCTCGCCCTCACCGTGGACGCACCCATGACACGGTGATACATTGCAAATGTATCTATAATTTTTGATGTTCCATGCTTGGTTTTATCCACTTTCTTGTGTTTTGTTCCAACTTTGGAGTACTTTTATTATGATTTCTTGGACTTGTTGGAGATATGCCCAAGAGGCAATAATAAAGTGGTTATTATTATATGTTTATGTTTATGATAAATGTTTACATCCCATGCTATAATAGTATTAACCGGAAATATTAATACTTGTGTGTTTTGTAAACATAAAAGAGTCCCTAGTAAGCCTCTTGTTAAACTAGCTAGTTGATTAATGGATGATCATGGTTTCCTGATCATGGACATTGGATGTCGTTAATAACAAGATCATATCATTAGGAGAATGATGTGATGGACACACACCCGTAGTAAGCATAGCATAAGATCAAGTCATTAAGTTCGTTTGCTATAAGCTTTAAAATACATAGTAACCTAATGCTTCGACCATGAGGTTATGTTAATCACCATCACCGGATGGGTACTTTGATGACATCAAACACCGCTTCGTAACTGGGTGGTCATAAAGGTGTCATTGGGTATTCTGAAAGTATGTGTTGAAGCGCATGGACCAAGATTGGGATTTGTCCATCCATATGACGGATAGATATGCTCTGGGCCCTCTCGGTGAAATGTCGTCTAGTTAGCTTGCAAGCATGTGACTGGGTCACAAGGGATGACATATCACGGAACGAGTAAAGAGTACTTATCAGTAACGAGGTAGAACTAGGTACGGAGATACCGACGATCAAACCTCGGATAAGTATAGTATCGCATGACAAAGGGAATTAGTTTCGTATGTAAATGGTTCAATCGATCACGAAGTCATCATTGAGTATGTGGGAGCCATTATGGATCTCCAGGTCCCGCTGATGGTTATTGATAGGAGATGTGTCTCTGTCATGTCTACATATTCACGAACCGTAGGGTGACACACTTAAGGTTCGAAGTTGTTTTAAGTAGATATGGAATGTGCGTTGGAGACCTAAGGTTGTTCGGAGTCTCGGATTGGATCCAGGACATCACGAGGAGATCCAGAATTGTCCAGAGAATAAGATTCATATATTGGGGATCATTTTCTGAGTTAGGAAATGTTCTGGAGTATTTGTATGAGGATTCTAGAAGGTTTCGGAATGTTCCAGAAGGTTCTAGAAGATTTCTTGAAGTTTGCTTGAAAATCAAGATAGGGATCAAGGAGTCCTGGTGGGTCAAGACAAGGAGTCGTGGGGGAGGAGGACTCCTCCCCCCTCCCCAATCCGCCGGCCCTAGGAGGTGGGGAGTCCTGCTAGGACTCCCCCTCCCCAGGCGCCCTCCCTCCTTTAAATAGAAGGGGGAGGCGCCACCCCTTGCCCCTCCTCAACAACACCCAATCTCCGCCGCCTCTCTCCTCCTCCTTTCTTCTGCATAGGCATAGGCGAAGCCCTGCAAAATTCTCTACTCCACCACCACCACCACGCCGTCGTGCTGCTGGGATTCCGTGGAGAAGATCTAGTACCTCCGCTGCTCGCTGGAACGAGGAGAGGAAGGTCTGCTTCGACTCCGCACGTGTGACCGACTGCGGTAGCGCTGCCGGAACGCGGCGCCGGAAGGATCGTCCACATGATCTTGAGATTGGCAAGTGATCGACTACATCAACCACGAGATCTAATCTCGTAACGCTTTCGGATCTACAAGGGTTAGTACCGATCTATCTCATTGCACATGTCTAATAGATTAGATCTTGGCTTTTATCTAGATTAGATCTGGGTTTTGTTCGTTCTTGCGGTAGAAATTTTTTGTTTTCCATGCTACGAACCCTTCAGTGGTATCAGAGCCGTGTCTATGCGTAGATCTGTTGCACGATTAGAACACAATGTTTTTGTGGGCGTTGATGCTTTTGTTGTCGGTATCTTAGCGTGTACTTTGCATCTTGCGGCATGGTGGGATGAAGCGACTCGGGCTAACATTACATGTCATCGCACATGAGACTTGCTCCACGCTTGACGTGCAACTTGCTTTGCACAAGTGGCTTTGCGGGTGTCTGTCTCTCCCACCATAGTTAAGATTCAATTTACAATGAGCATCTGACAACACTTGTATCAACGTTGTGGTTCTTCTTCGTAGGTAACATTGGTCTTATGCGAAAGCCCCAAACCACGTAAAACATGCAAAGAAAATTAGAGGCGTCTAACTTGTTTTTGCAGGGGTTTTGTGATGTGATATGGCCATCATGTGATTATGATTGTATTTGATGTATGCAATGATCCGTGTTGTAATATGGCAACCGGCAGGAGCCTAATGGTTGTCTTTAAATTTTGTTTAAGACCTGCGTGTCTATTCATCATGTAATAGCTTTATTCCAAGTAGTTGTAATAGTTGCTGTTGGTGATGGACAACCATGAAGCGGCGCCACGGACCTTGACGCCACGCTGGTGATGATGGAGATCATGTCCATGCTTTGGAGATGGATATCAAAGGCACAAGAAGAAGGGCCATATCATATCACATATTATGAATTGCCTGTGATGTTAATCCTTTATGCATCTTGTATTGCTTAGATCGCGACGGTAGCATTATAAGATGATCCCTCTCACTAAATATCAAGTAATAAAGTATTCGTCCTTAGTTGGCACTATTGCTAAGACTCGTCGTTTCGAAGCATCTCGTGATGATCGGGTGTGATAGACTACGTGTGCATACAACGGGTGCAAGCCATATTTGCACATGCGGAAACTAAGATTAACCTTGATGAGCCTAGCATGTACAGACATGGTCTCGGAACACGAAATACCGAAAGGTAAAGCATGAGTCATATGGATGATATGATGAACATGTTGATTGTTCGCCTTTAAAGCTACATCATCTCACGTGATGATCGGACTTGGTGTAGTGGATTTGGTTCGTGTAATCACTAAAACAACTCGAGGGATGTTGTTTTGAGTGGGAGTTCATTTGTAATTTGGATTAGTCGAACTCAATTTATCATAAACACAATCAAAGTGAATTTGCGTAGTTTGTTGTAGTCACTGGCATCCGTTCACCACCTTACGCTTAGTTATAGTTGAGATAGTGGAACTATAGAAATTCTGGATATTTACTTTACGAACTGGTATCGTATTGTTTTAAATGTCAATTTAAAGTTTATAAGTCCTATTGCAAACTTTCAGCAAACTCTATTTGCTCCATGAAGTTTAATAAGTAGTATTAAATCAAGAGTAACAATTCCAGTGTTAGTATCTAATGTATCATGTTTGCCTCCATGATTCTTGATACTCAAAAGATTGTTTTTAATATCAAGTTTATCTAAGAGCTGAAAGCAATGTTTCAGAAACCATCATATGTGAAAGGTATTGCGATATCTAAAACAATGTGTTGGTTACAATATGATAGAGTATACGTCCTCATATTTGATGAGAATTTGTGAAGGTTGGAGACGCTAGTCGTCCTAATCCTCCAAAGGTTTTGAAAAAGAAACATTATACTCGCAATTCACCTTTATAAGCTATAGCAGCTTGATCATGAAAGTTGTCATGTTAAGGATGAATAAAAGATGTAAGTAAAATGTTTACTACACTAAAAGATTACTAAAAGAATGGATTTTTGAAAGAACACCAAACATTTGATGATGGTGATCCACCTCAAAGTGCATGTCCAAAGGTATTAGTGGTTGACTATATACGCTTTGTACCATGTGTCATGTTGATGACACCACTATTGATGTTGATAGATTCTTTTAAAAGAAAAGGAATTGCTGAAAGAGAATCTATAAAATATTTGGCAGAAAATAAAAGGTTGGAGATGTCCAACTTAGGCATATAGAAGATATACATGTTATGGTTGTATTCCTTGCTTGTTAAACAATGTGGTTCTCCGGTATTGGATTCCGAATTGGCTGGTATGAAGTGTCATACAGGACAACACAATTCATGAACTGCAATGGCCTAAGTAACTAGCAAGAGAAAATGTGATGATGTTCATCAAAAACAAACAAAGGGTTGTTGTGTTGCTCGTTAACATCAAAGCTTGCCTTCAAGATTTATTTCAATAATTGTTATTTTGATCAGGTATTATGACGACAAAAGGTTGTTGAAATAATTACCGTATTCCATAATAGATGGATAATATACAAGTCTGGTAGGAGAAATAACGACCATAAAACTAATGCTAAAATATCGCAAGACAAATGATTGAAAGATCACTTGCGAAGTGACATCGCCGTTTAAATTATATTGAAAGGGATACATGAAGAAACTCCATGTTGATGGATTTTTGGAGTCTTTAGTTTGGATCAAATGACGCTTGTGATACTTTCCTGGAGATAATTAAAACTCCGTTCGTAGGCCAAAAGAGGAACGGACGACTAACTGATTGGAATTTATACATATTGATGTATATAGTCCATTATGTGTAGTCGTGGGCGATGGATTTCAACTTCATATGCTTTCTCTGAAGATTTGAGTGAGTATATGTATATACTTACTCAATAAGGAAGAAGTATGAAACATTTGAAAAATGTTCAAAGACTTTCAAGATGAAGTGGAAAATCATTGTAACAAGAAAATAAAAGAGTTTATGATTGGATCATAAAGAGAGATGTTTGAGTTACAAGTTTAGCAAAACACCTAAGATTTGAGGAATCGTTCCATGGATTTGCATTTCCCAAAACACCATAGGAGTATGGAGTGTTCGAGATATGTAATGAAACCTTGTTTTACATGGTAAGATCAAAGGTGTCATTTATAAAACTGCCATTATATTTTAAAGATTAAAGCTTTAGTGACTACCGCTTTTACACTGAAAAGAGCTCCATCGTGATCCGTTGAAATGACACCATATGAGTTATGGTTTGGGATAAAACCCAAATTGTCTTTTCTTAAATTTTGGTATGCTATGCATGAGTAAAAATGTTTACAACCAAAGTCGGATAAGCACGTCTTTGTAGGTTATTCCAAAGAATTTGTTGGGAATTTCTCCATAACGCCAAGGACAAAAGAGTTTGTCGCTTGGAACGTCAAGTTTCTTGAGAAGGAATTTTTCGTGAAAAGTTAAGTGGGAGGACAATAGAACTTTGATAAGGTTGTTGAACCTTAGCTATATGTGCTAAGTAGCGCAGCGCCAGAAAGTGTCCCGGTGGCGGCCACAATGCTCATGGCTCTCGTGATTACAAAAGTTGTGATCTCGGAGATTAGAGTTCCTATAGAACCGTGTGGGTCGGTAAGAATCAAATAGTAAGATTTGATAAGCAAGTCGTTATTGTTTTGACAATGATGAACCGACTACATGCAAAGAAGCGATGATGGGCCCTGACTCCATAAAATGACTAGAAGTCATGGAATCCGTGATAGTATCCATACACGAGAAATCAAGTTTCTGAACTTAGAAGACCCTCCGGAAAGGCGTGAATCCTATCGGTCATGTTTGGATCTATAAAGAAATAGACATGTATGTTTCAAATCTATGAAATAGTCGACATGTCGGAAAGAGTTTACGACAATGTTCAAGGAATTGACTATGATAAGATTTGATTTTTCATAGCGATATTTAGTCTGGACGGATTAATGTAGCAACCACTACATATATTTTGGTATATGGTAGTTGAACAAACAAAACAAGTTCTTCTAAAAGAATGGTTACCTAGGACATGTACATGACACGATCCAAAGGGTTTTGTTAATTCAAAGGATGCTAAAAGAGTATGCAAAACTTCAATGGTTGAAGTGAGCATCGTGGAGTTGGAATCTTCACCGTGATGAAACCATTAAAAGGTTTAATTTCATCAGAGACGATGAAGATGTTTGCATTTTGCAAGAAATTAAGTGGGAGCGCTAAGACATATTTCTAATACATTATGTGAAAGACATATTGTTGATTAGAAATGATGTATCTTTTATTGACACAGGTTAAGAATTTCATTTCGATGAAAGCTTAGGCATAACTCGAGAATTAGGCATTAATGTCTATATGAATAGATTGAGGCGCTAATATGGTTTTGCCAAATGTACATAGATAAGATGTTGAATCAGTTCAATATGGAAACAACAAGAAAGGTTTTTGACGCACGGAAAGGACTAAATCAAGATTCAAGTGTGTTGACACGAGATTCAAGTGTTTTGACACTTGGTGAAATCACAAGAATATTTTGATCAATCATTCTTTGAGATGTACACATCCAGATATGTCCTATGCTCTAAATGTTATGAGAATATACCAGAATGATTCATAGATGACCATTGGACAATAGTAAAGATATTCTTATGAGCTTTGGAAGAACTAAGAATATATCATGTATAAGTGACAAATAGTTAAAGGTAGTTCATTGTAAAGTGTTACATTGATACTAGTTTTGTCACAAGATACAAATTAAATCTATCTCAATTTAGACTATGGGTGGCACAATATAATGGAAAGGATGTTCCATGATGGATTTGGATGAGTTCCAAAGTTGAGATATTGTGACGAATACTACAACAAAAGGCTAAGTATATAACTGCTATAATAGCAGCAAAGGAGGGCATTTGTGTTAAGTAGTTTGTTATCAAACTAGATGTGGTTCATAGCGGGATAATACTATGAAGATACACTGCATGACAATTGTATCAACACAATTTAATCCCAAGGAACTAAAGGTCTCACCAAAGGACCAAATTTATACAATGCCATCTCATTGGAGAATGAGTAATGCGTAGATACGCAAGGACATGCAAATACACATGGACCTGGAAGTGTCAGATCCGAAGATTATGTTTACCACTAGCAATAGTGTCTATACAACACCAGAAAGCCATAGGTGTTGAATGCACAATTTTTTAACTAGATTATTGACTCTAGTGCAAGTGGGAGACTGTTGGAGATATGCCCAAGAGGCAATAATAAAGTGGTTATTATTATATCTTTATGTTTATAATAAATGTTTACATCCCATGCTATAATTGTATTAACCGGAAATATTAATACTTGTGTGTTTTGTAAACATAAAAGAGTCCCTAGTAAGCCTCTTATTAAACTAGCTTGTTGATTAATGGATGATCATGGTTTCCTGATCATGGACATTGGATGTCGTTAATAACAAGATCATATCATTAGGAGAATGATGTGATGGACACACACCCGTAGTAAGCATAGCATAAGATCAAGTCATTAAGTTCGTTTGCTATAAGCTTTAAAACACATAGTAACCTAATCCTTCGACCATGAGGTTATGTTAATCACCATCACCGGATGGGTACTTTGATGACATCAAACACCGCTTCGTAACTGGGTGGTCATAAAGGTGTCATTGGGTATTCTGAAAGTATGTGTTGAAGCGCATGGACCAAGATTGGGATTTGTCCATCCATATGACGGATAGATATGCTCTGGGCCCTCTCGGTGAAATGTCGTCTAGTTAGCTTGCAAGCATGTGACTGGGTCACAAGGGATGACATATCACAGAACGAGTAAAGAGTACTTATCAGTAACGAGGTAGAACTAGGTATGGAGATACCGACGATCAAACCTCAGATAAGTATAGTATCGCATGACAAAGGGAATTGGTTTCGTATGTAAATGGTTCAATCGATCACGAAGTCATCGTTGAGTATGTGGGAGCCATTATGGATCTCCAGGTCCCGCTGATGGTTATTGATAGGAGATGTGTCTCTGTCATGTCTACATATTCACGAACCGTAGGGTGACACACTTAAGGTTCGAAGTTGTTTTAAGTAGATATGGAATGTGCGTTGGAGACCGAAGGTTGTTCGGAGTCTCGGATTGGATCCGGGACATCACGAGGAGATCCGGAATTGTTCGGAGAATAAGATTCATATATTGGGGATCATTTTCTGAGTTAGGAAATGTTCCGGAGTATTTGTATGAGGATTCTAGAAGGTTTTGGAATGTTCCGGAAGGTTCTAGAAGATTTCTTGAAGTTTGCTTGAAAATCAAGATAGGGATCAAGGAGTCCTGGTGGGTCAAGACAAGGAGTCGTGGGGGAGGAGGACTCCTCCCCCCTCCCCAATCCGCCGACCCTAGGAGGTGGGGAGTCCTGCTAGGACTCCCCCTCCCCACGCGCCGTCCCTCCTTTAAATAGAAGGGGGAGGCGCCACCCCTTGCCCCTCCTCAACAACACCCAATCTCCGCCGCCTCTCTCCTCCTCCTTTCTTCTGCACAGGCATAGGCGAAGCCCTGCAGAATTCTCTACTCCACCAGCACCACCACGCCGTCGTGCTGCTGGGATTCCGTGGAGAAGATCTACTACCACCGCTGCTCGCTGGAACGAGGAGAGGAAGGTCTGCTTCGACTCCGCACGTGTGACCGACTGCGGTAGCGCTGCCGGAACGCGGCGCCGGAAGGATCGTCCACACGATCTTGAGATCGGCAAGTGATCGACTACATCAACCACGAGATCTAATCTCGTAACGCTTTCGGATCTACAAGGGTTAGTACCGATCTATCTCGTTGCACATGTCTAATAGATTAGATCTTGGCTTTTATCTAGATTAGATCTGGGTTTTGTTCGTTCTTGCGGTAGAAATTTTTTGTTTTCCATGCGACGAACCCTTCAGGACTAACCTATTAACAAGAGCCACAGTGCCAGCTGCCTGTTTCCTGCTGTTTTTGGTTCCAGGAAAGTGAGAAAATGAATATTCTCGGAATTGGACGGGACAAAAGCCAAAGTGCCTATTTTTCCGGAAGGGATCAAGTGCCAGAATACGAGGCGGAGAAGGGCTGGGGGGCGGCCACACCACCTGGCCGCGCGGCCAGGCCTGACCCGCGCTAGGGGGTGGTCTGGCCGACCCCTGCACCCCCTCGGCCTCTCCTTCCTTCTATAAGTTGCCCTCGGGACGAAAACCCTAAGTACCCGATCAAAAATCCACGAAAGAGTCTGTAGCCGCCGTCATCTCTGTCCCTAGATCGTGGGGGGAATCGGAAGCTCTTCCCGGCACCCTGCCGGAGAGGGGAATTCACCCTGGAGGCCTTCTTCATCACCATGCAAGCCTTCGGTGTGATGCGTGAGTACTTCATCCTTGGACTACGGATCCATGTAGTAGCTAGATGGCTGGTTTCTCCTCCTTTGTGCTTTCATGTTTAGATCTTGTGAGCTCCGTTCATGATCAAGATCATCTATTTGTAATTCATACATGTTGTGTTTGTGGGGATCCGATGGATATTGAGATGCTATTTCAGATTGATTATTGATTCTATCATGTCTTTGTTATTTGAGATCTTGCATGCTTTCCATTGTTAGTAGTTATCTTGGCCAAGTAGATGCTAGCAACTCCAAGAGTTAGTATTTATGCTCGATAGTGGGTTCATGCCTCTGGTAATCTGGGGAAGTGACAGAAATCTCGAAGGTACTAGATGTGTTGTTGCTAATAGGGAGAAAACAACAATCCTTTGTTCATAGAACAATCGTATTGTTTACTTTACACGTAGTTCATAAAGCAATAATCTGTTGCTTGCAACTTAATACTGGAGGGGGTTCGGATGATAACCTGAAGGTGGATTATTAGTCATAGATGCAGTTGGATGGCGGTCTATGTATTATGTTGTAATGCCCAATCAAGTCTCAGAGGAGTCAAGATGATTAGTATATGCATGTATTGCTTTCTCGGTGTTTGTCAATTGACCTGCTGTAATTTGTTCACCCAACATGTTATCTATCTTAAGGAGAGCCACCTCTAGTGAACTATGGATCCCGGTCCTTTTACTTTACATACAATCTACAATCTTTTACTGCTTTGTGTCTACTTTCTGCAAACTTCTACTTCTTTCCATTCGATACGTTTAATCCTTTGTTTTCCGCAAAACACGGTGAGATTGACAACCTCATCGCAAGTTGGGGACAAAGTTCTGCGGTTGTGTTGTGCAGGTCTCCACGTTGCTACTAGCACCGGTAGTGCGCCCTGCCAAAGCTCAGCTAGTAACACCTTTGGGGTGTTTCCTTGCTCCTACTGGTTCGATTAAACCTTGGTTTCATAACTGAGGGAAGACTTGCTGATGTATTCATCGTACCTTCCTCTTGGTGTTCCCAACGAGCTCTACGTCGAAAGTCGAGCGCATCAAGGTTTTTTCTGGCGCCGTTGCCGGGGAGTCAAGGACATCTTCACGAGGGGAGTCCGTCATAACCAATCTCTTTACTTTGTTGTTTTTGTTTTGCTTTGTTTCTTTTTGTTTTGTTTGCTTGTTTTGTTCTTCAAAAAACACAAAAAAATTAGTTTTACTAGTTTGCTTTCTTATTTGAAAACCCCAAAAAATGACTACTCTTGAAAACACTAAGTTGTGTGACTTCACTAGCACCAACAACAATGATTTTATGAGCACACCTATTGCTCCACCTGTGGCTGAAAATACTTTCTTTGAGATAAAACCTGCTTTGCTCAATCTTGTTATGAGAGAAAAATTTTCTGGTATTGGTAATGAAGATGGTGCTTCCCATGTAAATAACTTTGTTGAACTTTGTGAGATGCAAAAGCATAGGGATATAGATGGTGATATTATTAAACTGAAATTATTTCCTTTCTCTTTGAGAGGAAAAGCTAAAGAGTGGTTGAATTCCTTAACTAGGAATAGTATTGATTCTTGGACTAAGTGCAAAGATGCTTTTATTGGAAAATACTATCCTCCTGCTAAGATTATATCCATGAGAAGTGAAATAATGAAGTTTAAACAACTTGATAATGATCATGTTGCTCAAGCTTGGGAAAGAATGAAATCTTTGGTAAAGAATTGTCCCACTCATGGACTGACTGCTTGGATGATCATCCAAACTTTTTATGCAGGATTGAACTATTCTTCAAGGAACCTATTGGATTCTGCTGCTGGAGGTACATTTATGACCATCACTTTGGGTGTTGCAACAAAACTATTGGATAATATGATGGTTAATTATTCTGAATGGCATACTGAGAGAGCTCCACAAGGTAAGAAGGTAAATTCTGTTGAGGAAGCCTCCTCCTTGAGTGATAAGATTGATATAATTATGTCTATGCTTGTTAATGGGAAAGCCCATATTGATCCAAATAATGTTCCTTTAGCCTCTTTGGTTGCTCAAGAAGAGCAAGTTGATGTGAAGTTCATAAGAAATAACAACTTTGGCAACAATGCTTATGGTAATAATGCTTATAGGAACAATTTTGGTAACAACAATTATAAACCTTATCCTCCCAACAATGGTAATGCTTATGGAAATTATTACAACAATAATAAGAGTGCTCCCTCTGAACTTGAAGTTATGCTTAAAGAGTTTATTAGTAAACAAACTGCTTTCAATAAAACTATTGAGGAAAAACTCTCTAATGCTGAAAGAAATATAGCATCTTTGGCTGAAGCTCAATCTACTTTGAATAAAATTGCTGCTAAACCTGAAACTAATGAGAATCCCTTTGCAGCTACTAATGCTATACAAGTAAGAATTGATAAAAATGTTAGACTATTAGCTGAATTGCATGCTAAGTGGGAAAGAGAAGATGAAATTGCTAGAAACATTAGTGTTTCTACTATCACCACCACTAGTGTTGAGGCTACTAATAGTTCTACTACTTTAGATGATAAAGTTGATTTTGTTCTTGATGGTTGCAACATCTCTGAAGTTATTAAGTTCCTACAAAAGCTTGCTAAAAGTCCTAATGCTAGTGCTATGAACATGGCTTTTACAAAACACATTACTGATGCTCTCATAAAAATTAAAGAAGAAAAGATGAAACATAAAGCTTCTATTCCTATAAAACAAGAAGATGGGTGGGAACCCATCATTAATATGAAAGTGAATGACTTTGATTTCAAAGCTTTATGTGATCTTGATAGTAGTGTTTCTATTATGCCTAGAAGGATTTATGATATGCTTGATTTGCCTCCTTTTGAAGATTGTTATTTGAATGTCCCACTTGATTCTAATGCTAAAAATAAACTCATGGGGAGTCTTAATGATGTTCTTATTATGGTTAACGATTCCTATGTCCCCGTTAATTTCTATGTTTTGGATGTTGAATACAATGCTTCTTGTCCTATTACTTTGGGAAGACCTTTTCTTAGAACTGTTGGTGCCATCATTGATATGAAAGAAGGCACCATTAAATATCAACTCCCACTCAAGAAAGGTATAGAACACTTCCCTAAAAAGAGAGAAAAGATTTCTTCTGCTTCTTGATACATTGCAAATGTATCTATAATTTTTGATGCTCCATGCTTGTTTTTATCTACTTTCTTGTGTTTTGTTCCAACTTTGGAGTACTTTTCATATGATTTCTTCGACTAACCTATTAACAAGAGCTACAGTGCCAGCTGCCCGTTTTCTGCTGTCTTTGGTTCCAGGAAAGTCAGAAAATGAATATTCTCGGAATTGGACTGGACAAAAGCCAAAGTTCCTATTTTTCCAGAAGACTCACGGAGCCAGAATACGAGACAAAGGAGGGCCAGGGGCTGGCCACACCCCCCAGGCGCGGGCTAGGCCTGGCTGCGCCAGGGCCTGGTGTGGTGGCCCCAGGCACCCCCTCGGTCTCCCTCTTCGCCTATAAGAAGCCTTCTGACCTAAAAACTCCGGGGGGTTCGACGTTTTTCCACGAAAAGTTCCGCTACGCCGCCGCCACCGAAGGGGAGATTCGGGGGACAGAAAGTCTCTGTTCCGGCACCCTGCCGGGACGGGGAAGTGCCCCCGGAGCCATCTCCATCGACCTCCACCATCATCTCCATCGACCATCCATGTTTCCCCCATCTATGAGTGAGTAATCCCCCACTGTAGGCTATGGGGATGGTAGGTATTGGATGAGATCGTTCATGTAATGGCATCAGATTGTTAGGGCATGGTGCCTAGTATCTTTTATTAGTGCTTTATGACTTTGTTGCGACTTGTTGTGCTTAATGCTTGTCACTAGGGCCCGAGTGCCATGATTTCAGATCTGAACTTATTATTGATTCATTATGATAGTATTATTCTTGGTCTTATCTACAAGTTGTATACACACGTCATTGTCCGGAACCTATGGCCCCGAAGTGACAGAAATCGGGATAACCGGAAGGGAATGGCTTTGATGTGAGGATCACATGTGTTCACGGAGTGTTAATGCTTTGCTCCGGTGCTTTATTAAAAGGAGCACCTTAATTGCCAGTAGTTCCCTAGAGGCCCCGCTGCAAACGGGCTGGCAGGACAAAAGATGTTGTGCAAGTTCTCATTGCGAGCACGTATGACTATATATGGAGCACATGCCTAGGATTGTCTAGTACTTGGGTGCTTTATCTTATTTATCTGCAACTGCCCTATGTTCTGATTGCTATGTGAATTGTCTTGTCCATGCAATGCCCGTCCATCCATCCCTATGCCTACCGCACTCGAATCCCACTATTTACTGCTTTTGTTACTACTGTTGTTACTTTACTATTCCTACTACAAAACAGTTGCTACTGATAAACTGCTGTGAGCAAGATTGTTTCCAGGTGCAGCTGAATTGACAACTCAGTTGTTAAGGCTGATAAATATTCTTTGGCTCCCCTTGTGTCGAATCAATAAATTGGATTTCACTTCCCTCGAAAATACTGCGATACACCCCCTATACTTGTGGGTCATCAAGACTATTTTCTGGCGCCCTTGCCGGGGAGCATAGCTTTATTTATCAAGTTCACTTGGATTCACTATTGTTCAAGCTAAGTTTATCTTTCTCCTTGTTTGCTTGTTTCTTTATCAAAAATACAAAAAAATTGGTTCCTACTCTAGTTGTTATTTTCGTTGGTCTGTTATTGTCTTGCTTTATCATGCTTGTTGTCAATGGTTGGTTTCTTTGAAACTGAATCTTATTGGCAAGGTGGGTTCACGGAAGATCAAAAGGATTATTATAAGGAACACCGCTTGTCACAAAAAGGGAAACACTTATGGGGAAAAATTGATAGATTGTATACCATTGCTAGAAACGTGTGCTCTACTTATAATGTTACTTATTGCTTTGATAAATCTTGTTGCTGCAGGAGGTACAAACACCTCCCTTTTCAATGTGAGTATAATGATGATGTTACCATATCTTCTTATGTTAAGGGAAATTATGACTTTTATGATGTGGAACAAATTAAGGAATTTATTGCTTGGAAGGGTGCTTTTGAACTTGCTAGTTTGCTTGAAAATATTGATGATTCACCTTATAAGTATGAGGTTTATGGTATACTTAAATTTTGCTTTGATAATTACAAGGAAGAAAACAACTATATTCTTGAATATATGAATAGATGCTTTCCACAAATGGAAGAGACTAGTGCCTTGCAGGATCCTATGGAAGAAGAAATTGATGAACCTGAAATCTCATTAGATGAAAAAGAGGAGGAGAGTGATGAACAAAAGGAGGAAGAATGGATTAGCTACCCATGCCTACCTTCTAATGAGGGTAACTCTTTATCCCTTACATTATTTGATTGACCTCCATGCTTACCAAAGGAGGATGAATGTTATGTTCCTGAGGTTTCTCACTGTTTACTGCTTTTGTTACTACTGTCTTTGCTTTACTACTGCTGTTACTTTACAATTCCTACTACAAAACCGTTGCTACTGATAAACTGCCGTGAGCAAGATTGTTTCCAGGTGCAGCTGAATTGACAACTCAGTTGTTAAGGCTGATAAATATTCTTTGGCTCCCCTTGTGTCGAATCAATAAATTGGGTTCCACTTCCCTCGAAAATACTAGGAAACACCCCCTATACTTGTGGGTCATCACTTCTCCTATGAAAACAAATTTAGTCTTAATGCTTCTTCATTTGAGAACACTTGATCCTTTCTTTGCTTCTTATGCCTAACTTAAAGGCGTTAAAGAAAAGTACTTGTTGGGAGATAACCCAAGAGTTTTAGATGAGTCTTGGAAGTTATTACCTCTGTAATAACCTCTCCTTATCCTTTTTATTTGCTTTTTTGTGCCAAGATTAACCTCTAATGAGAGTGAAGTAATGATTGGGAAAGTTGCTATCCCGAAACAGATTTCTGTGCTTCACTGTAAAAATTCCTGAGAGAGCTCTGTATGTCGGATTGAGCTGTAATTTTTTGTGCTTCTGCCTAGGTTGTTATCTAACTTTCGTTAGTTCAACACTTTTCAATTTGAGCAACAGAAGGTCTTCGAAAAAATTCGTCTTTACCTGCTGGTCTGTTTTGACATATTTCTGCCATTTTCTGCATTTGCTTCTTGTTAGTTCCTTCTTGAGTTCCTTTGGGGAATTGAGCTTTTCGAGGGAAATGCTACAGTAGCTAGTGTTCTAATGGAAGTTTATATGGTGTTAGAACTGAACCTTGAGACTTATTTATCTTAAGTGCACTAATGTTGCTAATAAGATTGTGTGAAGTTTTGTATGAAGGATAATTTTCAGGTGTATGGAAGGAATGAGTAACGAGATGAAGGATGGACTAAAGCTCAAGCTTGGGGATGCCACACGTGTCACCCCAAGAAATATCCAAGAAGTACAAGCGTCAAGCTTGGGGATGCCCAAAGCATCCCCTTCTTCATCAATAAAAATTCCAGGTTTCTTCCAAACGCTTCATTTTTATTGTTTCATGCACAGTTGTGTTTCTCTTGGAGCGTCTTCTTTTTCGTTTTGGTTTTTAGTTTGCTTTGTTTGCTTAGCTTTCTGAATAAGTTGGTTGGACACCTCTTTCATACTTTGGTTTGCAAATAGTTTGGTTTGGTTTGGTTTGGAAAAGAGTAGGAAAGTTCATGCTTTTGTGGTAAAAAGAGCTCGTTTTTGACTGTGGCCTATGCTTTGTCATGCCATGCTTGATATTGTTTTGGCTTTATGCTTAGTATTCTTTGCTGTAGCATGACTTGTTATAAACAATTGAGATTGCTTAATGTGCCGTGGATGAATCATGCGTTGTTTTAGCATATTAAAGCATAGTATAGTGGTATTCTCCTTTGATGCTTTATTTGGGTTGACTTGGCGCATGCTCACACCATGTTATGACTATCACAAGTCACCATATCCTTTATGATCCTTTAGTTTTCAACTTGTAGTATCACTTTATGCTTTTATCAATGATGTTTTGTCGCTCTGCATGATTATGGTCATTATTGCTCTCTCGTTTGTCGCTCCCTTACTATTGCTAGCCTTCATTTCCACTGAGTGTTTTACTCAAGTTTCCAACTCCCTAACCAAATATTTCCAAAGTGTCCACCATACCTACCTATTAGCATCATTTGCTGCTCCCGTGCATATTCAATATGCCTTGTTTTCTTCCGAATAAAATGTTTGCTTGTTATGGGAAAATTAGTTAGTAAAGCTCTCACGAACTTGATGGCACACTTTATTTCCTGCACTTAATAAACCTGAACCATTGTGAACTCTGCATGAAAGTTATATGCTTGCAAATTATAGGCTGGGGATTAGCAGAACCGTGCTGTCATGGGGAACGCTTTCAACACTTGTAAATATATACCCAGTTGATACCTTGCTCTTTTGTTTGCGGATGTCGTCGGTGTGAAATAAAAGGGGAGCTTGTAAGTCCATGGAGTTATGTATGTGTGTTAGAGAAACGCCTAGGCCGCTGGTCTAATCCATGCTGACATGGTGGAAACCTGCATCGTAACCATAATGATATCTATGAAGCATTCTTCTTATGAAAAAAAAGAGAGAGGTAGCTATTGAGAAAAAGAAAAAAAGGAGTTTTATGAAAAGAGGAGAGAGAGAAAAAAGCACCATTTTCCCATGGTAAATAAGAAGATTGCTGAGATACTCATTGTCTGCTTGCCTTGTCATTTTGATATGGGGATTCTTCCGTATCATCGGGCAAGGGGTACCCCGTTGGCGGTTCTCAATGATACGCACATACTTACGATGACAAGAACTTACCGGTAACTAAAGTTGAGTAGCATGAGGAGCGGCCCTCGTACTCAAGGGACTTGGGATTTTCAGTTTATAGTCTGTCAAGCATATATCTCAGATTGGACCTCACTTTCACCTTAACTACTTTAAAGATGCTTATGATAGGGGCAATGAGAGCTCAAAGCTAATGAGTACCATACTTTCAGCATTTGGAAGCCTTTCAAACTATTCAAAACCTTTTCATTTCCTTGTTGAGTCTCCATACATTCTATGAGCACTTTCTTGAGAGCATAGTGGCCATTCTTAGTTCTATGTGCATTGTCCCAAGACTAGTTGATTGATGCATATTTTGATATTGCTTGTTTTAAACTATTGTATCTAGTAACCCTTATGAAATTTGAAGGTGTCCTATGCATTTATATTTGCTACTCTATTGAGGGACAAGCTGAATGCCTCTATGCTATGTTTTCTTTATGTGAAACAAACAAACGTCTTGCAAAGCATTGTTATTCATGAATCTTTTGTTTGTTCCTTTTCATGTTGCATCATAGTTTCTTTGTCTTATTGCTAGAACTTTGTCTTTCATGTTATGATTGAAGTACTTTGATCCCAGCTTTGAATGTTTACAAATACTTTGGTCAAGTCTTTGATGGTGCATGTCACCTCAAAAATTATTCTTTCTTTTTATCACTTACCTACTCGAGGATGAGCAGGAGTTAAGCTTGGGGATGTTGATACATTGCAAATGTATCTATAATTTTTGATGCTCCATGCTTGTTTTTATCTACTTTCTTGTGTTTTGTTCCAACTTTGGAGTACTTTTCATATGATTTCTTGGACTAACCTATTAACAAGAGCCACAGTGTCAGCTGCCTGTTTTCTGCTGTCTTTGGTTCCAGGAAAGTGAGAAAATGAATATTCTCAGAATTGGACGGGACAAAAGCCAAAGTGCCTATTTTTCCAGAAGACTCACAAAGCCAGAATACGAGAAGGAGGAGGGCCAGGGGCTGGCCACACCCCCAGGCGCGGGCTAGGCCTGGCTGCGCCAGGGCCTGGTGTGGTGGCCCCAGGCACCCCCTCGGTCTCCCTCTTCGCCTATAAGAAGCCTTCTGACCTAAAAACTCCGGGGGGTTCGATGTTTTTCCATGAAAAGTTCCGCTGCGCCGCCGCCACCGAAGGGGAGATTCGGGGGACAGAAAGTCTCTGTTCTGACACCCTGCCGGGACGGGGAAGTGCCCCCGGAGCCATCTCCATCGACCTCCACCATCATCTCCATCGACCATCCATGTTTCCCCCATCTATGAGTGAGTAATTCCCCGCTGTAGGCTATGGGGATGGTAGGGATTGGATGAGATCGTTCATGTAATGGCATCAAATTGTTAGGGCATGGTGCCTAGTATCTTTTATTAGTGCTTTATGACTTTGTTGCAACTTGTTGTGCTTAATGCTTGTCACTAGGGCCCGAGTGCCATGATTTCAGATATGAACTTATTATTGATTCATTATGACGGTATTATTCTTGGTCTTATCTACAAGTTGTATACACATGTCGTTGTCCAGAACCTGTGGCCCCGAAGTGACAAAAATCAGGATAACCGGAAGGGAATGGCTTTGATGTGAGGATCACATGTGTTCACAGAGTGTTAATGCTTTGCTCCGATGCTTTATTAAAAGGAGCACCTTAATTGCCAGTAGTTCCCTAGAGGCCCCACTGCAAACGGGTTGGTAGGACAAACGATGTTGTGCAAGTTCTCATTGCGAGCACGTATGACTATATATGGAGCACATGCCTAGGATTGTCTAGTACTTGGGTGCTTTATCTTATTTATCTGCAATTGCCCTATGTTCTGATTGCTATGTGAATTGTCTTGTCCATGCAACGCCCGTCCATCCATCCCTATGCCTACCGCACTCGAATCCCAATATTTACTGCTTTTGTTACTACTGTCTTTGCTTTACTACTGCTGTTACTTTACTATTCCTACTACAAAACTGTTGCTACTGATAAACTGCCGTGAGCAAGATTGTTTCCAGGTGCAGCTGAATTGATAACTCAGTTGTTAAGGCTGATAAATATTCTTTGGCTCCCCTTGTGTCGAATCAATAAATTGGGTTTCACTTCCCTCGAAAATACTAGGAAACACCCCCTATACTTGTGGGTCATCACTTCTCCTATGAAAACAAATTTAGTCTTAATGCTTCTTCATTTGAGAACACTTGATCCTTTGTTTTCTTCTTATGCCTAACTTAAAGGCGTTAAAGAAAAGTACTTGTTGGGAGATAACCCAAGAGTTTTAGATGAGTCTTGGAAGTTATTACCTCTGTAATAACCTCTCCTTATCCTTTTTATTTGCTTTTTGTGCCAAGAGTAACCTCTAATGAGAGTGAAGTAATGATTGGGAAAGTTGCTATCCCGAAACAGATTTCTGTGCTTCACCGTAAAAATTCCTGAGAGAGCTCTGTATGTCGGATTGAGCTGTAATTTTTTGTGCTTCTGCCCAGGTTGTTATCTAACTTTCGTTAGTTCAACACTTTTCAATTTGAGCAACAGAAGGTCTTCGAAAAAATTCGTCTTTACCTGCTGGTCTGTTTTGACATATTTCTGCCATTTTCTGCATTTGCTTCTTGTTAGTTCCTTCTTGAGTTCCTTTGGGGAATTGAGCTTTTCGAGGGAAATGCTACAGTAGCTAGTGTTCTAATGGAAGTTTATATGGTGTTAGAACTGAACCTTGAGACTTATTTATCTTAAGTGCACTAATGTTGCTAATAAGATTGTGTGAAGTTTTGTATGAAGGAAAATTTTCAGGTGTATGGAAGGAATGAGTAACGAGATGAAGGATGGACTAAAGCTCAAGCTTGGGGATGCCACGCGTGTCACCCCAAGAAATATCCAAGAAGTACAAGCGTCAAAGCTTGGGGATGCCCAAAGCATCCCCTTCTTCATCAATAAAAATTCCAGGTTTCTTCCAAACGCTTCATTTTTATTGTTTCATGCACAGTTGTGTTTCTCTTGGAGCGTCTTCTTTTTCGTTTTGGTTTTTAGTTTGCTTTGTTTTCTTAGCTTTCTGAATAAGTTGGTTGGACCCCTCTTTCATACTTTGGTTTGCAAATAGTTTGGTTTGGTTTGGAAAAGAGTAGGAAAGTTCATGCTTTTGTGGTAAAAAGAGCTCGTTTTTGACTGTGGCCTATGCTTTGTCATGCCATGCTTGATATTGTTTTCGCTTTATGCTTAGTATTATTTTCTGTAGCATGACTTGTTATAAACAATTGAGATTGCTTAATGTGCCTTGGATGAATCATGTGTTGTTTTAGCATATTAAAGCATAGTATAGTGGTATTCTCCTTTGATGCTTTATTTGGGTTGACTTGGCGCATGCTCACACCATGTTATGACTATCACAAGTCACCATAGCCTTTATGATCCTTTAGTTTTCAACTTGTAGTATCACTTTATGCTTTTATCAATGATGTTTTGTCGCTCTGCATGATTATGGCCATTATTGCTCTCTTAGTTTGTCGCTCCCAGTCTTTTGCTAGCCTCCACAACAAAGTATGAGTTCCACTCATGCATCCAACTCCCTAAACCAAGTTTTTCCAAAGAGTCCACCATACCTACCTACTAGCTTATGCTATTCCAAGTATATTCATGCTTTTGCTTACCTTCCACTTGTTATGAGAAAACTAGTGATTAAAGCTCTCACGAACTTGATGGCACACTTTACTTTACTTACCCTTAATAAACTTGAACCATTGTGTCTTCTATGTTGTATATGCTTGCACTTATTTTTCGGGAATTAGCAGAACCATGCTTTCATGGGGAACGCTTTCAACATTGCACTTGGTACTTGTACCTAGTTGATATCATGCTCTTTTGTATATGGATGTCGTCGGTGTGAAATGAAAGGGGAGCTTGTAAGTCCATGGAGTTATGTATATGTGTTAGAGAAACGCCTGGGCCGCTGGTCTAATCCATGCTGACATGGTGGAAACCTGCAGCGTAACCATAATGAGATGTCTATGAAGCATTCTTCTTATAAAAAAAAGAGTCCTACATTGAGAAAAAAAGAGAGATACTATGAAAAGAGGAAAGAGAGAAAAAAGCACCATATTCCCATGGTAAATAAGAAGAATGCTGAGATGCTCGTTGTCTGCTTGCCTCGTCATTTTGATATGGGGATTCTTCCGTATCATCGGGCAAGGGGTACCCCGTTGGCGGTTCTCAATGATACACATGTACTTACGATGAGAAGAACTTACCGGTGACTAAACTTGAGTAGCATGAGGAGCGACCCTCGTATACAAGCGACATGAGATTTCTGACTTATACTTCGTCAAGCATGTACACCATAGTTTGTTCACTTTAACCTTAATCACTTCAAGATGCTTATGATAGGGGCAATGAGAGCTGAAAGCTTTAATTATCATAATTTTTGGAAGTTCTTTATGAGACTTGAATCCCTACTTCCTTTTTACAAAAGGCCTTTCTTCCACCATTATATTGAGTCTCCACCTTCTATCTTTATGCACTACTTTGAGAGCATAGTGGCCATTCTTAGTTCTATGTGCATTGTCCCAAGACTAGTTGATTGATTTATAACTTGTTATTGCTTGTTTGAAACTATTGTATCTAGTCACTCTTATGAACTTTGAAGGTGTCCTATGCATTTATATTTGCTACTCTATTGAGGGACAAGGTGAATGCTATTATGCTATGTTTTCTTTATGTGAAACAAACAAACGTCTTGCAAAGCATTGTTATTCATGAATCTTTTGTTTGTGCCTTTTCATGTTACATCATAGTTTCTTTGCTTATTGCTAGAACTTTGTCTTTCATGTTATGATTCAAGTACTATGATCCCAGCTTTGAATGTTTTGCAAATACTTTGATCAAGTCTTTGATGGTGCATGTCACCTCAAAAATTATTTCTTTTTATCACTTACCTACTCGAGGACGAGCAGGAGTTAAGCTTGGGGATGTTGATACATTGCAAATGTATCTATAATTTTTGATGTTCCATGCTTGGTTTTATCCACTTTCTTGTGTTTTGTTCCAACTTTGGAGTACTTTTATTATGATTTCTTGGACTAACCTATTAACAAGAGCCACAGTGCCAGCTGCCTGTTTCCTGTTGTTTTTGGTTCCAGGAAAGTGAGAAAATGAATATTCTCGGAATTGGACGGGACAAAAGCCAAAGTGCCTATTTTTCCGGAAGGGATCAAGTGCCAGAATACGAGGCGGAGAAGGGCTGGGGGCGGCCACACCACCTGGCCGCGCGGCCAGGCCTGGCCCGCGCCAGGGGGTGGCCTGGCCGACCCCAACACCCCCTCGGCCTCTCCTTCCGCCTATAAGTTGCCCTCGGGACGAAAACCCTAAGTACCCGATCAAAAATCCACGAAAGAGTCTGTAGCCGCCGTCATCTCTGTCCCTAGATCGGGGGGGGGGGGGGGGGATCTGAAGCTCTTCCCGACACCCTGCCGGAGAGGGGAATTCACCCTGGAGGCCTTCTTCATCACCATGCAAGCCTCCGGTGTGATGCGTGAGTAGTTCATCCTTCGACTACGGATCCATGTAGTAGCTAGATGGCTGGTTTCTCCTCCTTTGTGCTTTCATGTTTAGATCTTGTGAGCTCCGTTCATGATCAAGATCATCTATTTGTAATTCATACATGTTGTTTCCGGGGATCCGATGGATATTGAGATGCTATTTCAGATTGATTATTGATTCTATCATGTCTTTGTTATTTGAGATCTTGCATGCTTTCCATTGTTAGTAGTTATCTTGGCCAAGTAGATGCTAGCAACTCCAAGAGTTAGTATTTATGCTCGATAGTGGGTTCATGCCTCTGGTAATATGGGGAAGTGACAGAAATCTCTAAGGTAATAGATGTGCTGTTGCTACTAGGGAGAAAACAACAATCCTTTGTTCATAGAACAATCGTATTGTTTACTTTACACGCAGTTCGTAAAGCAATAATCTGTTGCTTGCAACTTAATACTGGAGGGGGTTTGGATGATAACCTGAAGGTGGATTATTAGTCATAGATGCAGTTGGATGGCGGTCTATGTATTATGTTGTAATGCCCAATCAAGTCTCAGAGGAGTCAAGATGAGTAGTATATGCATGTATTGCTTTCTCTGTGTTTGTCAATTGCCCCGCTGTAATTTGTTCACCCAGCATGTTATCTATCTTAAGGAGAGCCACCTCTAGTGAACTATGGATCCCGGTCCTTTTACTTTACATACAATCTACAATCTTTTACTGCTTTGTATTTACTTTCTGCAAACTTCTACTTCTTTCCATTCGATACGTTTAATCCTTTGTTTTCCGCAAAACACGGTGAGATTGACAACCTCATCGCAAGTTGGGGACAAAGTTCTGTGGTTGTGTTGTGCAGGTCTCCACGTTGCTACTAGCGCCCTGCCAAAGCTCAGCTAGTAACACCTTTGGGGTGTTTCCTTGCTCCTACTGGTTTGATTAAACCTTGGTTTCATAACTGAGGGAAGACTTGCTGCTGTATTCATCATACCTTCCTCTTGGGGTTCCCAACAAGCTCTACGTTGAAATTCGAGCGCATCACACGGCCGGGGATGAGAATTGGTTCCCGGTGAGATCTATCACCTTCTCGACCATGCTCGGTTCTGTTTTCCTCATCTAGAATCCGAGCTCACCGTCGTCGTGGTTGCACCCACACCAATTCTGCCACCTCTGCCGAGGTCTCTATGGTAGCTCAAGTTCTGGGGCTCTCCAAGTTCTGCCATGTTGGGCCTGTAAGTGTTGTTGTATGTTAAACTAGCAAATCTCTTTTGTTCAAATCTCTTGGGCTATACCAACTTCATTGTGTTTAATTATGAAAGACAAAATATAAATGACTTATCTCAATTTCTCGCATAAAAATGCATAGCTAATTTCATATTCTCGCAGGAACTTGCCCCACTTGTTGAATCGGCGGCACTGCCACAATCTCCACGTAACCACGGTGAGTTCTCGAACCGAAAGTTGAAGTTACCATGTTTCTTCTGCAGTCATTCCTCTTCCTCAGTCATTCCTCTGCAATTTTTCCTGGGCGCTTCTTCTTCCTCTATTCTGGAACCGTCGGTTCATCTTCTTCTTCCTCTTGTAGGCAGTTCCTTGCAGGCATGGACGATGGGAAACGCACAACAGAGACCCACTTGGTCCCTGCCCATGGCACCATGACTTTGACAGTGGTGTACACAAATGATGAAGCGACTGTGGAGACAACTCTCGCCAGGTTTGAGCAATTGCTTGAGAAGGAGAAGCACAAGTTTGTGGGGCTAGACTTGGAGTACACCCGTGCAAATAAGCAAAAAAAATCCTCCACAAGATATCGATATCGTGCAAATCGCCATACATGAGGAGGTCCTCGTTTACCACTTCTGCAGGTATGTGAAATTTAAATTTGAGATCACTACTTCTGCATCCCTTGTTCCCTTACATCCCTAGAACCATCTAAGTGCAGGAGTAAACCAACTAAGATGCGTTGTCTGGCTCTGGTCGAGTTCTTGTGTAGGAAAGGGATAACTTTCACTAGCATGGATATCACAAATGACACAATTATGCTTTCTCGTGCGTTGATAAAAATCCCAAAGGGGCACCACATCGACATCCAAAATCTGTACAAGATCAAATCATACCCAGCGAAGGATGGCATGGGTGATCTGGTAGCGGAAATCATCGATCAATCCTATGAAAAACTGAAGAAATTGAAGCGACTCGATCACGACTACTGGGAGTGGAAGCCGATGAGCCAGGTGTGCCTCGAGTATGCAGCCAGAGACGCCTACATGGTGTACGAGTTGTACAGTAAGCTCATTACCATGAAAGATGGGATGGTTAAGGCACGGTTTTTCGCGAGAGAGTTATGCCCTAGTTGCAAGCTAGCCCAGGAGAAGAAGCGCGAGGAGGACAGAAAGCGGTTTAAGGACGAGCAGGGATCTTGGGACGGTGGCGACATCAAGTGGCTGAAGGGGAAGTAAGTGCAGGACGACAACAAGTGGTTGTGATACATTATGTGTTTGAACTATATTTTAGTTTCTAGTTTATTATGTGTGTGATACATTTAGTTACTTCAATACAAAATTTCGACCAATTTAACTTGTTGATGTATTTCTTGACAATTTTAATATAATCGAGCACTAGAAATATTTTGTAGTGTGCATGAGCATGATCAGTAAATATAATTGAACACTAGAAACTTTAAGGCACTCCATATAAAGGAGTAGATTAATATATAAGGTTCACTAGAGACACCACGGATATATTGTCTTACATGCCACACACAAGTAATAATTAACTAGAACAAAATAAAAGCAGGGGCTGCAACAGGAGGCCAGGACACAGAGACGCCTAGCAGGGTAGGGGTTTATCAGCAGGAGGCAGCGACAACCTAGTCGATGAGATACAGGCCAGTCCTGACATACTCCCGAGGAATTTTCCGTAGGCTGCGTGCCGCGCCAAGGTAATCGCCTTATGCCTGCCTCCGCCTCTACCAACGCCCTCCATGTGGTGGAAACGGATTAGCCCACACCATAACCGCCTCAGCACGTAGCGGCTCTTGTTGTCCCTGGATTCCTTGCTATCGTCCACTTCATCATCATCCTCTTATTGATTTTTAAGAACATAACTTAGAACTCATACATATGATTAAATTGTATTACAACTCAAGAATTGACAACATGTATATGTAAGACAATATATCCGTGGATATCAAAGACAAAACATCTCAGCAATAGTTTGATCGGTTCATATATCATTTCATCTCAACACAATGACAAATAATTCCATCAGATTGCGGCCTCATAAGTTTCTTCAGGGATGGAGTCAGCGAACCAAGTAACAATTGCACAACCTGTAATGTTGTTGTACATCGCCCCAGGTTCACTAACTCATCCCTGAAAAAATCTGACACCAATGTGTCTGCCTATCTTTTGGGACAAATTTGAATCATTGGCCACAATAAGAAATTGAAATGTAATCGTACAAAACATTATTCAGGGATATACATAGTCAGGTACAAAAACAAGCCTCAATATTGTAATTATAAATCAAAAACCAAACAATTAATCTTCAGGTGCATGTTAAAAATACTTATGATCAAAACCATTCATATACATATGCATCATACCAATCATTAAAAGATCATAAACAATTCAAGGATCATATATGTAGTTCCATATGAGAATAAATCTAGGGCCTCATAATTTGTTTCAGAGATGGAGTTAGCGAACCAAAGTACCAACAGCACAACCTATATTGTTTGTGTGCATTCCTGACTCAAGTTTACCAACCCATCCCTAAAACACGACACCATCATACGTGGCTCCCCTTGAACTCTTTTGGCGCTAATTTCAATCATCGGCCTCGGTGACAAACTAAAATGTAATTCTTATACACTATGAAGGCATGGAATAGATAATTCGAATATCATAGTTCTATGAATGTAGAATAAAGATTGCGGCCTCATAAGTTTATTCAGGGACGGCGTGAGTGAACCAAGTAATAATTGCACATCCTATATTGTTGTAAATCGCCCCAGGTTCACTAACTCGTCCCTGAAAAAATCTGACACCAATGTGTCTGCCTCTCTTTTGGGGCGATTTTGAATCATTGGCCACAATAAGAAATTGAAATGTAATCGTACAAAACATTATTCAGGAATATACATAGGTAGGTACAAAAACAAGCCTAAATATTGTAATTATCAATAAAAAACCAAACAATTATTCTTCAGGTGCATGTTAAAAATACTTATGATCAAAACCATTCATATACATATGCATCTTACCAATCATTAAAATATCAGAAACAATTCAAGGATCATATATGTAGTTCCATATGAGAATAAATCTAGGGCCTCAAAATTTGTTTCAAAGATGGAGTTGGAGAACCAAAGTACCAACAACACAACCTATATTGTTTGTGTGCATTGCTGCCTCAGGTTCACCAACCCATCCCTAAAACACGACACCGTCATACGTATCTTCCCTTGAACTCTTTTGAGCAAATTTCAATCATCGGCCTCGGTGACAAACTAAAATGTAATTCTTATACACTGAATGCATTGAATAGGTAATTCGAATATCATAGTTCTATGAATGTAGAATAAAGATTAAGGCCTCATAAGTTTCTACAGGGATGGCATAAGTGAACCAAGTAACAATTGCACAGCCTATATTGTTCTTGTACATCGCCCCAGGTTCACTAACTCGTCCCTGAAAACATCTGACACCGATGTGTCTGCCTCTCTTTTGGGGAAAATTTGAATCATTGGCCACAATAAGAAACTGAAATGTAATCGTACAAAACATTATTCAGGGATATACATAGTCAGGTACAAAAACAAGCCTAAATATTGTAATTATAAATAAAAAACCACACAATTAATCTTCAGGTACATGTTAAAAATACTTATGATCAAAACCATTCATATACATATGCATCATACCAATCATTAAAAGATCAGAAACAATTCAAGGATCATATATGTAGTTCCATATGAGAATAAATCAAGGGCCTCATAATTTGTTTCAGAGATGGAGTTGGGGAACCAAAGTACCAACATGCAACAGCACAACCTATAGTGTTTGTGTGCATTGCTACCTCAGGTTCACCAACCCTCCCTAAAACATGACACCGTCATACGTGTCTCTCCTTGAACTCTTTTGGCGCAAATTTCAATCATCGGCCTCGGTGACAAACTAAAATGTAATTCTTATACACTATGAATGCATGGAATATATAATTCAAATATCATAGTTCTATGAATGTAGAATAAAAATTGAAGCCTCATAAGTTTCTACAGAGATGGCGTAAGCGAACCAAGTAACAATTGCACAACTTATATTGATCTTGTACATGGCCCCAGGTTCGCTCACTCATCCCTGTAAAAATTTGACACCAATGTGTCTGCCTCTCTTTGGGGCAAATTTGAATCATTGGCCACAATAAGAAATTGAAATGTAATCGTACCAAACAATATTCAGGGATATACAAATGCATCATACAATGCATTCATAGATCAGAAACAATACAAATCAACACTCAACTAGCAAACTCAACTAGATGGCAGATGAGCAGATCGGGGTTTTATGACTAGACGGATTGGGGTTTTGTGACTAGATGGAAGATGCATCAATCAACCGATCGAATCATATATATACTACCCTACTTCAAGAGCAAAAGAATCTGTACAAGATTGAGCAAATCCTATGTATGAACAGTAAAAATTGCGGCTGCGACTAGAGAAGCTAGCAATATAGTACCTCAGACTCCTCATCAGGGACCTCCTCCTCGAACTCATCATTCTCCGCGATTGCGTCGAAGATTTCTTGAACGGCGATGGGGTCGTCGATGTAGATCACCGGATTGCCTCCGCCTGCCGCCTGCCCCCATCCAGATCTGCCGCTGGCACCACGACGTTGTCGGCCACGACGTTGTCGGCCACCTGCAGCTCGGCAGTGACGGCTACTACCGGCTTCTCGGTGGCGATGGCTACCACCTGCTGCTCGGCGGCGACGGCTACCAACTGCTGCTCGGCGACGACGGCTACCACCTGCTGCTCGGCAGCGATAGTTACTGGCTGGACGGATGAGTTCGCACCCTCGATGGCGGCGATGAGCGGCGTTCATGCCCGGGGAAGACGCCTCCGTCTGCTTGGCGACGACCGAGCCATCTGCTGCTTCGCCTTCAGCTGGCTTCACCTCCGGATCTTCTCCACGCGTACGCTTCATGGCGCACCAAGGGAAGGAGGTAGTGCAAACGAGGGAGATTCGGCGCGCGCGGCAGGTGTAGATTGGGGTCTTGGGACTAGACAGACTGGGGGGAAATGACACGAGCTCATGGAAGAAGAAGGTCGAGGGGGGTTATAAATACCAGACCATTCGTAGTCCTCGAGTGGACACGTGTGGTGGGCGGGGGGCTACCACGATCTCCACCCTTTTTTTCGGTTCCCTTTTTTTTGAAACAGCCACGATCTCCACTTTAGAGCTGCATTGAAAACAAGCTCATGGCAGACCTCGATTCCACTGCATGCAAGTGGCGCGGAACTAATTTCTAGCAACGTTAGATCTAATCGAGGGGGGCCCTTGACTCATGGAATTTACTAGCGTTAGGGCCCAGTTGGAAGTGAGATTGAGAGCGCTGCATATAAATGGGATATGTCTGATTAAAATCAAGTGGCATTAAATTGCAGCGTCCCGTCGACAACCGTGCACTCGATGACCCCGTTGCCCTGTGCATGAGTTGTAGTAGCAGTAGTAGGCTTTTCAGACTTAATTAAACTTGACATGACCGCTCGACAACTTTTTCCATGGACGGCATCGTGTTCCTTCCTGTAGAAATCTCGCGGAGGGAGACGTCCGTGATGTCACACACTGTACTGTGAATGATCATTGTTGGATCGCACATAATCAACGGTTGGTGCGCACGATCCGCGTGACAACTGTGACAACCAATCAGGGAGTAGCAGACAAGATGATCATAGTTTTGGGCTTCTACGAAAGATAGAGAGGGGGTGGGCAAAACTAAGTAGTACCACATAAATCCAAGGGCAAAACTGAGTAGTATAAAAATGGAAAGTGTCTTGTACAATGAAATACATCGTGGAATACATCAAATTATGCCAACATAGATCCACTAGAGTTCATTGGATGTGTGTTCTTCTCATAAACCACACATGGATCCACCTAGTGTGATTGCATGTCTGTTCCTCTAAACAAACCACATAAGGATTCACCAGTATCATTGCGTGTATGTTCTTTTCATGAACCACACCCAGCATTGCATGCGTGTTCCTCTAAACAAACCACATAAGGATCCACCAGTGTCATGCGTTTGTGTTCTTTTCATGAACCACACCCAGTGTCATTGCATGTGTGTTCTTCTAAACAAACCACATAAGGATCCACCAGTGTCATTGCATGTCTGTTCTTTTCATGAACCGCATAAGGATCGGCCCACCAGTGTCATTGCATGTCTGTTCTTTTCATGAACCACACCCAGTGTCAGTGCATGTCTGTACTATTCATGAACCACACCCAGTTTCACTGCATGTTTGTTATTTTTATGAACCACATAAGGATCTACCAGTGTCATTGCATGTCTTTTACTTCCATAAACCACATGTGGATCCACCTAGTGTCATTTCATGCCTGTTCCTCTAAACAAACCACATAAGGATCCACCAGTGTCATTGGATGTGTGTTCTTCTCATGAACCACACCCAGCGTCATTGCATGTGTGTTCTTCTAAACAAACCACATAAGGATCCACCAGTGTCATTGCATGTCTGTTCTTTTCATGAATCACGGCTAGAGTCATTGCATGTCTTTTACTTCCATAAACCACATATGGATCCACCTAGTGTGATTGCATGTCTGTTCCTCTAAACAAACCACATAAGGATCCACCAGTGTCATTGCGTGTGTGTTCTTCTCATGAACCACACCTAGTGTCATTGCATGCGTGTTCTTCTAAACAAACCACATAAGGATCCACCAGTGTCATTGCATGTCTGTTCTTTTCATGAACCACACCTAGTCTCATTGCATGTGTGTTCTTCTAAACAAACCACATAAGTCATTGCATGTCTGTTCTTTTCATGAACCACACCCGGTGTCATTGCATGTCTGTTCTTTTCATGAATCACGGCTAGAGTCATTGCATGTATGTTCCTCTAAACAAACCACATAAGGACCCACAAGTGTCATTGCATGTCTGTTCTTTTCATGAACCACATAAGGATCTACCAGTGTCATTGCATGTCTATTCTTTTCATGATACACACCCAGTGTCATTGCATTAATGTTACTTCCATAAACCACATATGGATCCACCTAGTGTGATTGCATGTTTGTTCCTTCCATAAATCACATAAGGATCCACCAGTGTCATTGCCTGTCTGTTCTTTTCATGAACCACTCCTAGTGTCAATGCATGTCTGTTCTTTTCATGAACCACACCCAGTTTCACTGCATGTCTGTTCTTTTCATGAACCACAAAAGGATCTACCAGAGTCATTGGATGTCTTTTACTTCCATAAACCACACGTGGATCCACCTAGTCTGATTGCATGTCTGTTCCTCTAAACAAACCACATAAGGATCCACCAGTGTCATTGCGTGTGTGTTCTTCTCATGAACCACACCCAGTGTCATTGCATGTGTGTTCTTCTAAACAAACCACATAAGGATACACCAGTGTCATTGCATGTCTGTTCTTTTCATGAACCACATAAGGATGGGCCCACAAGTGTCATTGCATGTCTGTTCTTTTCATGAACCACACCGAGTGTCAGTGCATGTCTGTTCTATTCATGAACCACACCCAGTTTCACTGCATGTCTGTTCTTTTCATGAACCACATAAGGATCTACCAGTGTCATTGCATGTCTTTTACTTCCATAAACCACATGTGGATCCACCTAGTGTCATTGCATGTATGTTCCTCTAAACAAAGCACCTAAGGATCCACCAGTGTCATTGGATGTGTGTTCTTCTCATGAACCACACCTAGTGTCATTGCATGTGTGTTCTTTTAAAAAAACACATAAGGATCCACCAGTGTCATTGCCTGTCTGTTCTTTTCATGAACCACATAAGGATCCACCAGTGTCATTGCATGTCTGTTCTTTTCATGAATCATAGCTAGAGTCATTGCATGTCTTTTACTTCCATAAACCACATATGGATCCACCTAGTGTGATTGCATGTCTGTTCCTCTAAACAAACCACATAAGGATCCACCAGTGTCATTGCGTGTGTGTTCTTCTCATGAACCACACCAGTGTCATTACATGCATGTTCTTCTAAACAAAGCACATAAGGATCCACCAGTGTCATTGCATGTCTGTTCTTTTCATGAACAACACCCAGTGTCATTGCATGTGTGTTCTTCTAAACAAAGCACATAAGTCATTGCATGTCTGTTCTTTTCATGAACCACACCCGGTGTCATTGCATGTCTGTTCTTTTCATGAACCACGCCTAGAGTCATTGCATGTATGTTCCTCTGAACAAACCACATAAGGATCCACCAGTGTCATTGCATGTCTGTTCTTTTCATGAACCACATAAGGATCTACCAGTGTCATTGCATGTCTTTTACTTCCATAAACCACATGTGGATCCACCTAGTGTCGTTGCATGTGTGTTCCTCTAAACAAACCACTAAGGATCCACTAGTGTCATTGGATGTGTGTTCTTCTCATGAACCACACTCAGTGTCATTGCATGTGTGTTCTTCTAAACAAACCACATAAGGATCCACCAGTCTCATTGCCTGTCTGTTCTTTTCATGAACCACATAAGGATCCACCAGTGTCATTGCATGTCTGTTTTGTCATGAATCACAGCTAGAGTCATTGCATGTCTTTTACTTCCATAAACCACATATGGATCCACCTAGTGTGATTGCATGTATGTTCCTCTAAACAAACCACATAAGGATCCACCAGTGTCATTTCGTGTGTGTTCTTCTCATGAACCAAACCCAGTGTCATTGCATGCATGTTCTTCTAAACAAACCACATAAGGATCCACCAGTGTCATTGCATGTCTGTTCTTTTCATGAACCACACCTAGTGTCATTGCATGTGTGTTCTTCTAAACAAACCACATAAGTCATTGCATGCCTGTTCTTTTCATTAACCACACCCGGTGTCATTGCATGTTTGTTCTTTCATGAACCGCGGCTAGAGTCATTGCATGTATGTTCCTCTAAACAAACCACATAAGGATCCACCAGTGTCATTGCATGTCTGTTCTTTTCATGAACCACATAAGGATCTACCAGTGTCATTGCATGTTTGTTCTTTTCATGTACCACACCCAATGTCATTGCATGTGAGTTACTTCCATAAACCACATATGGATCCACCTAGTGTGATTGCATGTTTGTTCCTTCCATAAACCACATAAGGATCCACCGGTGTCATTGCCTGTCTGTTCTTTTCATGAACCACTCCTAGTACCAGTGCATGTCTGTTCTTGTCATGAACCACATAAGGATCCACCAATGTCATTGCATGTCTGTTCTTTTCATGAATCACAGCTAGAGTCATTGCATGTCTTTTACTTCCATAAACCACATATGGATCCACCTAGTTGGATTGCATGTATGTTCCTCTAAACAAACCACATAAGGATCCACCGGTGTCATTGCGTGTCTTTACTTTTCATGAACCACACCCAGTGTCATTGCATGCGTGTTCTTTTCATTAACCATAGCTAGAGTCATTGCATGTCTGTTACTTCCATAAAGCACACATGGATCCACCGATGTCATTGCATGCCTGTTCTTTTCATGAACCACACCCAGTGTCACTACATGTCAGTTCTTTTCATGAACCACATAAGGATCCACCCAGTGTCATTGGATGTGTATTCTTCTCATGAACCACATGTGGATCCACCGGTGTCACTGCATGTCTGTTCCTCTAAATAAACCACATAAGGATCCACCAGTGTCATTGCATGTATGTTCTTTTCATGAACCACACCCAGTGTCATTACATGCGTGTTCTTTTCATTAACCATAGCTAGAGTCGTTGCATGTCTGTTACTTCCATAAACCACACATGCATCCACCGATGTCATTGCATGCCTGTTCTTTTCATGAACCACACCCAGTGTCATTGCATGGGTAGCCATTAGACCGAGTCTTCTAGAAGGCACTCCCTAACACAGTTGTTCTGCTTGATGATTGTTACATACCGTTCGATTGGGGCGCTTGGACGATTGGGATGGTATTCGTGAGAGCGATCCGTGAGTAGGCTATTCTGGGGCATGATTGGTCACGCTTGCTTTGGACAAACTGGCAACACCGGGCGCTCCCCTGTTGCGAGTGTCACGTCTCACGAGTTTAGTGGGCCACATCCCAGTGTCACGTCCCCATTACTTCTCTTCCTCCCCGTACTTCTCTTCCTTACCCTCGAAGCCACTTTCCCCACCTCACTCCCATCCAGCCATAGCCACAAGCCGACGACGCCTCCATCCTAATCCCCTCTCCGGCAGCCACCCCTACCCCTCTCGCCATGGGTTCAAGGGGAGACAGCGAGGAAATGCGTCGTGACGACAGGGACGGTGATTTCGATGTGAGTCGTCTCATCTCTATTTCTATCATCTGTGGCCAGTTATCTATTTTTTGAGCTAGATCTAATCTGTTTACTCATGCGCGTATGATGTGTTAGGCCAACCAGACGATGTATGACTCCGACTATCACGGTTTAGAGGATGAAGACAGTCCTCTGGTATGTAAACATGGATATGTGCCCGCTAAATTTGTAGCCTTCGAAGGACGAAACGCAGGCAGGAGGTTTCTACGGTGTCAAGGACATCGTGCAATGATGCAAGGCGGAAGTTGCGGTGTTGTCAAATGGGTAGATCCAGAGTGGCCCAAATCGATGCAGAAAACGCTGGACAAACTATGGGAAATGACTGTCGAGTTGAAAGAATCTGTATTCAGCTCACTTCTTGACAATGTTGAGATGAAGCTATGGGAACCAGTTGACACGACCAAGCATAAGCGAGATCTCAGGTGGGTGCAAGACATGGTTATCAAAGTCGAGAAGGAGAGGGACGCGGTGTTGGCCCTAAAGGCTAAAGCAAAGCAAGAACTGACTCAAGCAAGGAACGATCTCCACCAGGCCAAAGTCCCGCAGTACACAACTATGAGTATTGATAAGTGCATGAGGAAAAATGCAGAGAAACAATTGAAGATGTGCAAGGAAGATGCTAAAAGGAAGGAGTAGACAATTCGATCCTTGCTCTCGCAGGAAGATGCGCATCGGGCCAAGATTAGGAAGATCAAGGAGATGTGTGATAACTAGTTCTATTTAGCTTAAGCTCCGTGCCTTTTAAGTTGTAATATTTGTACTTGTTGACCTAGCGGTTTGAACTATTGGTCTCGGATTCCAGGGAGGAAAAAAATTGCTCTGACCCCGCATTAATTTGTGGAAGAATTTGTGATTTAGATCAATTTCTGCCTCGATTTAGATCTCTGTCCCGGATTGGGAACGTAACCATGGACCAAAGACACCTTTTCTACTAGTGTATTCTGACACTGGTGGTTTGTTTAAACGCAATCTACGTGGATTGTGCTGCATGCAAATGGCACAACCACAATTTATAAAGTGGAAGCACGTACACCTGGTTACTGGAGATCCGGGAGCTTCGCCAGATGCAGGGGATGCTGGAGCAGAGAGGCGGTGAGATAGACGGGCTCAAGATTAGGCCAGAAAGTGGTACCCATTTCCTCCTCATCTGGGCATTATCGGTGAGAACATTGTTGTTTATGTTGCCACGTCGTTGTGCAACATCTGAAATAAGTTGCTGCTTCGTGGAGTGTGGCAGCTTAAATAATTTATTTATGTGCCACTTACATTCCTTCGTATTTGGAGACCTCCTGCCCCTCAGCAATCGTGGAACCGGTGGATCCTTGTTTTCAGATAGCAGTGGAATTTCAGATTCAACTACTGACTCGGGCGTTTCCAAACCCTAAGTCGCGGTACATTTTACTCAGAGAACATGGGTAGATTGTTTCACCCAGCAACGTGCCACACATAGAGCAATCAGAATTTAATAGAATTACATATATAGGTTCAAGTTCAACACATTACTATGCATCTTCATTGCCAGCAGCCTTCTTCCACAGCCTGGGTGCCAAGCCTTCACGTCCAATGGCTTCTTCATTTCCTGCCTTCTTCCTCTTCCTTGGTGCCAATTTTCCTAGCTTCACGTACTATGCATCGCCCGGACAATGGGCACCAGAATCGTGTCTAGCATCATCTTTCCACTCGTTTTTAATTTCTTCGGGCAGCAAAATGACATCTTTCCACTCGTTTTTAATTTCTTCGGGCAGCAAAATGACTGACCCGGCAGTCATGTTTCTAACCTTGCGGCACTTCCTGTCAAAGAAACAAGACTGTTGCATAACTGCCCAATATCTACAGAGTAAATAAAACAAAAATTACAATTCAGCACAAACATGCAAACCCCAAGAGACCTTTGCTTACCAGGAGCTAATTGGGTTCGAGCAACCACCATGTCCAAGAATAGAAGGGCGACTCCCAGTTACAGCAGCTTCCACATCCAGTATATCACATTTTAGCTCAAACATGGCAGCCGAAGCATACCTTTTCATCAACCCAATTAGCTGACTGTCACACCTTATAGGAACCATGATGCCACGTTCATCCATGAAGCTGAATTTTGCAGTCTGCTTCGGCCATAATTCAACATGATTACGCAGAGCAGCAACCATACCAAATATAGTGCAGATCTGCGTAGGCGCTTCTTCCATCATGAAACAATGGTGTCCATACCTCTTGCCCTTAGAGTTGTACCTATAGAGGACTACCATAACCAGGTAAGGGGGGTCCGCGCAGATCCCACTTGATAGAAAACAGTGGACAAAATATGTTTGTCAGCGTTGGGCTAACAAACAATTTGAGGTTCAGTAGCCAGCTAGCAGTTGTAACTAGTGCGAATAGAAAATAGAAGGGTAAATCGCCCGCTTGTAGGCAGAACTTCTTCTTTCTTGATAGTAGGATCTGCCATCCTCCAAGCTGCTCGGCTCGTCGTCGGCGGAGGCGGGCTAGATCCTCGCAACGGCGGCTACGGCATGCGCCATTGGAGCTCGGGATTAGCGACTGGGCACAGCAACTGGGCGCCTCAACTTGGCGCCGGAAGTCAAATGTCCGAAGGGATCGTCCTACCTGGAGGGTGGATTCCGACGCCGCCGGTGCTACGGGAAAGCTGGGAATGGATTTGTGAAATTGGTCAACGCATCCAATCCACTTAGCTGCTCGATTTGCCTAAGAGGTTGCCGCGTTGGCGCCCACGTCACGGACAGATGACCGACATGAGGGTCCCGACCGTCTACTTCACGGGGCAGTTTAATGGAATGTTTGAATTTGGCAGGGGTGAGATGAGTTTGCCTCGAAATGGCCCCTCTCAGAAGTTGGCGGCCCAATTTTTCGAAACGCGGTAATTTCAGGCAACTTAGGTACCGCCATGCGCTGGCCTGCCAACTTTGGTACCGCCGACGAACAATCCCCTCCCCTCCCCTATATATAGTGGGGTATTTGGCCTAGAAAAATACACCAATAATCAATAAAGGTCTCCCCACTTTTGGGAGGACCTCTAATTGATATTTTCTCTCTCCCCCCTCTCTCTCTCATGACCATGGTCCCAAGTCTAGACTGCGCGAGCGAGAGACATCTTCACCGCGGAGCGCCGTCGCGCTATGGGATTCGGATCAGGGAGCTCTACTTCCGCAACTGCTGCTGGATCGGGGAAGCGGGAGTCATCGTCAGGCACCGGACGTGTGTAACTCCCCGCGAGGTGTCGCACTAGAGGCACTCAAGTCGTTGGAGCCAGAAGGAGCGCAAGGACTTCATCACGACCTCGAGGTCGGCTTCGGCTCGTCTACATCAACCACGCTCTCCTGGGCATTGACAATGCTTTTCGGTCTTCAAGGGTAAGATAAGCCCCTCCCGTTACTGTATTACTAATATATAGGTCCTGGCAGCTTTAGGGGTTCAGGGGCGTAGTGTAAATTTTATTGTTTTCATGCGTGAAACCCCTACAGTGGTATCAGAGCTAGATCTATGCGTAGTAATGCTAGTACGGGTAGAACACATGAGATGTGTAACAACCTCGGACCCTACGCTCTAAGTTCAAGCATGGATGAGCCAAAAGTGGTTAAGGGTTTTACAGCGGGGGCTAGGGCCACCCACGTGTAGGCCCGACGACCGCCCTAACCACTCCCAAGAACATCGGGACAAGAGCGAGCGACGTAGGCAACAAGTGAAGAGATCATATACATACACAAGTGAGTATGTATGCAAGCTTCCTTACAACAGTTCTCAGAGCCATACCATCTAAAAGAAATAGAAATATTGCAACGCCATACGGCAAGATCCAAATATCCTAGATAGATATAATAGTGTAGGATAGCTCCTCATACATCAATCAACAGAGTATCAAGCGGAAGCGGGAAACAAGATCCGAGTACGGATAAGAAGAAAATCAGCATAAGATGCCATATAAATAAGCACATCTCGCCCACAGATCTCACGGATCCCCATCCTTGGAATCTCTACACCGAGTGATCGTTGCCAACATCATCTGTCTCCTCCACCCAGTATCCATCTTGCGAATACACCTGTTCATCTGAATCAAACAATTTATCGTGTGAGACCGTAGGGGTACTCAGCAAGTCTTTATGCCTCTAAAGGGGACATATACCTAGGGTGACACAATTGCAGCAAAAGATAATAGCTAACAAGCCTATAGATACTCGCTAACCATCTGCCTAACCAATGATAGGCAGATGTCCGTTAATTAGAAACAAAAGTTATAACAGTATAAAGTAACTGATCCATCCTCCTTCTCGCTTACCAACGAGAAAGCGGACGAACAACCCATCCGTTGGCAGTTTTATTAACCATTCCATGAGTATTGCACTAATTACTAGTCAGATATTTAGTCAAATTAAAAGCGGTACTTTAGTTATACTTGTCTATGATCGAGAAACTGTGCTCCAAGTCGTCCATAACCGCGGACACGGCTTTCAGAAAGATTTACCCTGCAGGGGTGCACAAATAGCAACACACACAGGATCGACCTCGGAAAAACCAAATCAAAACCCAACGAGGCTTTCACGACAAAGCAATCACATGATTCATAAATTATTTCAGGGGGCCACCCCATTAAGCTACCCGCAACGAAGTTGGCCGGCTCCGAGACGGACCCAAGGTTTGCGCCAATGGCTGTAAACGACTGGGAACCCGAAAATGTGACTGGGCTTGTCGATACCGCGAAAACAATCCTCCAATCCTAAACAGTACAGGTGATCCATGCACAACCATAAATAAAGCGGTAAAACATGGCATAAGTACAAGATAGTTATAAAGCCCCAAACTACTTTGTGGTCCCAAGAAATAAAGTGCAAATCAAGCCTAGGCAAAGGGGGATTCATAGAGTCTCCCGTATGTGGATAGTGTGAATAGTCAAGGAACAGGAATCAAGTACTCGGGGTCCTACGAGACACAAGTGGACATAAAAACCAACGACAGATCTTGCCCACCGGTGCCTCTTTCATTAGTTATCCCATTACTACTCAGGTTAAGTTGTTTAGGTACCTCGTTATCCACCAGACACTCACATACCCTACACATGCAATTCTACGACTCGCATGGCTCAAACAACTCCTGTAGTAATGGCTCATAGGATGGAGGAACCAGCTTCGGTGGGGTTTAAAAGTAAGGCTATGCAATACTTGGGATTCTGTTTAATGCAGTCGCGACTTAATGATGCAAGAATAAGATAGAGGCAATAGGTACTATATGTATGCAAGCATGTGGTAGTGCTTGCCTGGTAGCTTAGTTGAAGTGAGAGATGGATCTGGGTAGTACTCCTGGGATTCCTGATAATACCCCTGCTCGGCGTCTATCCGAGAAGAACCAAACAAACAAGGCCAACATAAATATAATGCACAAACATATAGATTAAATGCGACAAGTAGACAAGCATGCCATGATGAATGATGCACAAATTACATGGCATAACATAGCATGGCATGGGTGAGGTGTGGGGTACAAGAATAAAGCGTTTTATTAAGTTTTTAGTCATGTTTTGCTCCCATAACACTTGCTGTCCACTTAATATTTATATGATGCATGCTACAATTCATAACATGGAATGCATAATCCGAACGGGCTCGTCGTTCTGATTGATTTAGACATATTATTTGTCAAATTTGGAGTTATAGAATTAAAGTTATTAATTAATTAAGAAAAGGCATTTTTATTGCAATTAAACGATTTCGAAAATTTAAATTAGTCAAACATTATTTTGGATGGCAGATTTCAATTCCTCACATTTTTCTGATTCAAAAACATATATTATTTGTGTTATCTGGATAAGTCAATTAAAAGATATTAATTCCTGGATTTAAAACATATTTAACAATTTCTGAATTCATTTTTATTAAACAGAAAAAGAACAGATACATTTTATACACAGAGGAAGCTAGCCACCGTCACCGACATGTGGGGCCGGCACTGACTCAGCAACAAGTGGGTCGCCGTGGTCCACGCGGGGCTTTTCTCACCGAGGGGTTATTCAGCCTATGCGGTTGACAGGTGGGACCGGCGGTTCGCGGGGCCACGCACGGGCACGCGAACAGGGCGCAGCCATGTGGCGCAGACGGGGAGTGCGGGTTGAGGTATCGAAACCCACGGTACCTTTTTGTAAAAGGGCAACCGCGGATGACAGGTGGGTCCAGGCTGGAGCGCGGGTTAAGGAAACAAAAAGGCAAGGGGGTATTCGCAAAAGGGCCTCGGTTACTGTTTTTCTTCTGAGTGTTCTAACGAAACTGAAGAACGCGGGGGGAACAGGTGCGGCGGGGGCTCGAACTCGCGATCTGGCGCGCACACGCGGTGGCGGCTACCGCTGCGGCTAGCTGGGCTTGATGCTGGGTTCTGCTGCGGGGCGAGGATAAGATGCAGCGGCGCAACGGCAGGGACACGACTGCGAGCGCGGTGCACCGAGAGCGCTCGACAAATCGATCAACGCGTCCAGGAAGCAACGACGAGCGGGAGGATGTCTGGGAGACTCAGGAACTCACCGGGAGTGTGTTGGTGGTGGCGGATCAGGCCGGAGCGCAGGGGATCGGCGGCGTTGCTGATGATCCGGGGCTAGGGTTTGCTTCGGCTCGACGGCGTGCAGTGGGGCTGGCCGTCTCCTCCTCCTTGTCTCCGGGTACGGGGCTGGTCCAGAGGATCTCCTCGCTCTTCCTCGACAGCCAGATGCCACGCCGTTCTCCTTCCTACGGTGGTGGTGAGCAGATGCCGATGGTGGGGTGGCGATGGAAGAGAGAGGGGAAGGTAGCAGGCGGGTGGGGTGGAAAGGAGCTGGGCAGAGCCCTGGGAGATCTGGAGATGCTGCACGGCAGGGGAGGGAGTAGATAAGGACAGAGGGAGGTGCACATGGGCTCGGGTTGGAATAGGTGGTGGTGACCACCTTTCTCTCCTCTCTCTCTCTCTCTCGGTCGGTGTACCATGGGAGGGTCGAAGCTGGCTGCGGCTGCGGCTCAGGGTGGCTCGGTGCAGTGGCTCGGTGGGGTATCTTGGCAGCGAGGAAAAAGAGAGGGAAACGAGAGGGGAGAGGCGCGGCTAGGTTAGACCGGCAGGGGGTTCGGCATGGTGCAGGGGCTCGGGCTGGGTTTGGTCTAGCCAAAGCCAGCTAGGGGCACAGCCAGGTGGTGTTGGCCTAGGGAGGCTCGGCCTGGTGGAGTGGCGATTAGGGTAGGAGGGATGTAATGGGGTGAGGGTGTAGCTAGGGTTTAGAAGATCTTAGTTTCGGGCTTGAGCTAGGGTTTAGCTAGATTAGGTTGGGAAGGTGAACTAGAGATAAAAAGAGAAGAAGGGCTAGGTTTGAGTAAGTGAAAAGAGAGGGTTTCAAGCTTAGAGAGAAAAAATTAGGTTTCCAAGATCACATGAAAGAAGCAAAGCAGGGAAGCCCCAAGGTGTATGCTCATGCAAGGATAGGCATGTAAGGAAAAAAAATAAAGGAGGCAAGATGTAGTATTAAGCTCCTTTGAAAGGCTATATGATGGTCTCCCAAATCCACAAGCTTTACTCCAAAATTCAAAACAAATCCAAATAGAGGAGGTATGGCAAGCTTGCATGGGCCATGCATAAATAGTAAATGCCCCCTCTAGTAGTGAAAACCACTAGAATATCTCATGGCAATTATATAAGCAAGATTCCCAAATTTTAGAATAAGGACCAACAAAACAAAAGAGAGCTTGTTTACCACATGGACTAAACAAAAGATGATGCATGAATATAAGGTGGCCAAGCTTGTGTGTGTGAACCACTAAGAATAATATGGACAAAATTATATTCTTATATGAGCATTTATTCAAATTCAATCCATATGGAAGCTAGACAAGGGAAAATACTCACTTAGCATGCAAAGGTGGCCATGTGGCCCTCCATATGTCAATAATGTGTAAACAACATGAGGCATATATGGGAGCATGTGGAATTAGAAGTGGATCCATCCCAACCCACATGAGCTAGAGGTAAACCCAAATAAAATGCAAAGCTCACATGTAGTTGGATGGTGGAATTATGGGGTGGTGACAAGGAAAGGTGGTGGAGTTAAATCAAAGATATGCCCCCAACTCAACTCGGGCATCAAGCATTTATCAAGAACCAAATACAATTTATTAAGAACCAAATACAATTGATAAATGCATATGAGACAAGATCCAAAAGAAAAGGGTTTTATATGATGCTCAAATGCAAGGTGGCATGATGACATGAGCATGATATAATTATGATGCAACAATTATATGTAGGAAGTAGCATTTTATTACTAGACCATGTAGCATTACATATGTTAGACAGATGGGATGCTACAACTCTCCCCCACTAAAAAGGAATCTCGCCCCGAGATTCTAGGACGAAGAAGACACGAAGAGGGTAGGATACTTGGCACGGAGCTCATCCTCGCATTCCCAAGTGGCTTCATCAACGGAATGGTGCGACCACTGCACCTTGCAGAACTTGATAGACTTGTTGCGAGTCTTTCTTTCTACGACTTCTAGGATTTTTGTGGGGTGTTCTTGATAAGACAGGTCTTCTTGGAGATTGATAAGCTCATGGTCCACGGTCCTGCCGATATCCTTGAAGCACTTCTTGAGTTGAGAGATATGGAAAACATCATGGACCTTGAGTTTTTCAGGGAGCTCAAGAGCATAAGCGACTTCTCCTCTTCTTGCACGAACTTTGAAAGGAACGATGTATCTAGGAGCCAGCTTTCCTTTGATACCAAACCGGTACGTGCCTCTCATGGGAGTGACACGAAGGTAAACGAGATCACCAGGGACATACTCCATGTCCGTGTGCTTTCTGTCATAGTTGCTCTTCTGGCGACTTTGAGCAACCTTCAGGTTTTCGAGAATGATGTGAACCTTCTCCTCCGCTTGAGTTACAATGTCGGGGCCAAACAATGTTCTTTCACCCGCACCCGACCAACTCGGAGTTCTGCATTTGCGGCCATAGAGAACCTCAAATGGTGCCATCTTTAGACTCTTCTGGAAGCTATTGTTGTAAGAGAACTCAGCATAAGGAAGACATTCTTCCCACTTCATGTCGAAGGAGACGACGCAAGCACGGAGCATATCTTCTAGAATCTGATTGATCCTTTCAACTTGTCCTTGCGACGGAGGGTGATAGGCAGTGCTGAAGTTCAACTTGTTCCCAAAGCATTTTGGAAACTTCCCCAGAACTTGGAAGTGAAGATGCTTCCACGGCCTGAGCTGATCTCAAGAGGAACCCCATACAGAGAGACAATTCTGTTGACACAGAGCTCAGCCAACTGAATTGCAGAAATTGTTTCCTTGACGGGAAAGAAGTGAGCCACTTTAGAAAGCCTGTCGATGACAACAAAGATTGCATTGTTGCCTTTCTGTGACCTTGGAAACCCAGTTATGAAGTCCATCTCTACTTTCTCCCATTTCCATTCTGCAGGCTTCAATGGCTGTAGAAGACCGGAAGGTTTCTGATGGACAGCTTTAACTCTGCGGCAGACATTACACTCCGAGACATACTTGGCACAATACCGTTTCAATCCAGGCCACCAATATTGTGTTTTCAAGTCCATGTACATCTTAGTGCTGCCAGGGTGGATAGAAAGAACAGAATCATGATCTTCTTTAAGAACTTGCTCTCTCAAACCCGGATACTTCGGAACAAACATCCGGTGCTTAAAGAATAGAGTGCCTTGGTCGTCAAGGTGGAAAGGTTCATACTTCGGCAGCTGAATCTCAGAGATGATGTTTTTAGTGTAAGGATCACCAAGTTGAATGGAGCGAACTTTTTCTTCCAAGAGAGGGGTTGCCAGAAGATTCAGAAGATACCCTTGATCCACAATTTCAAGGTTGAGCTGGCGGAATTTCTTGCACAAGAGAGGCTGTTGTTCTTCCACCATGAGGTTGTTGACATAAGCTTTTCGGCTGAGAGCATCGGCCATGACATTAGCTTTGCCAGGAGTGTAGTTGATGGTGAGATCGAAGTCATTAATTGCTTCAATCCATCTCCTTTGACGCAGGTTGAGGTCCGGCTGAGTGAAGATATACTTCAGGCTTTTGTGGTCAGAAAATATCTCACAATGGTTTCCAAGCAAGTAGTGCCTCCATACTTTCAAGGCGAAGACAACCGCTGCAAGTTCAAGATCATGTGTTGGATAGTTGAGCTCATGAGTTTTCAACTGACGGGAAGCATAAGCAAACACTTGCTTTTCTTGCATGAGGACCGCACCCAATCCTTGCAAGGAGGCGTCACAGAATATCTAGAAAGGCTTTGATGTATCTAGAGGAATCAAGACTGGTGTGGAAGTGAGCTTCTCTTGGAGTGTTTCAAAGCTAGCTTGACATGCAGGAGACCCAAAGTATTTCTTGCCTTTCTTGAGGAGATCGGTAAGAGGCTTCACAATCTTCGAGAAGTTCTGAACGAAGCAACGACAATAACTAGCCAAACCAAGGAAACTCCGGACTTCTTTGACATTTTTGGGTGGAAGCCACTCAACAATTGTTCGAACAGTTTCTGGGTTGACGACAATGCCCTTAGCAGAGATGACGTGACCAAGATAGGTGACTTCAGGAAGCGAAAATTCACACTTGGAGAACGTTGCATACAGACGGTTCTCATGAAGCTTGTTTAGGACACACCGAAGTGTTCTTCATGTTCTTCCTTTGACTTAGAATAGACTAGAATGTCATCCAGATAGACCAACGAACTTACCAAGATACTCCATGAAAACCGAGTTCATAAGCCTCGAGAAGGTGGCAGGTGCGGTGGTGAGACCGAAGGACATGACCGTGTACTCGTGTAGGCCATAGCGGGTGGTGAAAGCTGTTTTGGGAACATCTTCCTTGCGAATCTTGATTTGATGATATCCACTTCTCAAGTCAAGCTTAGAGAATACCACAGCTCCCGCTAGCTGATCGAAGAGATCATTAATCCGCGAAAGGGGATATTTATTCTTGATGGTTTTAGCATTGAGAGCTCGGTAATCAACACAAAGTCAACCAGTTCGGTCTCGCTTCTTCACAAAGATTGTTGGGCTGCCCCAAGAGGAAGTGCTGTGCTGAATGAAACCCAACTTCTCTTGTTCATCAAGCTGACGTTTGAGTTCAGCCAACTCAGCAGGACCCATTTTATAAGGCCACTTGGAGATAGGAGCGGTTCTAGGTTCTAGCTCAATCACAAACTCTACCTCTCGGTCAGGAGGCATACCTGGTAACTCTTCAGGAAAAACATCTAGAAACTCATGGACCACCGGAACACTCTGAATAGCATCCATAGCATCATCATTTAGAGCCGCCAAAGAGAAAAGCTGAATTGTAGGAGTCAGACTTGGAGAATAGATTATACGGCCTTCAGGAATTTTTAGATAAACCGAGCGTTCAGCACAATCAATCATAGCTGCATTTGCTGTTACCCAATCCATGCCCAAGATAACATCAATGTCAGAATTGCCTAGAATGATTAAGGAAGCCGGAAACGAAGAGCCACCATTCTCAATTTGATTGCCATGGCTGATCTTGGAAGATGCCATAGTTGCTCCAGGCGAGAGAACCATTAAACATTTAGGGAGAGGATCCATAGGTAACCCATTCTCATCAGCCAAACTTGTAGAGATAAAAGAATGCGATGCACCAGAATCAAATAAAAGTCGTGCATGTACTGAGTTAACGGGAAGCGTACCCATCACAACTCCAAGTGCATGTTCAGCTTGAGCGACGTTGACACAGTTGGCACGCACAACAGTGGACCCGGGCTTGGTGTTGATGTTGACAGACCATGGTGGAGGTGCACAAACCATAGAAGAACTTGCTGCAGGTCTTGGAGGTGGTGGAGGAAGAGCTTTGTTGTTCATGGGACAACTCCAGTGTTGATGCCCAATATTCCCACAAGTGTAACAAGCACCAGGTGGACGTGGAGCTGCGTAGCCAGGGACTCCGCCAGGCGCTCCAGGGTAGTTGTGGTTGTAGCCCCTAGGAGTAGCAGTGAAGGAGTTTGGTGGCCTTGCCGCGTAGCTTGAAGGTCTTGGTGGAGCCAGGAGCGACGGTGCGGTATTAGGAACCCACACGCGGCGCTTAGAAGGAGATGTCATAGCTGAAGAGCTTGCTGCATCACGACTGTGTTTCTTGGACTCCTCGAACACTTGCCTACTGGCTTCTTCCTGTAGAGCTGTATGTTGGAGTTCCAGAAAAGACCCCGGCCTTGCATGAGTGATTGCATATTTGATAGATGCATTGAGTCCTTGCCTAAACCTCTTTTGTTTCTTCTTGTCATCAGAGATCTCATCGCCACCATACCGAGAAAGATTCATGAAGTTTCTGATATAGGTATTGACATTGTCGTTTCCCTGCTTGAGGTTGAGAAACACTTCCTTCATCCTTTCCATGACAATTTCTGACAGGTATTGGTCTTTGAAAGCCCCAGTGAACTGCTCCCAAGTAGGCTGAAAACCAGAGTGGTTTGCCTTCAGGTAATTCTCCCACCATAGAGCTGCATCTCCCTTCAGAAGGTGAGTGGCACATTTTAGCCATTCTTGCTCAGGAACATCAGCAGTCATCAGCAACCTTGACATCTCACAAAGCCAATCATCAGCATCTAGTGGGTGATCAGACACCTCAAAGTGGCACGGGTTAAACTTTAGAAAGCCCTTGATGTCTCCTCGCTTGGGAGGTGGAGGTAGCGGAACAAACTCATTCCTCCTGACACTTTCTTCAAAGCGTTGCTGGTTCTGTTGCATTGTTCCCAAGGCATTAGCAATACTTGCCAACGCAGCCCCCAGTTCAGGTGGTATGTCCTCCTCAGTACGATGTGGTGGTGCCATCCTGTGATTGATATAAAACTCAAGTCAGTACTATAATGGAGATTAATAATAATCCACAATAGTACCAAAATGGAATTAACCAAGATTAAAGGATACAAATTACTAAGATGATATGAAAATATCAACAAAGTTGGAAGCACCTAGAAGATAGTAAGCATATCACACACGACTGAACAAGGAGTGTGGTACACAAAGCTATCAAAGAAAAAAATCCGCAATTTTCGGCATTAAAATACCACTATATGCGCAAAACCACTTAACGAATCAAGATTAGTAATTCTACTAATTCAATATACAAGAGCGAATGATAAAAGTAGTGGTATGGTCGCGACTCCATCCCGCACTCAAATCATTACTCCGCACATGAATAAGTAAAACACATATCCCGACTCTCTTCCTTCTTAAGATTAACCTAAAGATTAGCAACTACGGAAACAAACACCCCTAACAAGATAGCGTCGGATAACAAAGAGTAAGACAGATCGCGTCAGTTTAGAAAAGCTTGTCGGTATGGAATGTACCAACAGTTGATAACCAAAAGGCATATAGCGATAACAAGTTGGATGCAACAGATAGACAAGGAATTACACACACACACTCACACACCTATGGTACTACGGAACCCAGAACACTTGAATCCTAGTTTGAATTTTAGAAGAGGATTGAAAACGTTACACTTCCTTACCAGAAAAGGGTGGGTGGGTGGGTAAGAAGAAAAATGGAAGCAGTCCTACTCTCACATTTTGTTTTTCCCTAGTATACATAACTACCAAAATATTTTCTAGACTGACAACGACCATTTTGGCTGAGACCCTGAAGGGCGGGATGGCTCTGATACCAATTGTAACAACCTCGGACCCTACGCTCTAAGTTCAAGCCTGGATGAGCCAAAAGTGGTTAAGGGTTTTACAGCGGGGGCCAGGGCCACCCACGTGTAGGCCCGTCGACCGCCCTAACCACTCCCAAGAACATCGGGACAAGAGCGAGCGAAGTAGGCAATAGGTGAAGAGATCAAATACATACACAAGTGAGTATGTATGCAAGCTTCCTTACAACAGTTCTCAAAGCCATACCATCTAAAAGAAATAGAAATATTGCAACGCCATACGGCAAGATCCAAATATCCTAGATAGATATAATAGTGTAGGATAGCTCCTCATACATCAATCAACAGAGTATCAAGCGGAAGCGGGAAACAAGATCTGAGTACGGATAAGAAGCAAATCGGCATAAGATGCCACATAAATAAGCACATCCCGCCCACAGATCTCACGGATCCCCATCCCCGGAATCTCTACACCAAGTGATCATTGCCAACATCATCTGTCTCCTCCACCCAGTATCCATCTTGCGAATACACCTGTTCATCTGAATCAAACAAATTATCGTGTGAGACCCTAGGGGTACTCAACAAGTCTTCATGCCTCTAAAGGGGACATATACCTGGGGTGACGCAATTGCAGCAAAAGATAATAGCTAACAAGCCTACAGATACTCGCTAACCATCCGCCTAACCAATGATAGGCGGATGTCCGTTAATTAGAACCAAAAGTTATAACAGTATAAAGTAACAGATCCATCCTCCTTCTTGCTTACCAACCAGAAGGCAGATGAACAACCCATCTACTGGCAGTTTTATTAACCATTCCATGAGTATTGCACTAATTACTAGTTAGATATTTAGTCAAATGAAAAGCGGTACTTTAGTTATACTTGTCTATGATCGAGAAACTGTGCTCCAAGTCGTCCATAACCGCGGACACGGCTTTCAGAAAGATTTACCCTACAGGGGTGCACAAATAGCAACACACACATGATCAACCTCGGAAAAACCAAATCAAAACCCAACGAGGCTTTCACGACAAAGCAATCACAGGATTCATAAATTATTTCAGGGGGCCACCCCATTAAGCTACCCGCAACGAAGTTGGCCGGCTTCGAGACGGACCCAAGGTTTGCGCCAATGGTTGTAAACGACTGGGAACCCGAAAATGTGACTGGGCTTGTCGATACCGCGAAAACACTCCGCCAATCCTAAACAGTACAGGTGCTCCACGCACAATCATAAATAAAGCGGTAAAACATGGCATAAGTACAAGATAGTAATAAAGCCCCAAACTACTTTGTGGCCCCAAGAAATAAAGTGCAAATCAACCTCAAGCAAAGGGGGATTCATAGAGTCTCCCGTATGTGGATAGTTTGAATAGTCAAGGAACAGGAATCAAGTACTCGGGGTCCTACGAGACACAAGTGGACATAAAAACCAATGACAGATCTTGCCCACCGGTGCCTCTTTCATTAGTTATCCCATTACTACTCAGGTTAAGTTGTTTAGGTACCTCGTTATCCACCAGACACTCACATACCCTACACATGCAATTCTACGACTCGCATGGCTCAAACAACTCCTGTAGTAATGGCTCATAGGATGGAGGAACCAGCTTCGGTGGGGTTTAAAAGTAAGGCTATGCAATACTTGGGATTCAGTTTAATGCAATCGCGACTCAATGATGCAAGAATAAGATAGAGGCAATAGGTACTATATGTATGCAAGCATGTGGTAGTGCTTGCCTGGTAGCTTAGTTGAAGCGAGAGATGGATCTGGATAGTACTCCGGGGATTCCTGATAATTCCCCTGCTCGCCGTCTATCCGAGAAGAACCAAACAAACAAGGCCAACATAAATATGATGCACAAACATATAGATTAAATGCGACAAGCAGACAAGCATGCCATGATGAATGATGCACAAATTACATGGCATAACATAGCATGGCATGGGTGAGGTGTGGGGTACACGAATAAAGCGTTTTATTAAGTTTTTAGTCATGTTTTGCTCCCATAACACTTGCTGTCCACTTAATATTTATATGATGCATGCTACAATTCATAACATGGAATGCATAATTAGAACGGGCTCGTCGTGCTGATCGATTTAGACATATTATTTGTCAAATTTGGAGTTATAGAATTAAAGTTATTAATTAATTCAGAAAAGGAATTTTTATTGCAATTAAATGATTTCGAAAATTTAAATTAGTCAAACATTATTTTGGATGACAGATTTGAATTCCTCACATTTTTCTGATTCAAAAACATATATTATTTGTGTTATCTGGATAAGTCAATTAAAAGATATTAATTCCTGGATTTAAAACATATTTAACAATTTCTGAATTCATTTTTATTAAACAGAAAAATAACAGATACTTTTTATACACAGAGGAAGCTAGCCACCGTCACCGACAAGTGGGGCCGGCGCTGACTCAGCAACAGGTGGGTGGCCGCGGTCCACGTGGGGCTTTTCTCACCGAGGGGTTATTCAGCCTGTGCGGTTGATAGGTGGGACCAGCGGTTCGCGGGGCCACGCACGGGCGCGCGAATAGGGCGCAGCCACGTGGCGCATACAGTGAGTGCGGGTTGAGGTATCGAAACCCATGGTACCTTTTTGTAAAAGGGCAACCGCGGATGACAGGTGGGTCCAGGCTGGAGCGCGGGTTGAGGAAACAAAAAGGCAAGGGGGTATTCGCAAAAGGGCCTCGGTTACTGTTTTTCTTCTGAGTGTTTTGACGAAACTGAAGAACACGGGGGGAACAGGCGCTGCGGGGGGCTCGAACTCGCGATCTGGTGCGCGCGTGCGGTGGCGGCTACCGCTGCGGCTAGCTGGGCTTGATGCTAGGTTCTGCTGCGGGGCGGGGATAAGATGCAGCGGCGCAACGACGGGGACATGGCTGCGAGTGCGGTGCACCGAGAGCACTCGACAGATCGATCAACGCATCCAGGAAGCAACGATGAGTGGGAGGATGTCTGGGAGACTCAGGAGCTCACCGGGAGTGTGTTGGTGCTGGCGGATCGGGCCAGAGCGTAGGGGATCGGCGGCGTTGCTGATGATCTGGGGCTAGGGTTTGCTTCGGCTCGACGGCGTGCAGCGGGGCTGGCTGTCTCCTCCTCATATCCGGGTGCGGGGCTGATCCAGAGGATCTCCTTGGTCTTCCTCGACAACCAGACGCCGTGCCCTTCTCCTTCCTACGGTGGTGGCGAGAAGATGTCGACGGTGGGCTGGCGATGGAAGAGAGAGGGGAAGGTAGCAGGCGGGTGGGGTGGAAAGGAGCTAGGCAGAGCCCTGGGAGATCTGGAGATGCTGCACGGCAGGGGAGGGAGTACATAAGGACATAGGGAGGTGCACATGGGCTCGGGTTGGAATAGGTGGTGGTGACCACCTTTCTCTCCTCTCTCTCTCTCTCTCGGTCGGTGGACCAGGGGAGGGTCGAAGCTGGCTGGGGCTGCGGCTCAGGGTGGCTCGGTGCAGGGGCTCGGTGGGGTATCTTGGTAGCGAGCAAAAAGAGAGGCAAAGGAGAGGGGAGAGGCGCGGCTAGGTTAGACCGGCAGGGGGTTCGGCATGGTGCAGGGGCTCGGGCTGGGTTTGGTCTAGCCAAAGCCAGCTAGGGGCACAGCCAGGTGGTGTTGGCCTAGGGAGGCTCGGCCTGGTGGAGTGGCGATTAGGGTAGGAGGGATGTAATGGGGTGAGGGTGTGGCTAGGGTTTAGAAGATCTTAGTTTCGGGCTTGAGCTAGGGTTTAGCTAGATTAGGTTGGGAAGGTGAGCTAGAGAGAAAAAGAGAAGAAGGGCTAGGTTTGAGTAAGTGAAAAGAGAGGGTTTCAAGCTTAGAGAGAAAATATTAGGTTTCCAAGATCACATGAAAGAAGCAAAGCAGGGAAGCCCCAAGGTGTATGCTCATGCAAGGATAGGCATGTAAGGAAAAAAATAAAGGAGGCAAGATGTAGTATTAAGCTCCTTTGAAAGGCTATATGATGGTCTCCCAAATCCACAAGCTTTACTCCAAAATTCAAAACAAATCCAAATAGAGGAGGTATGGCAAGCTTGCATGGGCCATGCATAAATAGTAAATGCCCCCTCTAGTAGTGAAAACCACTAGAATATCTCATGGCAATTATATAAGCAAGATTCCCAAATTTTAGAATAAGGACCAACAAAAGAAAAGAGAGCTTGTTTACCACATGGACTAAACAAAAGATCATGCATTAGTATAAGGTGGCCAAGCTTGTGTGTGTGAACCACTAAGAATAATATGGACAAAATTATATTCTTATATGAGCATTTATTCAAATTCAATCCATATGGAAGCTAGACAAGGGAAAATACTCACTTAGCATGCAAAGGTGGCCATGTGGCCCTCCATATGTCAATAATGTGTAAACAACATGAGGCATATATGAGAGCATGTGGAATTAGAAGTGGATCCATCCCAACCCACATGAGCTAGAGGTAAACCCAAATAAAATGCAAAGCTCACATGTAGTTGGATGGTGGAATTATGGGGTGGTGACAAGGAAAGGTGGTGGAGTTAAATCAAAGATATGCCCCCAACTCAACTTGGGCATCAAGCATTTATCAAGAAACAAATACAATTTATTAAGAACCAAATACAATTGATAAATGCATATGAGACAAGATCCAAAAGAAAAGGGTTTTATATGATGCTCAAATGCAAGGTGGCATGATGACATGAGCATGATATAATTATGATGCAACAATTATATGTAGGAAGTAGCATTTTATTACTAGACCATGTAGTATTACAGATGTTAGACAGATGGGATGCTACAAGATGTAGCGTGTGGGCGTTGATCTTTTAGTTGTTACCCTCCCACGTGTAGTTGTGTATACCACAGTAATGCTTGATGAAGCGGCCCCCAACCAACTTTACGCGTTCATTCGCGAGACTGGTCCATGCTTGACATACGGCTTGTACCGTATAAAGTGGCTTAGGGGGTGTCTGTCTCTCTCGCATTAGTTGGTATGCCATTTGCAACGGAGGGCCCCGAAAGGGGTGTAGTAGAGACAACTACTTGATCGGCGTTGTGCTGAAAGTTCGTAGGTAAGAACGGTTCTTGTACGAAAGCCCATTCAGCCATGTAAAACATGCAAAGATAAAGTAGAGGCATCTAACTTTGTTTTGTAGGAGGGCGTTGCTTTGTGATATGGTTGTGGCAAAGGTAAAGTGATTACCTTTTGTTACGTAGTAGTAGATAGTCACAAAGGTGATGAACTACCACGTCGAAATGACACCGGTACCCTGGTGTCTATGGCGCCGGAACCCTGGCGCCAGAATCCGGTGACAGCGGATGGAGATCACGACGTGAAGGACCATATCACATAGCATTTACATTCAATGTTATTGTTTGTATGTCTTATTGTGTGCTAGTATTAGATACTCGACGGTAGCCTAATAAGATGATCCCTGTTAAAATTACCAACGATTGTGTTCCCCCTTAGTGTGCACCACCAAGAAAGTTCTTCGGTATGAGGCAGGCCGTGATGATCGGGTGTCAGACATATCTACGTTCACATACAGTGGGTGCAAGCCATGTTGCACAACGAAAACACTAAGGTTGAGTTGGCGAGCCTAGCATGTACAGACATGGCCTCGGAACGCGGATGGTCAAAAGATCGAGCACGAGTCGCATGAATGATGTGACCGACATTTAGCGTCCACCCTTGAACCCACATTGATGGCCGTGATGATCGGGGGAGATGTGGCTGATATGGGTCTTGTTATCACTAGGAACCCTTTTGGGGATAGGTGTTTCTGAGTGGAGTTATTATTAACTCATTTAATTATAAACTTAGTCTAAATTCCCTTTGCAATTATAAATGTGGATGGCTCACCGTGAAGATTACTTTGCCATTGAGGATTGGGTAAAGGGTGAGAAACTTAGACTTGATGGATCCAACTTCCCTAGTTGGCTAGTGCGCCTAGATGATCTCCTTACTAGGAATCATGTTGTAGACTACATACGCCGCACGATGGATTTGACTGAGCCAGACTACTATGAGACCCCACAAGAGCTGGCAGACCGCTACTATCGTCAAGAGATGTCCACCTACATTCAGATAATAATGCGTTACGGGATGGTGGATGAACTACATCCGCTCATGGGTGATCTTGATCCATATTCGAGGGTGGATCAGCTGAGAGCAGAGTTCATAGGCCATGTGCGCATGTGGAAGCACAAACTGCTTGGAGAGTTCCTTTCCATACAGATGGAGGAGCATACATGTCTGAAGAGTCACTTGGAGCACATGCTTGATGCACACACAAGACTGGTTCACTTCGTGGATTACTGGATGGCTGATCCATTTGCGATAGACGTACTGCTTCGGTCGTTGCCTCCCAGCTACGAAGGACATGTCCGGAGTAGTATCATGAGTGGTGATACGGAAGCATTGGATTTCCATGAGTTCATATTATGTTTTCGGAACGTAAAGGTTGAACAATCACCGGAGAGGTCATCAATGACAAAGGTATATATTTGATATACTGTTTTATAAATGTTATAATCTTGCAAACACATTGCAGTGTTAAGTATATCTGATACTTGTTCTGTTTTACTGAAAACAGGTCCTTCTGCATGAGAGGTGCTTGCTGGAGAGGAGGTGATGTTGCGTGTTGATGGCGAGCATGATGATGATGGCCGACGACACTCTCCCTCGACATTTATCATTTAGTTTGTGTTTAGGGTGATTAATGTAATCAAGAGGTTGTGAACTTCTTTAGTGTGTCTCACACTTCGTGAGAAAGTTATTCATATGAGTTTGTAACAAACCGTTGTTCTGCTTTTATGAATGATTTCTATTCGTGTTCATATCTTGTTTGATTATGTGTGAATTATCCTTATTGTTTGAAACTAATTGATAATGTATGAACATTTGTAAAACATTATAATGCCTTGTTTAAAATACCCAACTTAATGATATTTCATTAAATGAATGAAACCATTGTTTGAATTCAAAGTTATGTGATAATATGTGAAAGTCATTTGATTTCTTGTCACATATAAATCATGCCTAAGTTCGGCAAAATAACTTGAACACCGTGTATTACTTAAATACAAAGTGTTTAAATGAATTGTTAAAATTAATACATATTCGATGTATTGGGTTTTAACGAAAACGGTAATTATCATTAAATGATTGTTTGAATGTGTAAATAAGTTTACCAATGGAAACATGAATATGAAACTATTTGATTTGATCAAAATGTTTCATCAACAAAGAGTATAAATATAAAAGAGAATCCAATTACTATGATTTGATCAATAGTAATGAAATTCCAACTTTATAAGAATGGCATAAAATAAATGGTGGAATGCAAAGTGTTTTGAAACGTCAAAATACAAAGCATCACAATGTGATATTAGATATCAAAGGGGTTAAATAGAAGGCACCAAATAAATCGTTGTAGTGTAGATGTAGTGACCATTAGTTAGCACTCAATTAGAATGTAGAGAACCATTTGAATTCGTGAAAGTTTTGGGGTTATTCGTTATAACCAAAACGATAGCGAATAAGTCCTTGTAGAGTATTCATTGGAAACTTTGAATACGATATCCATAGCTAAACCAAAAGGAAAGCAAAACTTGTATTTCTTGGATTTTGGTGCATTCTTGAGAAAGCTCACTTCTAGTGATGTTTCTCAATTATGAAGCAAATGGAAAATAGTGTAAAACACGATGAGGATTCAAAACCCTGCATTAGAGTGTTGAGAAGTGCAACGGACAACATTCCTGAACGATTCTCTGCACAGAAGGAAAGAATCAATGATATTGATCATTGTATTTTCCCCACTAGTGTTTTCACTACATAAAGTAGGATTCAAAATGTAAATCCATATCTAGTATGGAGACATTTGTGAATCATTTGTCATGATTATTGGAATATGGCATACCTACGAACTACAAAGGAAATAGTGGTAAACTAGAATTATGAGAAATCCTAAAAGCGAAATTCCGTTGAGATTAGAAATCAATCTGTTGCTGAATCTCACAAGTAAAAGGAGTTTCTTGAATTTTCCCAAATGACTACAAAGCCATAGTAGGAAAAAGGGGGTGAATGACAAAAGCACAATTTGTCAAGTATTGGATAAATTCAAATGAATTTGATTCATGTGTGCTAAATGTCTAGTGGATTTAAAACTAGTAAAGTACTAGTATCTCATAGTAAATCTCCAAGTTTGATATTTGATCAAACGATTTTGAAGTCATTCAAAATAGTAAGGAGATATGCAATTTGCATAAAATTGAGTGGGAGCTATGAAAGTCTTCCTGAAACAATATGTGTTGACATATTTTAAGTGGGAGCAATATAAGACTCAAATTCAAATATGAAGGAACATATTTTGAGTGGGAGCTTATAGGAGTAACTCTTAAGTATGTCAATAATGAAAGTGCAAATACTTATAAATAATGATTTATAAGATGTAGAAGTTGATAATAGGTGTATTGTGATATTATGTAGTATTCCTTAAGGGATTCTGAAAGGGGTTTCGGAATAGAAGTTAATTAAGGAACTAGTCCTTAATAACTCAACTTAGGAATAGTATTAAGTCGAACATCAATGGTTTAAAGAAAGAAAAGGATGATCGTCATCCACTATGTTGAGACATAGGTTCTATCTCAGTAAACCATGATGATAACTTAGCATAATATGTGATCCAAATAAGGAACGTTTGAAAGTGATTAAGTTCGAATCACAGAACGTTGAGCTATGTTTTTGTCCACTATGTCTAATAGAGAACTGTGGACATATTTTCCAAATCCATAAAGGATAACATATCTTAAAGCATAAAGAGTTATGTTATAAGGGAATATGGTGGAAACTCCTGTACCAATTAAAGTCAAGTAGGAAGCGAGGTGAACAAAACATTGAAAGTTGCACAGAGTGCACTAGTGTTTTGATGAATATATTTATAATAATAGATAAGGGTACCATCTAAAGTGTTGTATAATGTTATGGAGGGGCTAGTTCGCTTTTAACGTAGAATGATGTGTCCCAGGGCACAGTGCCCATGAGAAAGCCCTCGAGGTTGATCTAACGTCACTGTAGGCTCCTGGAATTAGGCCTTGTTCTGCTGCCATAACGACGATGCATACAGAAAGATGCTATCATGAGATGATAAAGTATTAATGTCAATCAAGGTGACATTAGTAAGTTGTAAAGGATTTGGGACTATAATGTACATACCCAAGACTCAACCTCTTCCATGAGCAAGCATGTTCAGGGTACCGGTAATATGGTGCCAATGATTGAGAACAAAATGCAGCTAGTGTATTTGTACTCTAGTGCAAGTGGGAGACTGTTGGAAATATGCCCTAGAGACAAATAGTAGTAAGGACTATTATCATATTTCATATAGTTTATGATTAAGTTTTATATCATGCTATAACTGTATTGAGTGGAAACATCAATACACATGTGATATACAAACAACCAGGGGTTCCTAGTGATACTCTAGTCACTGGTTCATTGGTCAACGGATGATCATGTTTCCTGATCATGTGGCATTTATGACAGTTGGAAATGAGGTCATCTCATTCAGAGAATGAGATGATGAACCAATACCCAACCTAAACATCGTGACCCGATCATGTCACGAAGTTCAAGTTACGATGATGAGAAATGGATCCCCGTAGACTATTCCTTAGACCGTGAGGCTATATCAATCACTGTCTCCCGAGAGTGCTTAGATAGCATCAAACGCCATCTGGTAAAACAGTGGTTATAAAGGTGTGTTCAGGTATTTGGAGGAAACCATAGAGGCAATATATGTCAAGAGCGGGATTTGTCCGTCCATGTGAGGGGAAGATACTCAAGGGCCCACTTGGAGAAGTTATATCCAATAGCTGCGCATCGTGTGATTGGATCACGGGGATATCACTTGTCAGAATGAGTCAAGTAGCATTGTTCAGTAACGAGATTGAACACGACATGGTGATGTCAATGATCAGATCTCGGGCAATGCAAGTATCGAATGACAAAGGGAATAAGACACGACTGTCCCGGTTCAAACGACGAAAGATCTTCATGGAACGCACAGGGGTCACATGGCCATCCAGATCCCTCTGTCGATCATTGGTGAGGGAGTGTCCCGACCATGTCTGGAGTGTTCCCGAACCATGGGATATCACGCTTAAGGGCTTGATGATGCTTAAAAGTGTTTATAGGATCGATAGAATCACCGAAGAAAAGAAGGGAGAAAACCGGAAGGGTTTTGGTAGGTCCGGAGGATGTTCGGAGTGGAGGTGGAAGGTGTTCCATAGCCACGGAGGTTGAATAATATGTGAATGAATGTTAAATATTGATTTAATCATTTATTCATAATAATTTAATAAAGATAAAATCAATTTTAATGGTCAAAGGCTTAATGGGCCAATTCTGGAGGGAGAGAGTGTCAACACCCGGATTTTTAATCCCAAATGCCCGTTATGCCATACCTCGCAATCCCAGGATTGCCATTTTTGTGAGACATAACAGATTGGATATCACAGTATATCATCCATTACAAACCATATATAAGGTCTTACACAAATAAGGATCTCATGATCCAGTCTTAATACAACAAGCAGCGGAAAATGAAAGATAAGCGTAGCAGTGGGGTCCATCTTCAGGGGCATAGGCAATGCTGACGATGGCAGATAGTCCTAGTTATCATAGCCGTCCTGTTGGCCATCATCTTGATAGTCTCCTTCATAGTCTGGCCATGATAATAGCCAGGGACAAAAGCCATGAGTACTCTTTAAGTACTCGCAAACTACCACTAACAAGCAGCATAATTCTAAGTTAAAGTGCTAACTCTAGGTTTAACTATAAAGTTAAGTTTGAAACCTAAGCTGAGTTCAGAAACCAAGAAAGATAAAGTAAAGTTCTAGAATCACTTAAGTTGGGAAGCTATTGTTATAAACACAACCCTGTTGTGGTCAAGTCAAGATTCATCATTCATATCAAGTTGTTTAGAAAACATCTGACAACGAAACAGTATGGCCATTCCAACTGTCCATAACCACTGACGCGGCTATTCGAATAGTTTGACACTCTGCAGAGGTGGTACACTTTCACCACAAGATTCGATACATCTGTCAGGGATAACCCTGAATCATCATACTTAGTATGCAGATAATCAAACATAACCTTCCCTTTACACACCCTAGTATAAGCACCTCTCCTATGAGCATGGCCTCCCAACCATGACCATCAGTCATCTTGGGCACTGCATAGGTGGACATCATGAGAGGTAGCCTCAGCTCAGACCTCTCCTGTGAGGGAACTATTACTAATGCATATAAATTTCCAGCTAAGCCTTACCCAATTCAGGTAGTGTGGTTGTACGGTAAATTTGGAATGGTATCGCATCCGAATCCAACCATCAGTTTTATAAAAGGGTTAAGGCTCATGCCTCAACATTTTCATCATCATCAACCATTTGTGTTTTTCAACACATGTCAAAACATCTCAATAGAATGACTCATCATTCCAAGGTTTTCATAATTCATTTTCACCAAGTGTTCCCATCTAAAGTGACTCAAGTTTTTGATCTACTCTAAACTACTAAGTTAAGAGTGTTCACTAAGGTGGAAAAGATGGGTTCAATCTCATGCCATAGAATGACATCTAAAGGGTTCTAATTAGGTCAAGTTTTATACTTTTTATGCTACCTTCAAACTAAGTAAAGAACTTGGTGTAAACTAAGGGAGTAAAACTTGTAACTAAGACTTGAGGTACTAATAGTAAAAAGGGAGTGTAATCAAGGCATGCTTAAGGCATCTTTGCTAAACCATCTAGTTTGATCCTAACTTGCTAAGCACTAAACTTGCAAGTGTTAGCTTGCACTGTTAATGGTGGCTTGCACTTAGATAGTGCTAGCTTGCTAATAGTAGCTTGCCTTGGTTGGTGAAGTGGTTGAAGTTTTCTTCTTCTTCTTGGTAGAACTCCTCGTCCTCAAAAGCTTGGTCGGTACTATCGTCTATAAATACATAGGGAGTGCACAATCACCAAACAATACTTAACTGGGCTAAGTAGCATTCTAAGACACACATTTGATGATCTATTATCATCACAAGCATCACAAGTTTAATTCCATAGTTTCATTCTTTTTATTTTAGAAAAGTAATTTCTACTCATTGAAAAATTAACTAAGATTTAATATTCACCACTTAAAATATGGGATCATGTTGACACATGTCATCACCACATATCCTAACCTGTGGGAATGAGAATTAAGGGTTGGATCAATATAACTTTGGTTTAAGTTCATTATTTAATGATTTAAAGTGACTAGAAATGCCTATATAGCATTATTTTGGTACTAGTACAAACTCACTGCATGTAAACCTTAATATTATTACATATTTAGATAGATATGATGAAATGTGATTTTTGAGAGTTGGAATCAACTCAAAAGCTAACTTGGTTGATTTTATAAAAATGTTGCAAGTTGCAAATGCTTCTGTCTTCTTATTTTTATTAGGAGAGATCTATAACTCTAATTGAATTAAATCCAACGGGACTGGATAGATCATCTTAATACCTTTCAGGCAAAATTTGTTTCATGCAATTTGGATTTGTCAAACTCCCAGAATTGAATTTTAAAATAGTGGACAGAAACTAGATTTAACTAAAAAAGAAAAATCCAAATTTGAATGGGTCGGCTAGCGCGGGAAAAGACTTGGGCTAGCCCAGTGGCGCTCCGCGGCGCGGGGCTCAGCTGACAGGGGGTCCCACTTGTCAGCGGCACTTAACACGCGAAATGGTACGCGCGCTGTGGGCCGTAGGATTAGAAGGCGAATCTACGGCTGAGGGTCGTCGTCAACGACGAACAGGTCACCGACGAGCTCGAACCCTAGCGGCTCGGTGGGGGTCTACAGGGGATGTACCAGGGCTCCAGCAGGGTTGGCGAGGCGGGCAAACGAACTGGAAGACGACGGCGAGGCGAGGCGCGGTTGTGGCAGAGCTTGGGGTGGTCGCAATCCACGGCACCCTTCTCCTCCAGAGGCGGCGGCTACGGCTCCAATTCCGGTGAGGCAGAGCTTGCCTTGGTCCAGCGAGAGGTGGGTGAGGTTCAGAGAGGTGAGGGGAGTGGAGTGGTGTGGAGAGAAGAGGCTGGGGAGGACTCCTTTTATAGGCCCGACGGTGAGACCGAGCGGGATGGGCAGGCGACGGTACCGACATGGCTACGACGGGGTAGAGGCATGGCTGCAGGTGGCGATTGACGTGCGGTTCCCTGGCAGTGCTCTAGGCATTGAATGCGGCCGTAGGGGCGGTGGCATGCGGTCTGGGCGAGGTGGCACTCTGAGCGGCAGAGGCGGCGGTGTCCATGGTGAGTGGTGGCTGTGAGGCGTTGGGCGGCCAGCGGGAGTGTCTGGGGTGTTCTCCAGGTCATGGCGGAGTGGCGGGCGCGGGCTGCGGCCAAGGGGCGGTCTGTGCGAGCGGGGACAAAGCGCGTTCTAGGGGCGGCACCGGCATGGTGCGGCGACACTGGGCGCTGGCTTTCCTCGGTGGTCCACGGCAAGGCTGGGCTCGGGCAGGGGACAAAGAGTGGCGGTGAGGTGTGAGCTACCTCCTAGACATGGAGAGAGAGGCGGGAGAGGGCTGCTGCGGCGAGTGCACAGTCGGCTGGCGAGGGGGTGCTCGGCATGGCATGGTAGTGCAGCTAGGGGGTAGGGGAGTGGGTTTAAAAGGCTTTGTAGATCATTGAGAGACAAAGGGAGTAAAGAGGGGCCAAATGGGAGACAAGTTTGGCCAGAATACTGTTTGAAAATAGTGAAATGTGTTTTGTTTGAAATCTGTCTGCCAAGTGTTTGATGAAATGGCCGCAAGAGAAAAAGTTTTGAATTTTGGTTTCAAAATTTTTGAGTGATCTCCACTAGTGCTAGGTAGTGTCTGGTTACAAGGGTTTTGAAAGTGGAGCTCAAATAGAGGGGTTTTGAAATAGGGGTGATCGATGCATATGCATTAGATTCAATTTTCAAATGTCATTTAAAATAAGTTAAAGAATGTTTTTAGCAGATCAAAAGGTGGGCCTTGGTACCTCATTATGTGTACTAGCAAGGGGTACAAGGATCAAGAATTTTTTCTGTTAAGAAATGAGTGCTAGGAACACTCAAAGTAGTGTAGTGGATTAAAATGGCCAAAATGACCATTCCTCCTTTTTAATTCTTTTTGATTTGATTTTCTTTAGGAAAAGTTTGGGAATGATGTAGATGATGTTTAAATCACCTAAGCAACATTTTACAAGCATTGGATCACTCAATCATGGCAATTCAAACAACTGCTATTTTAAATGCACACATGTATGAATGCTTTCATTTTAAATTTAGAAAAGTTTTTGTTAACCCCATTTTTGGTTGATTTGATCTTGATAAGCTTGGATTGAAGTTTTGGGATGTTACAAACCTTCCCCCCTTAAACAAAATCTCGTCCCGAGATTTACAAAGAAAACTAGGAACTAAAGAGATCTGGGAACTCTGTCCTAATGTAATCTTCTCGCTCCCAAGTAGCTTCCTCCTTGGTATGGTTGCTCCACTGAATCTTGAGAAACTTGATACTCCTGGTCCTAGTGGTTTTGTAGGCTTCTTCTAAGATACATATGGGTACTTCTCGATAGGTCAGGTCATTGTTGATTTCCACAGCTCTGTGATCGATGTTCTTGAAAACTTCAGTCTTCTCGGGCACTTCCAGACATTTGCGAAGTAACGAGATATGGAACACATTGTGGATGACTGACATCTCTTCAGGCAGGTCCAGTTGATACGATACTTCTCCTCGACGGTTCAGAATCTTGAAAGGTCCGATATATCTGGGGGCTAACTTTCCCTTTAGACTAAAGCGTTGAGTTCCCTTCAATGGTGAAACCTTGAGATATACAAAATCTCTGACATTAAAGTCAGGTCTCTTCTTCTCTTGTCAGCATAACTCTTCTGTCTGGATTGGGCGGTCTTGAGGTGCTCACGGACTTTGTGAACTTTCTCTTCTGCATCGCGGAGAATGTCGGGTCCGAAGATCTGACTCTCTCCTACTTGCGACCAATTCAAAGGGGTACGACACTTTCTTCCGTATAGGAATTGAAATGGTGCCATTTGCAAACTGGCTTGATAACTGTTGTTATATGAGAATTCTGTGAATGGCAGGCAGTCTGCCCATTTTGATCCATATTCCAACACACAAGCTCTAAGCATATCCTCTAGGATCTGGTTGACTCTCTCAGTCTGTCCATCTGTTTGCGGGTGATATGCTGTGCTGAAGTTCAACTTGGTTCCTAATCCTTCTTGGACTTTCTGCCAAAATCTTGAGGTAAACTGGATTCCTCGATCTGATACTATGGTCTTGGGGGTTCCATGCAGACTAACAATCCTAGCAATGTATAGCTTTGCTAACTTTGCACTCTGGTAAGTTGTCTTAACAGGTATAAAGTGGGCTACCTTGGACAGTCTATCAACTATGACCCAGATTGAGTCATTTCCCCTACTAGAAGTAGGTAAACCGGTGATAAAGTCCATTCCGACGGAATCCCATTTCCATTCCAGAATCTGCAATGGTTGCAACAGTCATGCAGGTCTCTGATGCTCTGCCTTGACTCTTTGACAGATATCACATTTGGCAATGTAGCTTCCGATCTCTCTCTTCATCTTGTGCCACCAAAATTGCTCTTTCAAATCCTGATACATCTTTGTTCCTCCGGGGTGGATAGAATAAAGAGTATCATGAGCTTCCTTCATGATAACCTCCTTCAGCTCCGAATCTGTTGGCACACAGATACGTCCTTTGTACCACAGTACTCCTTCTTCGTCTTCGGTGAATCCAGGTACCTTTCCTATACCAATACGACGTTTGATTCCGTCGATACTTTCATTTCCCTTCTGGGCTTCCTTGATTTGGCTAATCAAAGTGGGTTGAAGTTCAATGCTAGCTAAGAATCCTTTGCTAACTAATTCAGTCCTGAACCGTTCTAATTCTTCATACAAACTGGGTTGCTTCTCCTTGATCATGGTGTTAAGCCTACACGGCAATCTGCTAAGAGCATCCGCTACCACATTGGCTTTGCCGGGGTGATAGTGAATGTCAAGGTCATAATCCTTGATTAACTCTATCCATCTTCTTTGCCTCATATTCAGCTCCTTCTGAGTGAAGATATACTTCAAGCTCTTATGATCCGAGTAAATCTCACAGCGATTACCCATCAAATAATGACGCCATATCTTCAGTGCTAGGACCACAGCTGCTAGCTCAAGATCATGGGTCGGATAGTTCTGCTCATGCTGCTTCAGTTGTCGAGACAAATAAGCGATGACTTTGCCTTCTTGCATCAATACACATCCTAGACCAAGCTTGGATGCGTCGCAATACACATCAAAGGGCTTCTTGATGTCTGGCATGACAAAAATTGGGGCTGATATCAATCTCCTCTTCAGCTCCTGGAAACTAGCTTCACATTTGTCTGTCCATTCAAACTTCTTATCCTTCTTCAATAATTGGGTCATTGGTCGGGCTATGCTCGAGAATCCTTCTACGAACTTGCGGTAATATCCCGCTAATCCGAGAAATGCACGGACTTGGGTTTGAGTGGTTGGGGCTTCCCATTCTTCCACATCTTTGATCTTGGCGGGATCAATAGAGACTCCTCCTGCAGACACAATATGTCCTAGGAATCCTACTTCTTTCAACCAAAACTCACACTTGCTGAACTTGGCATATAACTGATGCTCTCTCAGGGTTTCTAGGATAACTCTCAGATGTTGCTCATGCTCTTCTTCGGACTTGGAGTAGATAAGGATGTCGTCGATAAACACAACTACAAACTTATCTGGGAAATTCATAAAGATCTTATTCATGAGATTCATGAAATAAGCAGGGGGATTGGTTAATCCAAAAGACATAACCGTATACTCGTATAAACCATAGAGAGTATTAAAGGCGGTCTTCGGAATATCCGTTGCACGAATCTTAAGTTGGTGATAACCAGTCCTAAGATCAATCTTTGAGAATACCTGGGCTCCAGTCAACTGATCAAACAAATCCTCTATCTTTGGCAAGGGGTACTTGTTCTTGATGGTGACATCATTCAACTTTCTGTAATCTGTGCACAAACGGTTGCCTCCATCTTTCTTGTCGAAGAATAACACTAGTGATCTCCATGGTGAGACACTTGGTTGAATCAAACCTTTGGCTAGCATAGCATCCAACTGCTTCTTCAGTTCCACTAACTCTGAGGGGTTCATGCTATAGGGTCTCTGGGCTATGGGTCCGGTTCCGGGGATTAGTTCGATAATGAACTCAATATTCCTATCTTGGGGCATACCTGGCAATTCATCTGGGAATACGTCGGGGTATTCACAGACTACTCTGACTTGGTCTATGGTAGGAAAGGCTACACTCTGGTTGCACTTGAATTGTCGGGGTAAGGTTTCAGAGATATGCTCTACTGTGACTCCAGAACTACTGGTCATGGTGATGGCTTTCTTAGCACAGTCTATCAATCCTTTATGCCTTGACATCCAGTCCATACCTAGTACTACTTCCAAACCTTTGGTTCCAAGTACAATTAGGTTGGCATAAAAATCTATCCCATGTATTCTGATAGGTACCGCCTTGCAAATTTTTCTAGCTTTGGTTGTTGAACCGGGGATTTGAACTATCATGACATGCTTCAGGTTGGTTGGACGAATCTTACTAGTGCATGCAAATTCTTCGGTGACAAATGAATGCGATGCTCCCGAATCAAACAATACTCTTGCTAAGCTTGGATTGATTTGATCTTGATAAGCTTGGATTGAAGTATTGGGATGTTACAGAGGGCCCATTATGGGATAGGAGAGAGGGAAGAGGGGCCAAGGGGGAGGCTGGATGGGCCTAGCCCCCCCCCCCCCCCCCCCCCCCGCGTGGGGCCCATTAGGTGGCTGGCAGCCACCTCATCCCCCCTCCTCTCCTTTAGTCCCACCCAGGGAGTCTGAGGGAGGTAGTACCTCCCCTCCCCCTATATATAGTGGGGTATTTGGCCTAGAAAAATACACCAATAATCAAAAAAGGTTTCCCCACTTTTGGGAGGACCTCTAGGTAAGGGGTTGAGGGTTTATGGTTTTTGGGGTTTAGGTGTTTAGGGTTTAGGTTTTTTTGGGAATTTTCGATAATGTTCAAGCTGCTTTATATATGCTTATATTCATGGAATTGAATAGCGTTAGCACAATCTGAGGAAAGTTTATTTGAAATTTTGATCTACAATAGCATGTGATACCTCATTTGCCAATGTTGTTTAGGCGGGGTTGAGGGTTTAGGGTTTTAGGGTTTATGGTATTTTCGATAATGTTCAAACTTTATTGTTATATTCGTGTAATATAATGGCCTTACTGCAATTTAATGAAAGATCGAATCTCAGATTTTGATCTATAAGTCCATGATACCTGCTTGGTTAGGGTTTATATCGGTCAAGGGTTTAGGGTTTTATCGTTTTACGGTTTAGGTTTTATGGACTGAATAGGGTTTAGGGGTTTATCGAATTTTCAATAATACTCAAGCTTTATACTTATATTTGTTGAATAGAATATGGCGTTACCTAACTCATTGAAAGTATCTCAAAATTTGATCTATAAGTGCATGATACCTGATTGGTTAGGGTTTATGGGTTGAGGGTTTGGGGTTTTAGGTTTAACTTTTATTAGGGGTTGTTTAGGATATTTTAGATAATGCTCAAGATTTATGATTATATTCATCGAATAGAATGGAGTTACCAGTTTAATGAAAATATATCAATTTTTGATCGATAAGTGCATGCTACGTGCGGTGTTGAGGGTTTAAGGTTTTAGGGTTTAGGGCATTTTCAATAATGTTCAAACTTTATTGTTATATTCGTGGAATAGAATGGCGTTACCACAATTTAATGAACGATCGCATCTCAGATTTTGATCTATAAGTCCATGATACCTGCTTAGTTAGGGTTTATATGGGTCGAGGGTTTAGGGGTTTCGGGTTTTACGGTTTAGGTTTTATGGACTGAATAGGGTTTAGGGGGTTTATCGAATTTTCAATAATACTTAAGATTTATGCTTATATTTGTCAAATATAATATATATGGCGTTACCTAACTCATTGAAAGTATCTCCAAATTTTTGATATATAAGTGCATGATACCTGATCTGTTAGGGTTTATGGGTTAAGGGTTTGGGGTTTTAGGTTTAGGTTTTATTAGGGGTTATTTAGGGTTTAGGGTATTTTCGATAATGCTCAAGATTTATGCTTATATTCATCGAATAGAATGGAGTTACCAGTTTAATGAAAATATATCAACTTTTGATCGATAAGTGCATGCTACGTGTTTGGTAAGGATTTAGGGTTTAGTGTTTAGATTTTAGGGTTTCCGGAATTTTAAATAATGTTCAAGCTTTATGCTTATATTCGTGGAATAGAATGGCGTTACTGCAATTTAATGAAAGTGTCTCAAATTTTGATATATAAGTGCATGATACCAGCTTGATTAGGGTTTATGGGCCGAGGGTTTAGGGTTTTATAGTTTAGTTTTATGGGTTGTTTCCGGTTTAGGGTTCAGAGAATTTTTGGTAATGCTTAGGATTTATGCTTATGTTCGTCTAATAGAATGGCGTTACCTGATTTAATGAAAGTATCTCAATTTTTTATCTATAGTTGCACGATACCTGCTTGGTCAGGGTTTAGGGGTTTAGATTTTATGGTTTAGGATTCCGTGAATTCTCAATAATATTTTCAAACTTTATGGTTATATATATTCGTGGAACAGAATGGTGTTTCCGTAGTTTAATGAAAGTATCTCAAAAATTGATCTACAAGTCGATGATATCCTGCTTGGTCATATTTTTTGTTAAATAAAATTGAAGGTACCCGGGTACTAAAACAAGGGAGAAACAGGAAGAGTTCCTTGAGATTTAGGCGCTGTTTGGTTGGGCTCTAATTCTGGCTTTTGATTTTTGGCTTATAAATCTTTGGCTTTGTTTTTTAGCTTTTACTCGGACATAGTGGAATGATAGTATACGCCAGGTTGGATGATTTTAACGATTTTATCTCGGTTTAGCGAAAAATGTTCGAATTTTGAACAAGCGATGGGAATCTCTACTTCTCGTAATTCTGGCTCACTGACATGTGGGTCACTTACATAGTGGGTCCAAAAAGTCAGTGTAGGTCGGAGTGGGCGGGCAGGTAAATATTGAAGAAGGGCTGGGAAACATGGATGGGGTGATGCACTTGGGAGAACGCAAATTTACCACCTATATCCCTCTGTTATTGCAGTGCTCCCTTGGATTCTTGTTTCCGGAGGAGGGATATAAGAGGAATTTTGCATTCTAGAAAGAGGTGCAACATGTTTGAATGGATGCGCGAGATATTTTAATAGATGGGTGCGATGTTTGGGCGTCGTACCAAATTTTGAGGTCAAAGCTTCAAGCATACGCTACTACGACGTGGGGCCTCTCAGACGCGTTGTCACCATCTAGGCCCACATGCCAGTTAGAGTTGCTTCCCAATATTTAAGCGAGTTTTTGGGCATTTGCTGAAATTTTTGAACAATTTAAGGCTTTCAAGAAGATGACCATCGTCCAAAAAATGTGACCTAGGTCATGAAAATATTTTATGATGACGTGTCCATATTTGGTAGATCGATGCATCTTTGCAAATCAACCAATATATCTGCTTCCAAATTTGAAGTTTGTTTTCGAATTTCCAAGTAACAACAATGTGTTTTGTTGTGAAGCAACTACAAACATGATGGCTCAAAATGCCATCGCCCCTTTTTTCACACAATGTACAACGCCCTTTCACGCTTCTAGGCTAAATTTGTGCAATAAAAAAATGTGGGGCTGGATGTTTTTTTTTGGGCTGGATGTTTGAATAGATGGGCGGGACGTTTGAATGGGTGGGCGGGATACTTCGGTGCTCTGCCGAAATTTTGAAGTTGAAGCTTCTACGGTACGCTACTCACACTTGGGATGCTGTCCCCATCAGATAGACCTACATGCATGTATGCTTTCTAGCATGTAATGAATTTATAGACATCTGCCGAAATGAATGAACATTAATTCTAGGCTTTCAAACAAGAGGAGCAAGGTCACAGCCATAGTTTATGTACGTTCTTCATCATTTGTACTACTCCATACATTGAAGCATCTTCGCCAACCAAGCTTACAAACCTAGCCATATTTGGTACATCGGTGCATCTTGACATTTCAAGCAATTATTTACAAAGGAGATTCCAGATTTGATGGATAATGCCCTACTTTCATGAGTTTCCAAACTTCCTAGCCGAAGATGCTGAAATTAAATAACTTTTTGATGATTGAAAGTAAGTATATTTACGAACTACAAAGTGTGTGATATAGCTTGCTCTTGACTTTTTAAAAATAGTTTAAAGGTACCGAATTAGTAAAATATTGGATAACCACCGAGAGTTTTGCAAGATTTCAATTTTTTGATATGAATAGTAATGACACCAAATTTGGGCCAGTTTTAAAAAAAAAAGAAAGAAACAAAATATAAAACGAAATACAACCATTCGTTTCTCCGTTGGTGTCTCACTGTGTGCATTGGCTAGTTTCCATGAAAATATATAAAATTTGATAACTCTTGAAAAACTCGTTTCACAATATGGCGTACCATGTTTGAATATTCATGACTTTCAAAAACTAGATGACCAATGTCAAGGCCATATGTGTTACGATACTTTATTATAATGTAACCATGTTTGGTAGATTGGTGCATATTGGTATTTCAACATTGTTTAGAAATAGAGCTTCCATATTTGGAGTTATTTTAAAAGCTCCAATCAATAATAATGGCTTTCATTTTGTCATACGATATATGGCGTACCATGTATGAATTTGCATGGCTTTCAAACCAGGTGACCAAGGTCATGGCCACACCTTTGCTATAGTTTATAACAACATGTTTGTATTTGGTTGATTGGTTCGTATTATTGGCATTTAAAACATTATTTACAAAGGAAGCTTCTGAATTTGAAGTTATTTTCATTTTTTCAAGCGACGACAGTGGCTTTTGTCATGAAGAAACTACAAATAAGTATGGCTCAAAATCCCATTGCCCTAGTTTCCACACAAGATATATATAGCATGGGGTTTAGGGTTCGTGTTTTTTGGGTTGAGGGTTTAGGGGTTTAGGGTTTATGGTATATGATTTAGGATTTTATGGTTTAGGGCTTAGGAGTTTAAGGTTGGTATTTAGGGTTTAGGGTTTTTTAGGGTTTAGGGTTTATGAATTTTTAATAATAATGTTTAAGCTTATATATATATGCTTATATATATTCGTGGAATAGACTCGTCTTATCGCAATTTAATGAAAATATCTCGGATTTTGATCTTTAAGTGCATCATACCTGCTTGGTAAGGGGTTGAGGGTTTATGGTTTTTGGGGTTTAGGTGTTTAGGGTTTAAGTTTTTTTGGGAATTTTTGATAATGTTCAAGTTGCTTTATATATGCTTATATTCATGGAATTGAATAGCGTTAGCACAATTTGAGGAAAGTTTATTTGAAATTTTGATCTACAAGAGCATGTGATACCTCATTTGCTAATGTTGTTTAGGCGGGGTTGAGGATTTAGGGTTTTAGGGTTTAGGGCATTTTCGATAATGTTCAAACTTTATTGTTATATTCGTGTAATATAATGGCGTTATCGCAATTTAATGAAATATTGAATCTCAGATTTTGATCTATAAGTCGATGATACCTGCTTGGTTAGGGTTTATATGGGTCGAGGGTTTAGGGTTTTATCGTTTTACGGTTTAGGTTTTATGGACTGAATAGGGTTTAGGGGTTTATCAAACTTTCAATAATACTCATGCTTTATGCTTATATTTGTTGAATAGAATATGGCGTTACCTAACTCATTGAAAGTATCTCAAAATTTGATCTATAAGTGCATGAAAAAAATACTTGGTTGGTTAGGGTTTATGGGTTGAGGGTTTGGGGTTTTAGGTTTAGCTTTTATTTGGGGTTGTTTAGGTTATTTTAGATAATGCTCAAGATTTATGATTATATTCATCGAATAGAATGGAGTTACCAGTTTAATGAAAATATATCAATTTTTGATCGATAAATGCATGCTACGTGCGGTGTTGAGGGTTTAAGAATTTAGGGTTTTGGGCATTTCCAATAATGTTCAAACTTTATTGTTATATTCGTGGAATAGAATGGCGTTACCACAATTTAATGAACGATCGCATCTCGGATTTTGATCTATAACTCCACGATACCTACTTAGTTAGGGTTTATATGGGTCGAGGGTTTAGGGGTTTCGGGTTTTATGGTTTAGGTTTTATGGACTGAATAGGGTTTAGGGGGTTTATCAAATTTTCAATAATACTTATGCTTTATGCTTATATTCGCCGAATATAATATATATGGCATTACCTAACTCATTGAAAGTATCTCCAAATTTGATTTATAAGTGCATGATACCTGATCTGTTAGGGTTTATGGGTTGAGGGTTTGGGGTTTTAGGTTTAGGTTTTATTAGGGGTTGTTTAGGGTTTAGGGTATTTTCGATAATGCTCAAGATTTATGCTTATATTCATCGAATAGAATGGAGTTACCAGTTTAATGAAAATATATCTACTTTTGATCGATAAGTGCATGCTACGTGTTTGGTAAGGATTTAGGGTTTAGTGTTTAGATTTTAGGGTTTCGGGAATTTTAAATAATGTTCAAGCTTTATGCTTATATTCGTGCAATAGAATGGCGTTACTTCAATTTAATGAAAGTATCTCAAATTTTGATATATATGTGCACGATACCTGCTTGATTAGGGTTTATGGGCCGAGGGTTTAGGGTTTTACAGTTTAGCTTTATGGGTTGTTTCTGGTTTAGGGTTCAGAGAATTTTTGGTAATGCTAAGGATTTATGCTTATATTTGTCTAATAGAATGGCGTTACCTGATTTAATGAAATTATCTCAATTTTTATCTATAGTTGAACGATACCTGCTTGGTCAGGGTTTACGGGTTTAGATTTTATGTTTTGGATTCCGTGAATTCTCAATAATATTTTCAAACTTTATGGTTATATATATTCGTGGAAAAGAATGGTGTTACCACAATTTAATGAAAGTATCTCAAAAACTGATCTACAAGTCGATGATATCCTGCTTGGTCATATTTTTTGTTAAATAAAATTGAAGGTACCCGGGGTACTAAAACAAGGGAGAAACAGGAAGAGTTCCTTGAGATTGAGGCGCTGTTTGGTTGGGCTTTAATTCTGGCTTATGATTTTTGGCTTATAAAGCTATGAACGTGTTTTTGGCTTTGTTTTTTTAGCTTTTACTCTAACATAGTGGAATGATGGTATACGTCAGGGTGGATGATTTTAATGATTTTATCTCGGTTTAGCGAAAAATGTTTGAATTTTGAACAAGCGATGGGAATCTCTATTTCCTGTAATTTTGGCTCATTAACATGTGGGTCACTTGCATAGTGGGTCCAAAAAGTTGGTGTAGGTCGGAGTGGGCGGGAAGGTAAATATTGAAGAAGGGCTGCGAAACGTGGATGGGGTGATGCACTTGGGAGAACACAAATTTACCACCTATATCCCTCTGTTATTGCAGTGCTCCCTCAGATTCTTGTTTCTGGGGCAGAGATAGAAGAGGAATTTTGCATTCTATAAAGAGGTGAAGCATGTTTGAATGAATGCGCGGGATATTTTAATGGATGGGTGCGATGTTTGGGCATCGTACCAAATTTTGAGGTCGAAGCTTCAAGCATACGCTACTCCGACGTGGGGCCTCTCAGACGCGTTGTCACCATCTAGGCCCACACGCTAGTGAGAGTTGCTTCCCAGCATTTAAACGAGCTTCTAGGCATTTGCTGAAATTTTCGAACAATTTAAGGCTTTCAAGAAGATGACCATCGTCCAAAAAAAAGGTGACCAAGGTCATGGAAACAGTTTATGATGATGTGTCCATATTTGGTAGATCGGTGCATGTTTGCAAATCAACCAATATGTCTGCTTCCAAATTTGAAGTTTGTTTTCGAATTACCAAGTAACAACAATGTGTTTTGTTGTGAAGCAAGTACAAAGACCGCCCCCTTTTTTCACACAATGTATAACGCCCTTTCAAGCTTCCAGGCTAAATTTGTGCAATAAAATAATTTTCGGGGCTGGATGTTTGAATGGATGGGCGGGATGTTTGAATGGGTGGGCGGGATATTTCGGCGCTCTGCCAAAATTTTGAAGTTGAAGCTTCTAAGGTACGCTACTCCCACTTGGGATGTTGTCCCTGTCAGATAGACCCACAAGCCTGTATGCTTTCAGCATTTAATGAGTTTATAGACATCTGCCGAAATTAATGAACATTAATTCAAGGCTTTCAAACAAGAGGAGCAAGGTCACATCCATAGTTTTTGTACCTTTTTCATGTTTTGTACTACTCTGTACATTGAAGCATCTTCGCCAACCAAGCTTACAAACCTAGCCATATTTGGTAGATCGGTGCTTCTTGGCATTTCAAGCAATTGTTTACAAAGGAGATTCCATATTTGATAGATAATGCCCTACTTTCATGAGTTTCCAAACTTCCTAGCTGAAGATGCTAAAATTAAATAACTTTTGACATAAAGCCATTCGTTCACAAAGTGCAATGCTATGTGCGTTAGTTTCCATGGTAAAACATAAACTTGTATTCTGACAAGTTTTGGATCAATTTTGATCTATGGTGACTGGCAGGTGGGCCACATATATGGTGGTGCCCAAAGCAGGGTAGGTCAGAATTTCCAAAGTTCTCCCTCTGCACCCCTTCACACTTGTATTAACTTCCACCCTTCGCCACCTAGGACTCACCCCTTCCCCACAAAACAGACGCACTTACGGCCGCTCCTCATCACCAACATGCACGAAGAAGCTTTCCCTACCCGTCAGTCTTCTTGAGATGCACTGGTGGGCACGTCGATCCCATGGTAGTCCTTCTATCTCTAGCTCGATCTGGTTGGAATTTTATTGCCCTTTCAAATACTCCTACGTAGTTTAATTTGTCTTTAATCTGCATGGTCATAGTTTATTCTACGCGGGATCTATGTTCCTAAATACCTTAGGCAATTTGTGCTGTCAATATATTTGTTGAAACGCATAGGCATATATAGTTTTTGTACTTCATCTATATGTTTCGTGCTTTTCTTTTAATAATAACCACCTTGTATGTCATAATTACACAGATGGGCAGATTTTGGATAGAGATTGCTCCATTAGGCAGCGCTAAACGTATCCTTGATGTTCTACGATTTATGGGATTTGTTAGAGCTCATTGTGACAACTCAAAAGTACATTGCCCCTGCTGGTTGTGTGCGAATCGTAGGGTGCTGCCTCAAAGTATAGTGGAAGACCATATTTTTACATTTGGGATGCTTAGCACATATGTTAGATGGGTATTTCATGGTGAACCATATGATCCTCCATATGAACTGGGGGGAGCACATCTTTATCATCAAGATCAAGTAGGGGAAGCAGATGTTGATCAACTAGATCAACTGACAGAGGTAGCTCCTAAGCATCTAGATCAAGTTGGAAAAGGGGGGAGAGAAAAAGTGCAAGCTGCATGAAATAGGTTTCATTTCTAGTACTACCGCTATGCCAGATGACAAGGTATATCTGTAGAACGACAAATGTTCATGTTGTGTGCCTTTGATATTTGTCTATAAACGTATATGTTAATCTACTAATCACAGAAGCAGACGACCAAAGAGGACTTTGATGGTAATGACGATGACCTGTTCATTGATGAGCCTGTACCTGAGGCTGTGGATCGGGTACACTGCATCTGGATGGATTTGATGCAAGGCTGTTGATCATCAGAGGTGTACTTTTGGTGCCGTTCATCACCACTAGCCCAACTGCAGAACTCTTGGGGTGTAAAGATATCCCATGATTGGTTCGCTACTGTCGTAGTTCTATAATATGGGCTACCTTATTATGATTTCTAGGCCTTTATTAGCAGAACTATAATTGGAAACTATTCTGTATATTAGTATATACGGAGTAGATGTGTGTTTGTGTGTATTTCTAGTCTGATATCCGAGCTTATCATTTTATTGGTTCCTAAACTGTTTTCGAGGCCCCAACGCTGGTGCCCTATGCTACAACTACCGCCGTCTTGTCAACTGCTCCGTGAGACGAATCAGCAAAAGGATAATAAGCTGGGACCAATTTGATTCGAAGAGGGGCGATTTTCTCTGTCCTTGGAGAGGAACCCGAGAGAACTAGTATTGGTACCAAGGGAAGGAGGAGGTTGGTTTGGTCAATTATCTCACCCACTTGATGTGGGACCTGCTTTAACTCACCCTTGACGTGGGTCCCGCTTGAAATAGTTGTCGGCCACCACGTGATAGCTGGGATCAAAAATTCGGGATTCTCTCCCGGCAAAATGTTCCCACCACTGCCACTTAAAAATACTTACTGTAGAAAAAAGTGTACTGCCCAACCCTACTACTACTAGTACTACTACTCCCCTGCCCATGCCTTTCTACCGATGACAAGACAAGAAACCATCACTAGCTATCTCACATCCAGCAAGCAACTGTTGGGACTGGTGCAACCTCCAATTGGGGAGTTCTTGTTGAAATAGGTGGGTGTATTTGCTCACCTCGAAATTCAGCTTTGCTTAATTTGCTTCTGATTGGGCCATTGGGGTACTATTAGTACTAGGAGTAGTAGTATTCGGTATGCTTTGATTGTGGAGTTCTTGCTTATTGTTCACCTCGGAATCACCTAATCAGGATATTTTTCCTATTCTCTAATCGATTGGGTCATTTGGGTGGGGTGGGGGTGGTGGTGGGGATGGGGGGAGGGGGTGGGGGGAGGTGGTACTGATTTCGTATGGAGTCCGGATCAGGGCATGGTCACCGCTGTTCTGATTGGGGCATTTGGTCGGGTTCTATTTCGGTGTTCTTCACTTCTGTAACCTTCAGTTGCTACTCGTAATGTGCAATGGATTTTGCATCAGATTCTGTATGGAGAACTATGGGCCAGTGGAACACACGGCCACTACGGACAGGGATGGTCCCATCAGTTCCCTTAAAAGTTGCCTAAAAAGGTAATGTAGCAGTATATTCATTGCGTTCTTCCATTCTTTCCAATGCTGAAAGTGGTTGGCTGCAACCTGGATGTATCCATGTGCTAAAAGTTGTCTCTGTCTGCATCATGTTTTTGTGGAAGCGTCTGTGACACCATCTCTTCTTCATTTACTGTAGCACGGTGGTACATACCTGCGAACGTGTGGTGCTCCAGGTGCGGCAAACAGGATGGTACACCCACATGCCACAGGATCCGGCGAGTACCACTACTCACCAAAAAACAAGCGCAAGGCCACCGACCAGCTGGGAGGGCCCATCTTAATGAGAAAGGTATTTGTTCTTAATACCCTTATTACCATGGTGTAGACAGATTTAAGTATTACCCGCTTGGTGTGATGCATGCTTATCAGATGTTCAGAAACATATGTGTGATTTTATTAATTATGGCACTGTGTTTATATGAATCCAGATCTAGATCTATCAGACTGTCTCATACAGTTAGTATATGACTATTATGTACTGTACACCCTCCATCCCAAGGCTTAGGCATATAATGTATTTTTTGAAAAGTCAAGCGACAGAAAGTTTGACCAAACTTTACATAGTATTGAACTATTGAGCTTTATTGCTATTTATGCAGATTGAAGGTGCTGTTGCGGAGGCTGAGGCTACTGTAGAGGCTAGTAGATTTCTGATGCCCGCACCAATAGAGGACATCCTCTACACAACAAGGAAGCGGCAACATAGTACCCAGGTGGGCAGTGACCTCTCTAAGAAGTGGGTATAATTTGGAAATCCACAATTTCACTTGTTATGATTTTCCATGTTATGGTTATCATCTAGTACTATATGTTTACGCTCATTAGAAGTTCACAAAAATAAAATCTATTTGCTTTATAGGCAATGCTTTTGTCTTATATTATTAGATTTACTTGCTCTTTACATAATTTAACCTTTCCACTTAATTTCAATCGGTACCACGCACCAGCTGCTCAGCCCTTTCTGCTACCCTCCTCTTGTCAAGCTTGTGGATTGAAAGGGGGCCCCTGTAGGCCATTCCAGAGGTAGAGGGGTGAAAAATGGTGCATGGACACCCTTCGCAAAGGGTACCCATGGTATCAGGTATGGATTCCAAGTGGTTTAGGCCGACCTGATGTAAGATCTTGTATCTCACTTTTTTTGTTATCCCCTGACTTCTCTATCAATTTTCTCATGAAGGTTGTCCCTTGTGTCACTCGCCCCATTATAAACAAGATGTTCGGAAACGACAAATTTCTAACTCTATATAGCAAGGGACCTAAAGGCATGCGGATACTATATGATGTGGATGTCTCCCAGACGATGGACACCACCTATTTGGGTGGCCGAGGTTGGTCCAAGTATGTCCGTGAGAATGGTCTAAAGTAGGGGGATGAGGGTAACATTCGATTTTAGCAAGCCTGGGCAGATACTTGCATGCCATCATACACCTGTTGACCGAAGGACCAAGAACAGAGGTAAATAATTTGATTTTGTACTCATCACAACCTCTAATGATTTTCTTGCGACTAACTATTCTGCACCATTGTCTTTACCCATCATATGACCCTGACCACTTATGCAGTCCGCTTCCCCTTACGTACCACCCAGAAGGGTGCCAGCATCAAGCTACTGGCACTGGCACCAGCACCGGCCCCAATTCCTGCAACGGCACCTGTTGACCTTAGTAGGAGAAAGAATAGAGGTAGTAACTTAATTAGCTTGTATACTCTCATCTCTGTCTAGGAGTTACTGTTGTATAAGAAACCATTTTGCTTGTCTACATCTCATATGTGTCTCTGACCACTCCTGCAGTCCCCTTACCTACCCCTTAGAAGGTAACCAGCACCAAGATGCTGGCACCCCCAACAGCACTGGCCCTAGTTCCTAATCCAGCACCTGTTGACCTAAGTAGAAAGAATGGAGGTAGTAACTTAATTTGCTTGTATTCTCATTATATCATTTGATCACTGTCTTGTGAGTAACTGTTATATAAGAGACCATTTTGCTTGTACACTTCTCATCTGCCTCTACCATCCCTGCAGTCAGCTTAGCTACCCCTCAGAAGGAATCTAGCATCAAGCTGCTGGCATCGGCACTGGTTCTGGGCCTTCTGGCTCCTGCACCAGCCCCTCTACAATTAGTGGCACCATCTCCTGCACCAGCACCAGCCCTAGCACATGCACCGACACAGGCTCCTTCATCACCCTGGGCAGCACCTTGTCAGACCATATCCTACACATGTGTCATCACAAGGTCACGCCGGATTATGTTTGTGAGTATATGGCGGCAGATAAACTGTTCTGAATGTCTTCTCAAGTTTCACATGATTTAGTGCATCGCTCTTAGTAATTATGCGTCTACCTCTTGCTTTGACTCAGAAATTGCCTAAGAGTTCCACAAAGCAACTCTAGGCCAGACGAAAGGACACAATAGTCTTCACGATGCAGATTGAAGGATTGCTTATCGAGGGATGCTACGCTATTAACTCGACTGTTGGACGCTTGGCAGCTACTTCTAGGTGGATCAAGTTCCGGAAAGCAGCCAAACTTACTATTGGAAGAACGGTCAAGGTCGATGTATCTCGCTGCCCTAAATGCGGCATGTTGTTCATGAACTTCCTAGCTGTCTAGCTCTTTGGCCGCATGCTATGGTAATTAATTATGTGGTTGTCTTCTCTCCACTGATCATATATGGGTGGTAAAATTGTGATAACGTTTTGCTGGATTAGTGCTATGACTAGTGCGTACTAGTATGGTATATCTGTATCTATATGACGGTTCCCTATATGAGAAAATATTATGACAATGATTGTGTTCCAGTGATCGAGTGTGTTTGGAGAAAAGGGTAAACTGATTGCGTGGCATGGTTTTTAGAGTTGAAACAAGAACTGTCTCTCTCTGTAGTGATATTGAATTTCAGTGTTTGTATTGCTGAATCAATCACTTTGAAATGCTTCTGAATTGGTCAAGTGCTACTGAATATGAACTAGGAATCTATCGATTTTTTATGTCTTATTATTCTGTACTCCTTAATCTTTCAAATGGTATTGAATTTGTCAAAAGTCCTATCGTTGCTGCTGGCTGCTTGCTCTAGAGCTTTGCCTTTGTGTCATCAGAACCGTTGGATGCATTTTGGACAGAGACGAGAGGGTAAAGATATACAGCGTGATTTCACCAAGTGAAGTCATTGGATACCAGCCCTGTTTTGGCGCATGTGGTGTGTGTTCATTAGATATTTTTACATGAATATCTGTCAAAGGAATTATCGCTTTTTTTCCTCCCTCGAAGTGGTCTGTGTTTGAATCTGGCGAGACATAGCCCAGTGAAATTTGAGATAGGAGCCCATTGACCATAGCCCAAAAACTTTTTAATTTGGCCTTTTTGGCAGTGCCCCCCACATCTAAAAAAACTCTGCCTACCCATGTTTTTAAGAAACTAATCCATTATGTGGCATTTTATAAATCAAGGTTCCAGTAGCATTGCTCTTTTATTTTAAGAGAGATAACATGGAAACACAACAATATTTTTTTAGAAGACTGATACATAAGTTGTAGTACTAATACATGTTTAGTGATTCAATTTCTATTAGTATCTTTGGTATTGTGGCAAAGCACTCAGTTTATGTCTATTTGATTTGATTTGAAGGTCTTTAGTTCGAATCCACTGCGTGTACATATTTATATATATCTTGGGTTTATTTTTTTTGAGAAAGGGTTTACTTTTTAATATCGCATTATGGAGAGGCTGACATCACGGGCCCACCAGCCTGCAGCATCCCTTGAGTTTAATGGTCGGGTTTGAAAAAAAAGTTAAATACTTGTACAGAGAGGCTGGCATCAGGGACCCACCCGCCAAAACATACCAGAGAGGGTGACATGGGGGCCTTAGCAGCAAGACCATACACGGCTGCCACATCGAGCAACGTTGCCAAGGTCAAAACAACGGACGTAGCAGAAAAAAGTCCATCATACGCAGGTTTGATATACAGAGAGACCGGCATGTGGGACCCAGTAGCGTGGCCTTATACAGGTTCTGCCTCGAGCAATGTTGCCAAGTTCGAAACAGGGAGGCGCGAGCAAGAAAAAAGTCCAGCATGCACACCTTTCTTCTAATGAGAGGCTCACATGGGGGACTCAGCAGCCTAGAAAAAGGCTGATGCATCGAGAACCGCTATCAAGTTCAAAACATGGAGGTACGGCCGAGAGCAAAAATTCCATCATACACACGTTTCTTCTAATGAGTGTATGACATGTGGGGGTGGGGCCCTGCATCATGATTAAACGGTAGATGCAGCGAGCAACGCTATCAAGTTCGGAACACGGAGGCGCGACCGAGGGAAACAATTCTATCAGAGGATTACATGTGGGGTCTAGGAGTTTGATTAAATGGCTGATGCAGTGAGCAACTCTATCAAGTTCAGAACACGAAGGAGCGACAGAGGGTAAAAAATCCATCATACACACATTTTTTGTAATGAGAGGATGACATGTGGGGCCTAGCATCGTGATTAAACGGTAGATGCATCGAACAAAGCTATCAAGTTCGGAATAGGGTAGCGCGAGCCAAGGGAAAAAATCCATCATACACACGTTTCTTCTAATGAGAGGATGACATGTGGGGCTCAGGAGGTTGGTTAAATGGTAGATGCGTCAAGTAGCGCTATCAACTCGGAACGGGGGTAGCGCTAGCGAAGGTAAAAATTCCATCATACTGGCGTTTCTTCTAATGAGAGGATGACATGTGGGTCCTAGGAGGTTGATTAGATGGTAGATGCATTGTTGGGGGGATGCCCCCGGGTACGGTCACGCCGGGGTATAAAGGCCAAGTTAGCCGAGGTACGGCAAGGTCAAAGCAAGTGATGGCCGAGTCACCTCAAGGCAGGCCGAATCACGGGGTAACCCGGACCAGGGGATGTCCACCTAACTGGGTCTCAACCGACTTATGTTGTATGTCGGTAAGATGTATCTAACTTAAATGCAGGTACAGGTGTGGCCGGATCAACTAGGTACGATCCGGGTTATATCAAGCTTGTAAGAGAAGGAAGGTATATCACTGGTCAAAGGGTGACCACTGTGTGCAGAGCGTGAGCGAAGTAGACAGAGGCCAGGACCACCAAGGCGTGGCCGACAAAGGTGACGATGCCTGTGTTAGATGACGCGGGCGCCACAGAGGCTCACGTAGCCTCTGCATGGATGACGCTGGGCAAAAGTGACCCGGTCGGCTTACTATTTTGGGAGGAGGCATATTCCAAGCCACGTATGCCCTAACTAGAGACCTGGGTACCCCTATATAAGGAGGGCTAGGGCCTCTGTAGAAAGGGTTGATCTCTAGTGGGTTGTGGTTTACTAGTGTGTTCCTGAGGGCTAGCTAGTGGTGAGAGTAAGAGAGTTCTTCTTCCTCCTCTCCCCAATACAGCTCAAGGAGCACTTGTAAACTGTGGAAGTGAATCGAATACAAAGAAACTGTGTGTGGAATCACCACACTATCCCTCCCTTGATTCCCCTAGTGCATTTAGTCCCCACCTTTAGGCTATCCATGGCATCTGCCGTGACACCACCACGACAGTTGGCGCCCACCGTGGGGCTAGCGGCGCTAGCAGGGGTGAAGATCCGGACAGGAAACTTCGTCGACACCGGCGAACGCATCGTCTCCGGGCTCGTTCAGTGGTTTGGAGCGCTGGATTTTGTTAGCGACAACACTGGATACTTTGGAAAACATCCTCTTCCGCGCAACGGCCTCTTCGTCAAGCTCGGCGCGCACAAGATCTACGTTGTTGTCGATGTGTCGTGCATTCACCCGCGGCACGTCGTCGATGGAGGCAAGCCACCCCTTAGTGCGGCTCGAGGGGCGCGCATCACTCGCTCCCCGGACCATGCTGAGGTGATGATGACCGCGCCTGGCACTGGCGCAAGCAAGGATCCGGCACCAGATCCAGAGGTAACACCCAAGGCACCGAGGAAAAGTAGAGGTCCTCCTCTAGAGAGGCCAGAGAATGTGCTGCAGCAGGCGATGGATAGCCTGGCAAACCCAGTAGCAGCAGCAGTAGATCCGACTCAAGTACAGGCCGAGCTAGAGGAGACTAGGCAAAAAATACTAGAGGGTGCAAAAAAGATAGCCGCGGCTCAACAGTCGTTGAACATGACACTGCGTGAGTACGCAAAGGCAAATAAGGTAGATGCTGTAAAAGTGAAGGGGAGAAACCTCATAAGTGAAATGAACAAAGAGGGTGATACTAGGATTGAGGAATCAGAAAACTATTTGTCCGTGGGGCTGCCGAAGTATAGTACCCCAGCAAAGAACCTCAGGGCAGCAGATGCAGCAGCATCCGAGTTAGAGGGCCTAACGGGTGAAGCCCGTCACAGACAGCAAGATAGGGTTAATGAGTTGGTTCGGATCGTGAACAGGCAAAATGAGGAGTTGCTCAGGGCTAACCAGGAGAGAGCTAGGGCCTCCAAGATCGTTCATTCGGCGGTGGGTAACCCGGAGAAATCCGCTAGAGCTGCATCGTCCCCTCATGGTGGTCCTAGGAGAGAAGGGGTAGTAACCTCGGCCAGGAGGAATAAGCAGATAGTCCCATATGACCCGGCAAGGGCAGGGAAAGGAAAAGAAGTACAGAAAAATTAGGATCGACGAAGTGTGAGCTGAGGTGAAGCTGGCCGAGGTAACCGCGACCAAGGCAATGCCGGTCAAGGGAACGCTGTAAACGGCAATGCCGGACATCGTAATTCGGTAGGTGCAAGGCAACCGCATCAGCGGAATATACCACGGCAAGAGCGCAGTGCCGGCCAAGGTATGCAGCAGAGAGCAGCTCCACAAGCGGAAGATAGATACAATGATGGTGATTCATAAATGGTAAACGCTGGGTATCCCAGGCCAGACTATCACGTGATAGGGTCAAGATTGGGAAGCAGGAACTTGATGCCTGATGATGCCGAGTTAAAACTGGATCGACTGTATAGGTCGGAGCAAATTGAGTGTCAAGGTCCTCCGGGTCCAGCATGTTGTGGGCCCCGGATCATGAAGGAACCTCCGGTACCTAACTTCCAGTTACCTAGAGGCACTAAGACGTATGACGGCAGCACTAAGCTGGAGGATTGGTTGATTAACTATGTGACAGCTGTAAAAATTGCTACAGGCAACTTGAGATGGTCTGTGAGATATGTACCACGGATGGTGGAGGGGCTAGCAAGGGTATGGCTAAACAATTTGCCACCCGAAAGTATTAACTGTTGGATCGATTTTGAGGAAATTTTTGTTAGCAATTTCTCAAGCACGTATCAGAGGCCCAACAGACCGCAGACCCTAGCAATGTGCAAACAGAGACCGAATGAGATAGACCGAGAATTCCTGACCCGCTGGTGTGCGAAACTCATTTGAGGGCGTAATTGAGTCACAGGCCATAGCTTGGTTTGCGCAAGGATGCAGATATGCAAGCATGATATGGCAAAGGTTGCAAAGAGATATGCCAACCACATTGGCAGAAACGATCCGGGTTGCTGATTCATATGCCTTGGGTGATCCGACGCAGCCTAGGCTCATGTCAAACGAGTCAAGCGAGGAGTATTATCAGCAAGATGGGGCCGGGTCATCCTGGAGAAATGATTACCGAGGTAAAAGAAGAGATGACAGACCGGATTACTGGTACAGTTCGCAACAAGTTTCAGCTGTGAATCAGGACCAACCCGGAGCAAGAAGCAGTCAACGTCAGAAAACTGGAGGATAGCAATGGACACCAAGAAATGATGGCAAGAAAACTTGGACGCCAGAATAGAAGAAACAGTGGCAGGAAAAGAAGGACCGTCCGAGGTATACCTATGAGGCAATGCTGGATCAGCCGTGTAAATTCCACACGCCAAATCCGAGTAACCCAGCGGGTCACACAACCCGTCAGTGTGAATGGATGAGGAAAATAGAACTAAGTGGTTCGGGGAATGCTCAGGCACCTCGGAATGATCAACCTCGGCAGGAGTTATCCCGGCAGCAATTGCTCTCCGGAGCGAACACGCAACAGTTAATGTTGCCTCGCCCTCCACCGAGGTATGACAACCATGAGAGAAGGGATGTTGTGCATCAAGTGGAAGACCAGCATCAACCGGATCAGAAGTACCCGGAAACAAGGGGAGGAATGAGTACAGAGAGCATCATCAGAGTTACTGTGTATTCACCACAGAAGAGATAGACAGAAAGAGCTTGTAGCGCCGACATATGGAGGTCAATGCAGTAATGCCGGCCGTGACAAGGTATGTGCCTTGGTCAGACCAGGTAATTACCTGGAGCATCAAAGATCATCCCAAGCTTATGCCAAGTCCTGGTTCGTATGCGCTAGTGTTGGACCCAACATTCATTGGGCCTAATATCAATGTGAGGTTCTCAAAGGTGCTAATTGATAATGGTAGTAGCATCAACATCATGTATGTGGACACGATGCGCAAATTGGGTATCTCGGAGAACATGCTCCAAGCTACAAGGACAACTTTCCATGGCATTGTGCCAGGCATTTCTTGTGAACCCATTGGCAAGGTCCAGGTTGCCGTATTGTTCGGTACGAGAGATAACTGCTGGACTGAGAATTTGGAATTTGAAGTTACTCGGCAGGCCTGCCCTGAACAAATTCATGGAAAGTTGTCACATCAGTTACCTAAAGATGAAGTTGCCCGGGCCAAACAGTGTAATTACCATAGCTGGGGATTTCCGACGTTCCATTGAGTGTGCGTCTGCCAAAGCTAACCTGGCCGAGTCACCCGTGATCGTGCAAGAGAAGAGAAAAATCCAGGAGGTGGCGGCATTGGCTCAATCCGCGTAGCAGTATATGCCGGCGCTGAGTAACCCGCATGGTAGTGTCTCATTCCAAGCGACAAAAGATACCAAGAAAGTGCCTGTTGATGATATGTTCCCGGAGCACACCGTAACAATTGGTTCCGGGTTAAATGATAAATAGGAAAGTGAGCTCGTCAACTTCCTCCGAGAGAATCGGGATATTTTTGCTTGGTCAACACAGGACTTGCAAGGTGTTCCGAGGGAGTTGGTCGAGCACTCTTTGAACGTGAGACCCCGAGCAAAGCTGGTGAAGCAACCTCTCCGCCGCTTCATCGAAGACAGGAGAAAGGTCATAGGAGATGAGATAGCTCGCTAGTTGGCTGCTGGATTTATCATGGAAGTGCTTTACCCGGATTGGCTGTCTAATCCGGTGCTAGAGGAGAAGAAGAAAGACGATCCGAATGTGGCAGTGGTTTGGCGTATGTGTATAGATTACACGAACCTGTATAAGGCGTGTCCAAAAGATCCATTCCCACTGCCAAGGATAGACCAAAGTCATAGATTCTACTGCTGGGTGTGAGTTGTTGTCGTTCATTGATGCATATTCTGGTTTCCACCAGATACCTCTGAACCCAAGTGATCAAATAAAGACTGTGTTTATCACCCCGTATGGGTCTTATTGCTATCGCACCATGCCTTTTGGTTTACGTAATGCAGGGGCAACGTACCAAAGATGTATGCAGAAATGTTTACACGACCAAATTGGTCAAAATGTGCAGGTATATGTGGATGATGTTGTTATAAAGACCAAGGAAAGCAAAATGCTCCTTGACGATATCAGGCAAACATTCGCGAACCTGAGAAGATTCCGAATGAAGCTTAACCCGGAGAAATGTACCTTCGGTGTCCTGGCTGGAAAATTACTCGGATTTCTCGTCTCCAGCCGAGGTATCAAAGTTAATCCAACTAAAATCCAGGCCATAGAGCGAATCTAACTGCCGAAGTGCCTTAACGATGTCCAGAAGTTCACTGGTTGCCTGGCATCCTTAAGTCGGTTTGTATGTCGGTTGGGAGAGAAGGCACTGCCTCTCTATCAACTCATGAAAAAGTCGGACAAGTTCATTTGGACGCCGCAAGCAAATGAAGCCTTTATCCAATTAAAAAAGATGTTAGCCACTGCACCAGTGTTAGCCTCTCCACTATCAAAAGAGCCAATGTTGCTCTATATAGCCACAACCAACCGAGTTGTAAGTGCAGTAATTGTGGTAGAGCGCGATGAAGAGGGTAAGTCGGTGCAAAGGCCAGTATACTATCTAAGCGAGGTACTGTCAGCTTCGAAACAAAACTATCCCCATTATCAAAAGGTGGCATATGGTGTGTACATGGCAGCTAAGTAGCTAAAACACCATTTTGAGGAGCACCCCATCAAAGTAATATGTGAAGCTCCCATATCTGAGATAATGAGTAACAAGGATGCAAGTGACAGGATTGCAAAATGGGCAATAGAGCTAGCCCCTTATGCACCACAATATGACAGAAGAGAAGCAATCAAATCTCAAGCTGTGGCAGACTTTTTTGTGGATTGGGCCGAGCTGCAATATGAGCCACCATTGCCAGATCCAAATTACTAGAGGATGCACTTTTTCGAGTCAAAAAAAAACCGGGTTAGGCGCCGGAGTTGTGCTTACCTCGCCCAAGAAGGACCAGCTGAAATATGTGATGTAGATCCACTTCACAGCGTCAAACAATGTCGCCGAATATGAGGCACTTGTACATGGGCTCAAAATGGCAGAAGAAATTGGGATACATCGGATCCAATGCTTTGGCGACTCGGATTTGGTAGTTCAGCAAGTTTCAGGGCTCTGGGACGTTCTTGATCCAAACATGGCATTATACAGATTCCATGTGCAGAAGATATCTGGTTACTTTGAGGGATGCGAATTTCACCATGTACCCCACATGGAAAATGAAGCTGCCGACGTATTGTCGAAGCTCGGATCAACCCGACAAGCAATTCCACCGGGTGTAGCATTAGAACACCTCAGAAAACCATCTATCAAACCGTCCCCAGAAACCGACTCAATCTACGTCCCGGCTGATCCAGAGCCCGGAGCTGTACCCATGGACATTGATGTGGGGAGTGGTTCGCGAAACCCGGGGACTGCCTTGGCAAACCCGGGGACTGCCTTGGCAAATTCGGTTGAAGTTATGCCGGTGCATCAAATGGAAATTGATGAGGATGTGTTCCCTGTGCGAGCTATACCACCTTGGGCACTACCTATATTTCAATTTCTGAAAGATGGAACTTTACCCGCTGAGGAGGTGCTTTCCAGGCAAACTCAGAGGAGAGCAAAAGCATATACGATCATCAATTCCGAGCTATACAAAAGGAGTGTCACTAATGTCCTCCAGTGATGTGTTGACCCGGAGGAAGGACTGGACATCCTCCGAGATATACATCAAGGGGAATGTGGGCATCATGCCTCGTCCAGAGCCTTGGTGGCAAAAGCATTCCATCATGGGTTTTACTGGCCAAGTGCCTTGGAACAAGCAGAAGATCTGGTAAGAAAGTGCAAGGGTTGTCAAAGATATGCGACAAAAACGCATATGCCAATGTCGGAGCTCAAGACCATACCAATTACTTGGCCATTTGACGTATGGTGTTTGGATATGGTTGGCCCCTTCAAACCAGCAAGAGGGAACATGACCCACATCTTGGTCATGGTTGACAAATTTACAAAATGGATTGAGGTGAAGCTAATAAGAAAATGTGATGGAGCTACCACAGTGACATTCCTCAAGGATATCATCTTGAGATACGGTTATCCTCACAGTATCATAAAAGATAATGGCACAAATTTTGCTGAAGGAGCATTTGCACGTTTCTGCCGAGATAAGAAGATCTGGCTAGACGTAGCCTCGATAGCTCACCCAACATTGAACGGACAAGTGGAAATATCCAACGGATTGGTATTATCCGGGATAAAACCCCGGCTCATTGAGCCGCTGCAAAGATCAGCGGGGTGCTGGATAGAAGAACTACCAGCAGTACTTGAGTTTAAGAACAACTCCGAATCGATCAACAGGCTATACGCCATTCTTTCTGGTATGTGGGGCAGAAGCTGTATTACCAGCCGACATAGAGCATGATTCGCCTAGAGTCACCCAATACACAGAAGACGAAGTGCAAGAAGCCTGGCAAAATGATGTTGATCTGCTGGAAGAAGCGAGAGAATTGGCATTGTCCAGATCCGCCATATATCAGCAAAATCTCCGACGCTATCATAGCCGGAAAGTAAACCCCCGAGTTTTCCCGGAAAGTGATCTGGTACTCCGGTTGGTACAACATACTGCTGGCATGCATAAGTTATCCCCCCCATGGGAAGGGTCATTCATTGTAAGCAAAGCATTGCACAATGACTCATACTATCTCATAGATGCAAAACCACAGGAGAAAAACAAGGCGGACAGGTCCGACGAGGAATCTAAGCGTCCATGGAATGTAGCTCTACTTCGTCCTTTCTACATTTAGCAAAGAAGTGTATGTATCCGAGTCTCTCATATGTCGATATGTATGCCGACAATGAGCTTATCAATGAAATGTTGGCACCTCGAGTAGTAACTCGGGGACTGCCTTAATAATATTTGTTGTCTTCTATATTTATTATTTATATGTCGGCTGGCGTAAGTTGCTTCTACCTAAGCCGGATTAGTAGTGTGTGAGCACCAAAAACCCAACTCTTCGACTTGCTGATGTCCAACAAGATTTGGCTTCATGGCAAGCAAGAGAACAAGTTTGGAATTGTGCAGCACATGAAAAACGACTAAGGAAAGAAACTTAATCGAGCCGACGTTTGTTATTCGGACTAACCTTGTGTTTACCTTATATTTACCACGCTGAATTATTTTGAGCTAATCCTAAGGTTTCCAAGTATTGTTAAGTCAATTTTTGAAACTCGGACTCGTAAGTCATAAAACCGAACCAAGGTGGACACGAGCCGAGCCAAGAAATTGGAGAAACAAGAAAATCAAACTCGGGGACTATGCCCAAGTTAATCCGGCATAAAAACTTAGTAGCAAAATATAACTTATGTGCTTAATACAATTGCACCCGGCATACCGGGGATCTAATGAAATTCAAAGTGTTTCTAATCAAGGAGTAGTAGGAGGAGGTAATTCAGCGCCAGCGGGTGTAGCTCCAGCTTTGGCTTCGGCGTCATCTTCACTTTCCTCGACGTCCAAAGCTTCGTCCCCTACATCCTCACCCGAATCATCTTCAGGGTTTTCATCCTCGGCGGCGCCGAGGAAGCTTGGTCCCTCGTTCCATTGATGAATGGGGGCATATTCAATGAGGCTATGGGTGCAAGCCTTGCACCGAGCTATCCACTCCGGGTCATTGGACCACCTGGATCCAGTGCGCATGCACGCAAGGAGGCTGAGGTCAATCTTCTCATACCACGTAAGCACGTAGTGGAGAACGATTCCAGCCCCGGCGCGTCTAGCAGATTCCCTCCAAAGGTCAAGCTGGGTCTCGCAGTCCATTAACTTGGCGACAAGAGATGCGGTCCCTTCCGGAGTATCTTCATCAGGACAAAAGGCATTGAAGATCCGGATTGCCACATCAAGAATGTCCTTGCCATAATTCTTCACAATTTCGACACGAGAGGACAAGCTGACAAGCAGGTCCTCCATGTCATAAGGAATTTGTCCAGCGCCAGGAGCAATTGGGGTACCTCTCTACTGGCGGAACTTGGCAAGAACAGTGGTTGCAATGGCATTGCCCTCTGGAAATTTGTTTGAAAACAAGACAAGTGAAGCAACTAAGGAAAACACAAGTAAAGCAACCCAGGGAGATTCATGTCAGATGAAGGAAAAGAACTTACGAGAAATGTGGCTATGGATCCGGGTCAACTCATTGGTACAATCATCACGCCTTTTCCGAAGTTGAGCAAGTTCAGTGTTTGCTGACTCAAGCTTAACGTCAGCCTCCTTAAGCGGTTCTTGGTCCTTGGCGATCTGGAGGTTGAGGCGCTCTCGTTCTTCAGTAAACTCTTGGCCTGCTTTCTCCAGTTCAGACTTGTGCTACGCCTTGAGCTTCTTCATGTCTGCCTTAAGCTTGGAAATCTCTTCGTCTTTGGTCCGGAGGAGGGCAAGCTCATCATCCTTCTTCTTGAGTTCAGCTTGGTGCTGCCCTGCTTGTTCGAGAAAATGCAGCATCATGTCAGGCACGGGCACACTATCTTCAAGAGAGGCTGAAATAGTTTGTCGACCCGGCAAAGCCGAGGTATGCATATTTGCCGAGCCAAGGGGAAAAGGAGATAGAGCACGGAGGAAGATTAAGCAAAAATGACTTACCCTTTATCTGCTCCAAGTTCTTCCTCATGATGATGTTCTCGGCCTCCACTTCAGCTGCAAAATCCGAATGACAGATCAATTCAGCGAAAAAAGACGAAGAGAAATGGAAAAATACCAAAGAGAAAACTTACCCCTTTTCTCGTATTCGGCGAGAAGTGTAGTATGCTTTGCGCGCAGCATCTTGTGGGTATCCAAGAGACGCTGAAACTCAGTGCTCCGACGATTGGTGGTCACCTGAAAAGAGTAAAAAAGGACAGCTTAGTCTTGTGCATATTCGAGGTGTACAAAATCTGGGCCAAGTGGAACTTAACCCGGCTCTAGGTGTGTGCATATTCGAAGTGTACAAAATCCGGGCCAAGTGGAACTTAACCCGGCTCTAGGTGTGTGCATATTCAAAGTGTACAAAATCTGGGCCAAGTGGAACTTAACCCAGCTCTAGGTGTGTGCATATTCGAAGTGTCCAAAATCCGGGCCAAGTGGAACTTAACCTGGCTCTAGGTGTGTGCATATTCGAAGTGTAGAAAATCTGGGCCAAGTGGAACTTAACCCGGCTCTAGGTGTGTGCATATTCGAAGTGTACAAAATCCGGGCCAAGTGGAACTTAACCCGGCTCTAGGTGTGTGCATATTCGAAGCGTACAAAATCCGGGCCAAGTGGAACTTAACCCGACTCTAGGTGTGTGCATATTCGAAGTGTACAAAATCCGGGCCAAGTGGAAGTTAACCCGGCTCTAGGTGTGTGCATATTCGAAGTGTACAAAATCCGGGCCAAGTGGAACTTAACCCGGCTCTAGGTGTGTGCATATTCAAAGTTATTAAGGAGCTACGTTAGTTCTCTAAGGAGCATCCGGCCGAGTAACAAGTTACTCCCCCGGAGGCTCGGGGACTAATGACTATATCACTAATATCTACTACATGCTAACAAAAAGGCGAAGTAACGTACCTCCATCATCCGACCTGCAAGGTTAATTGCCTTAGCAGCGGTATTCATTTGAGCAGCAAACTCGGCGGGCCCGAATTTCTCCGGGAGATCATCATTGTGGACGAACTCCGCCTTGTTCCAGTTGTTTACAGCCTCGATCAAGGTCGGAGGATAGCGTTCGCTGCTGAGCATGTGGGGTGCAACTAGACCCTTAGCATGAGCTTCCCTCCTCTCAACATGGGCAACGGCGGGGTTGGTGTGCAAAACGAGTTGCGCATCAGCTGGCTCGGCAGGGGCGTCCTTCGGCGGTGGAGTCTTTTTCGGGAGCATGGACGCAAGTGTACGTTGTCCAGCCTCGATTGACGCTGCCCTAGTGGCGCCAGGAGCCTTTTTGCCCTTGGGTTGCTGCTGAGAGGTGGAAGTTGCTGCGGCGGATTTTCCCTTGGGAGCTGCCTTAGTGCTGCTGGTGCCTTCTCGCCGAATCTTGGAAGACTCGGACGAGGCCGAGGGGCTTGGCACTGTTGCTGGTGCCTTTGCTGTTGCTGCTGGTGCTGGAACTGATGCTGGTACTGATTTCCGTTTTGGTGGGGTTACCGAAGGAACCTCATTGGTGGCTGGTTGCGGCTGTGCCGAAGAAGGAGCAACTGCAGCCTCGGCAGAACCGCTTCCCCCCATTCTGAGGTTGCCCTCCTCTTGATGACGTGGGCTAGAACCCGGAGCAGCCGCTGAGCCCACCTGAATGGGGCTCAACGGGCGTGAAGCATTGCCATCAGGGGGAGAAGGGCTATGTCGGAGCGGCGAGGCAATGCCGGATCCACTCTGAGGGACCTCCACCGCAGCCCTGCCGAATAAAATCATGAATGATGAGAAACTATAACAAAGGAAGAACAAGTGAATAGCAAAGGGATCAGTGACTTACTCATCCGAGGTCAAAGGCTCCTTGGGCTTCCGAGCCCTCCGGGTTATGGCCTTGGTTGTAGGTTTGGTGGAAGCTTTGTCTGCGGACTTCTTTCGCCTTTTAGCTAGCTGAGAAGGTCCAGAGGAAAAAGCAGATGCGGCTCCCCTCTTCTTCGGTACGACCGGGACAGGCTCACCCGTGGCAAGGGGAGGATCTTCATGGATCTTCCCACCAGGGTTAGCTAATGCCGGAAAAGCGTAAGAAAGGGGGACAACGTCAAATTCCTCCATCACCTCAACGTCCGAATCATCTTCATCGTCAGGCCAATCTATAATGGAAGAGAGTTTACCGGTATGTCGCTTGGTCGCATCAGCCATCGGCAGGAACATCTCCTGATCCGGTTCCTCCTCGTCCAAGGCATATCGGTCAGGCACCCATTTAAGAGAAGGCTTGGTGCCATCCTCAATAGTTTGCTGAAGAAACATCTAAGGGAAAGAAAAGGCAAAGGGATTAAACCCTATAACAAAGTCCGACATATAATTTAACTCGGAGAATGTTTGGGGCACAAGACTTACCGCGGGAGGAAGCCTATCTCGGCAGAAGTGTTCGATCCCCTACGTCCACTCAGCATAGAAGTGCTTGTTGGTGGTGAAGAGGGCCTTGACCCGGTGGTAGATCTCGGTGTTGCTCAACTCGAATGAGGAGGTCCAGTTGGGGTCACGGCCCCAGCTCATGTGGCAGAGTTTGTGTGTGTGTTTCTGAAGGGGGAAATCTGGTTGCGGACGAAGGTGATCATTGCATCCTCATTGCGCAATCCCTGATCCTTCAGCTTCTGGAACCGTTTATTGACTTGGTTTGCTAGGGCAGTGGGCTTCTTGGGGACCTTGTCCCACAGATCTGGATTAGGAGGACCCGGAGCGTAGGGGCGCAGCCGGATCAGATCTTCAGTTGTGCCATTTCTGACATAAAAGAAAGTTCGGGCCCAGCCCTTGCAAGAGTCAAGCCCTGTGACTCGGGGGAAAATAGACTATTTCCTAGGAGAAATGGAAGCTGTGCCGAATTGCGTGAGTTGCTTGTCCTCCGGATTAAGATCTATATTTGGAATCACATTTTGAGCCATAATCCAGAGCTCCTTAGTGGGCCATAATCCGGCATAACCCTCAATGGTGGAAGCAAAAGTAGAGAGGGAAGTGATGGCGTTAGCCAGAAGATGGTGCGGCTGAAGCTCATACGTGTTGAGCCAGTCGTGGAAGAAGTCGCTGACAGGGAGCCCAAACCCGCGCTGGAAGTGGGAAAGGAATACCACATACTCACCTGGATTGGGTGAGGGGGCAAGCTCCGCAGCGGCGAGGCGGGCAATGACGCCCTCCGGGATGCGCCTGGTGCGATACAGCTAGTCGAGATCGTCCTGGCAAACCCAGGACCCAGCCCAGGCGCTGCGGTCAGCGTTCCCTGTGTCCTCCTCCATTTCCTGCTCCGCAACGGTGAGCTCCTCCTCTGTCATCTCAAGGTCACTATCCTCACTGGCTCTAGCGGCGGTGGGGGGCAGTGGCCTGGACTGGCGAGGACCCGTGGCGGAGGAGATGCGCGGAGGTGGTGGCGACGCAGGCGCGCGAGGAAACGGTGCGGCTGCGGCGCAGCTACGCAAGTGCGGTGGCGGCGGCGCTGTCGCGGGGAAGAAGAAGGAGAAGAAGAGGCAGAGGGGCGCGAGAGTGGGGAAAAGACCCAAGGGCGCGCCCCTCCCCTATTTAACCACGCCCTAGAGAGGTACTGGGATCGCGCTGTGCAGACGGACCACACGGTGTGCCCGTGTATGACCCGGATCGACCAATCCGCGACGAGCCACAGGAAGGGCCATAGGGCACAGCGGATCCCACGACGCGATGTTATGATACAGTTAACGAGGAGGCAGGCACGATGTGACGTGTGCTACAGTAAAATTTGACAATAACTGTGGCGGTTACTGTCGCAGGCCCTTAAAATGAGGCAAAGTAATGATTAGCCTCCACGTGGGAAAGCGTACAAGAGAAGGAAGAATAATTCGGATAAGTATAAGGTGACCCGGCCAGCGAGTGAAAACTCGGAATGTGCCAAGGGAAAGAAAACCTAGGGAATCCGAACCATGAGATAACTCGGAAAAGGAGCAAGAGGCTCGGTAAAATCGAACCTACTGTGGCCTTAGTGGCTAAGGAAGATAAGACCGCACCAGCTTCGGGGACTAATGTTGGGGGGATACCCCCGGGTAGGGTCACACCGGGGTATAAAGGCCAAGTTAGCCGAGGTACGGCAAGGTCAAAGCAAGTGCGGGCCGAGTCACCTCAAGGCAGGCCGAATCACGGGGTAACCCGGACCAGGGGATGTCCACCTAACTGGGTCTCAACCGACTTATGTCGTATGTCGGTAAGATGTATCTAACGTATATGCAGGTACAGGTGTGGCCGGATCAACTAGGTATGATCCGGGTTATATCAAGCTTGTAAGAGAAGGAAGGTATCTCGCTGGTCAAAGGGTGACCACTGTGTGCAGAGCGTGAGCGAAGCAGACAGAGGCCAGGACCACCGAGGCGTGGCTGACAAAGGTGACGATGCCTGTGTCGGATGACGCGGGCACCGCAGAGGCTCACGTAGCCTCTGCATGGATGACGCTGGGCAAAAGTGACCCGGTCGGCTTACTATTTTGGGAGGAGGCATATTCCAAGGAATATGCCTCCACGTATGCCCTAACTTGAGACCTGGCTACCCCTATATAAGCAGGGCTAGGGCCTCTGTAGAAAGGGTTGATCTCTAGTGGGTTGTGGTTTACTAGTGTGTTCCTGAGGGCTAGCTAGTGGTGAGAGTAAGAGAGTTCTTATTCCTCCTCTCCCCAAAACAGCTCAAGGAGCACTTGTAAACTGTGGAAGTGAATCGAATACAAAGCAACTGTGTGTGGAATCACCACACTATCCCTCCCTGGATTCCCCTAGTGCATTTAGTCCCCACCTTTAGCCTATCCATGGCATCTGCCATTACACCACCACTACATGCATCGAGCAGCGCTATCATCTTCTGAACAAGGTAGCGCGAGCGAAGGAAAAACATTCCATCATACACACGATCCTTCCAATGAGAGGCTGACATGTGGGACATAGCATCCTGACTAAACGACAGACGCCTCGAGCAACATTATCGAGTTCAAATCAGGGAGGCGCGACCGAAAAGTATGGTCCGCTAGGGACACTGATGTCCGAGACCCACACACCTCAAAAGACTTCAGCAAGTCAACATCGCGCGAGGAAACAAAAATCATGCTTCTGCCACACGTTGGCCGAGCTTCCTCCATGTTTTTAGAAGATCCGTCGAAGTAGAGGGCTGCAAAACAAGAAAAAAAGTTTTCCATTGGCCATGGTCGAGCCGACAATTCCGTCGTGGAAGACGCGCCTTCTACGATGACCGTCGGGCCAATTCGTTGCAGAAGGAAACTTTTCTTGTAGTGTGCAACATGCATTCTACCACCAGCTTGAAAGATGCTGCATCACCACACCTCCTTGGATGTGTGTGTATTAGTGTGCACCATTGTGGTTTTAGGAAAAGAACACATGCAGTGATGCCACCACAACATGTGTGTTCTTTTCATAAAGCACATGGATCCACTCGAGTTCACAACATGTGTGTTCTTTTCATAAACCACATGGATCCACTACAGTTCATTGGATGTGTGTGTGTCTCAGTGTGCATCATTATGGTTTTAGGAAAAGAACACATGTAGTGATGCCACTCCAGCATGTGGTGTCCAACCATGTCCAGGAACCCTGACAGCATGCTGGGATTCAACTTCAGTATGCATTCTACCACCAGCTTGAAAGATGTTGCATCACCACACCTCATTGGATGTGTCTGTTTCAGTGTTCACCATTGTGGTTTTAGGAAAAGAATACATAAAGTGGTGCCACCACCACATGTGTGTTCTTTTCATAAAGAACATGGATTCACTAGAGTTCACAACATGTGTGTTCTTTTCATAAACCAGATGGATCCAGTAGAGTTTATTGCATGTGTGTTCTTTTCATAAACCACATGGATCCACTAGAGTTCATTAGATGTGTGTGTGTATCAGTGTGCATCATTGTAGTTTTAGAAAAAGAACACAAGCAATGATGCCACTCCAGCATGTGGTGTCTAACCATGTCCAGGAACCCTGGTAGCATGCTAGGATTCAATAGTAGCATGCATTCTACCACCATCTTGAAATATGCTGCATCACCACACCTCATTGTATGTGTGTGTTAGTGTGCACCATTGTGTAGGAAAACAACACATGCACTGGTGCCACTACAACATGTGTTTTCTTTTCATAAAGCACATGGCTCCACTAGAATTCATTGCATCTGTGTTCTTTTCATAAAGCACATGGATCCACTATAGTTCATTGCATGTGTTTTCTTTTCATAAACACATGCATCAATTAGAGTTCATTGCATGTGTGTTCTTTTCATAAACCACATGGATGCACTAGAGTTCATTAGATGTGTATGTGTGTTTCAGTGTGCATCATTGGGGTTTTAGGAAAATAACACATGCAGTGATGCCACTCCAGCATGTGGTGTCCAACCATGTCCAGGAACCATGGCAGCATGCTGGGATTCAACTTCAGCATGCACTCTACCACCAGCTTGAAAGAAGTTATATCACCACACCTCATTGGATGTGTGTGTGTCAGTGTGCACCATTGTGGCTTTAGGAAAATAATACATGCAATGGTGCCACCACAGCTTGTGTGTTCGTTTCATAAAGCACATGGATCCACTAGAGTTCACACCATGTGTGTTCTTTTCACAAAGCACATGGATCCACTAGAGTTCATTGCATGTGTGTTCTTTTCATAAACCACATGGATCTACTAGAGTTCATTGGATGTGTGTGTGTATCATTGTGTGCACCATTATGGGTTTAGGAAAGGAACACATGCAGTGATGCCACTCCAGCATGTGGTGTCCAACCATGTCGAGGAACCCTGGTAGCATGCTGGGATTCAATTGCAGGATGCATTCTACCACCATCTTGAAAGATGTTGCTTCACCACACCTCATTGGATGTGTGTGTGTGTCTCAGTGTGCACCATTGTAATTTTAGGAAAACAACACATGCAGTGGTGCCACCACAACATGTGTGTTCTTTTCATAAATCACATGGATCCACTAGAGTTCATTGCATGTGTTTTTTCACAAAGCACGTGGATCCACTAGAGTTCATTGCATGTGTGTTCTTTTTATAAACCACATAGATCCACTAGAGTTCATTGCATGTATGTTCTTTTCATAAACCACATGGATCCACTAGAGTTTATTGTGTGTGTGTATCAGTGTGCACCATTGAGGTTTTAGGAAAAGAACACATGCAGTGATGCCACTCCAGCATGTGGTGTCCAACCATTTCCAGGAACCGTGGCAACATGCTGGGATTCAACGGCAGAATGCATTCTACCAGTAGCTTGAAACACGTTGCATCACCACACCTCATTGGATGTGTGTGTGTGTGTGTCAGTGTGCACCATTGTGGTTTAGGAAAAGAACACATGCAGTGGTTCCACCACATCATGTGTGTTCTTTTCATAAAGCAGATAGATCCACTAGAGTTCACATCATGTGTATTCTTTTCATAACCCACATGGATCCACTAGAGTTCATTGCATGTGTGTTCTTTTCATAAACCACATGGATCCACTAGAGTTCATTGGACGTGTGTGTGTATATGTGTGCATCGTTGTGGTTTTAGGAAAATAACACATACAGAGATGCCACTCCAGCATGTGGTGTTCAAGCATGTCCAGGAACCCTAGTAGCATGGTGGGAGTCAACTGCAGCATGCATTCTACCACCAGCTTGAAATATGTTGCATCATCAAACCTCATTGGATGTGTGTGTGTTAGTGTGCACCATTGTGGTTTTATGAAAAGAACACATGCAGTGAGGCCACCGCAGCATGTATGTTCTTTTCATAAAGCACATGGATCCACTAGAGTTCATTGCATGTGTGTTCTTTTCATAAAGCACATGGATCCACTATAGTTCATTGCATGTGTGTTCTTTTCATAAACCAAAAGGATCCACTAGAGTTCATTGCATGTGTGTTCTTTTCATAAACCACATGGATCCACTGGAGTTCATTGGATGTGTGCGTGTGTGTGTGTCAGTGTGCATTATTGTGGTTTTACGAAAAGAACACATGTAGTGATGCCACTCCAGCATGTGGTGTCCAACCATGTCCAGGAACCCTGGCAGCATGCTTGGATTCAACTGCAACATGCATTTTACCATCAGCTTGAAAGATGCTGCGTCACCTCACCTCATTGGATGTGTGTATATGTTAGTGTGCACCATTGTGGTTTTAGGAAAATAATACATTCAGTGGTTCCACCACAACATGTGTGTCCTTTTCATAAAGCACATGGATCCACTAGAGTTCACAACATGTCTGTTCTATCCATAAACCACATGGGTCCACTAGAGTTCATTGCATGTGTGTTCTGTTCATAAACCACATGGATCCACTAGATTTCATTGGATGTGTGTGTGTATCAGTGTGCATCATTGTGGTTTTAGGAAAAGGACATATGCAGTGATGCCAGTCGAACATGTGGTGTCCAACCATGTCCAGGAACCCTGGAAGCATGCTGGGATTCAACTGCAGCATGCATTCTACGACCAGCTTGAAAGATGCTACATCGCCACACCTCATTGGATGTGTGTGTGTGTCAGGGTGCACCATTGTGGTTTTAGGAAAAGAACACATGAAGTGGTGCCACCACAGCATGTGTGTTCTTTTCATAAAGCATATGGCTCCACTAGAGTTCATTGCATGTGTGTCCTTTTCATAAACTACATGGATCCACTAGAGTTCATTGCACGTGTGTTCTTTTTATAAACCACATGGATCCACTAGAGTTGATTAGATGTGTGTGTGTGTATCAGTGTGTATCATTGTGGTTTTAGGAAAATAACACATGTAGTGATGCCACTCCAACATGTGGTGTCCAACCATGTCCAAGAACCCTGGTAGCATGCTGGGATTCAAAACGTAGCATGCATTCTACCGCCAGTTTGAAAGATGCTGCATCACCACACCTGATTGGATGTGTATGTGTGTGTAAGTGTGCACCATTGTGGTTTTAGGAAAAGAACACATGTAGTGGTGCCACCACAACATGTGTGTTCTTTTCATAGATCACATGGATCCACTAGAGTTCACAACATGTGTGTTCTTCTCATAAACCACATGGATCCACTAGAGTTCATTGCATGTGTGTTCTTTTCATAAACCACATGGATCCACTAGAGTTCATTGGATATGTGTGTATCAGTGTGCATCATTGTGGTTTTAGGAAAAGAACACATGAAGTGATGCCACTCTAGCATGTGGTGTCCAACCATGTCTAGGAACCCTGGAAGCATGATGCGATTCAACTACAGCATTCATTCTACCACCAGCTTGAAAGATTCTGCATGACCACACCTCATTGGATGTGTGTGTGTGTGTCAGTGTGAACCATTGTGGTTTTAGAAAAGAACACATGCAGTGGTGCCACCACAACATGTGTGTTCTTTTCATAAAGCACATGGATCCACTAGAGTTTATTGCAGGTGTGTGCTTTTCATAAAGCACATGGATCTACTAGAGTTCATTGCATGTGTGTTCTTTTCATAAACCACATGGATCCACTAGATTTAATTGCATGTGTGTTCTTTTCATAAACCACATGGATCCACTAGAGTTCATTGGATGTGTGTGTATCAGTGTGCATCATTGTGGTTTTAGGAAAAGAACACCTGCAGTGATGCAACTCCAGCATGTGGTGTCCAACCATGTCCTGGAACCTAGGAAACATGCTGGGATTCAAATGCAGCAGGCATTCTACCACTAGCTTGAAAGATGATGCATCACCACACCTCATTGGATGTGCGTGTGTGTCAGTGTGCACCATTGTGGTTTTAGGAAAATAATACATGTAGTGGTGCCACCATAGCATGTGTGTTTTTTTATAAAGCACATGGATCCACTAGAGTTCACAACATGTGTGTTAGTTTCATAAAGCACATGGATCCACTAGAGTTCACTGCATGTGTGTTCTTTTCGTAAAACACATGGATCCACTCAAGTTCATTTGATGTGTGTGTGTGTGTTTTAGTGTGCATCATCGTGGTTTTAGGAAAAGAACACGTGTAGTGATGCAACTCCAGTATGTGGTGTCCAACCTATCCAGAAACCCTGGCAGCATGCTGGGATTCATCTGCAGCATGCATTCTACCACCAACTTGAAATATGCTGCATCATCACACCTCATTGGATGTGTGTGTGTGAGTGTGCACCATTGTCGTTTTAGGAGAAGAACACATACAGTGGTGCCACCATAACTTGTGTGTTCTTTTCATAAAGCACATGGATGCGCTAGAGTTCACAACATGTGTGTTCTTTTCATAAAGCACATGGATCCACTATAGTTTATTGCATGTGTGTTGTTTTCATAAACTACATGGATCCACTAGAGTTCACTGGATGTGTGTGTATCAGTGTGTGCATCATTGTGGTTTTTGAAAAGAACACATGAAGTGATTCCACTCCAGCATGTGGTGTCCAACCATGTCTAGGAACCCTGGCAGCATGATGGGATTCAACTACGGCATGCATTCTTCCACCAACTTGAAAGATGATGCATCACCACACCTCATTGGATGTGTGTGTGTGTGTTTGTGATAGAGCACCATTGTGGTTTTAGGAAAATAACATATAGAGTGGTGGCACCACATCATGTGTGTTCTTTTTATAAAGCAGATGGATCCACTAGAGTTCATTGCATGTGTGTTCTTTTCATAAACCAAATGGATCGAGTAGATTTCATTGGATGTGTGTGTATCAGTGTGCATCATTGTGGTTTTAGGAAAATAACACATGTAGTGATGCCACTCTAGCATGTGGTGTCCAATCATGTCCAGAACCCTGACAGCATGCGGGGATTCAAAACACAGCATGCATTTTACCACCAGTTTGAAAGATCCCGCATCACCACACCTCATTGGATGTGTGTGTAAGTGTGCACCCTTGTGGTTTTTGGAAAAGAACACATGCAGTGGTGCAACCACAACATATGTGTTCTTTTCATAAAGCACATGGATCCACTAGAGTTCACAACATGTGTGTTCTTTTCATAAAGCACATGGATCCACTAGAGATCATTGCATGTGTGTTCTTTTGATAAAGCACATGGATCCACTAGAGTTCATTGCATTTGTGTTCTTTTCGTAAAACACCTGGAGCCACTAAAGTTCATTGCATGTGTGTTCTTTTCATAAACCACATGGATCCACTAGAGTTCATTGGATGTGTGTGTGTGCATCAGTGTGCATCATTGTGGTTTTAGGAAAAGAACACATGAAGTGATGCGACTCCAGCATGTGGTGTCCAACCATGTCCAGGAACCCTAGCAGCATGCTGGGATTCAACTACATCATGCATTCTACCACCAACTTGAAAGATGCCGCATCACCACACCTCATTGGATGTGTGATTGTGTCTGTCTGCCCCATTGTGGTTTTAGGAAAAGAACACATGTAGTGGTGCCACCACAACATGTGTGTTCTTTTCATAAAGCACATGGATCCATTAGAGTTCATTGCATGTGTGTTCTTTTCATAAAGCACATGGATCTAGTAGAGTTCATTGCATGTGTGTTCTTTTCATAAACCACATGGATCCACTAGATTTCATTGCAAGTGTGTTCATTTCGTAAACCACATGGATCCACTAGAGTTCATTGGGTGTGTGTGTATCAGTGTGCATAATTGTGGTTTTAGGAAAAGAACACATGTAGTGATGCCACTCCAGCATGTGGTGTCCAACCGTGTCTAGGAACCCTAGCAGCATGTTGGGATTCAAAACGCAGCATGCATTCTACCACCAGTTCGAAAGATGTTGCATCACCACACCTCATTGGATGTGTGTGTGTAATTGTGCACCATTGTGGTTTTAGGAAAAGAAAACATGAAGTGGTGCCAGAACAGCACGTGTATTCTTTTCAAAAAGCACATGGATCCACTATAGTTCACAACATGTGTGTTCTTTTCATAAACCACATGGATCCACTAGAGTTCATTGAATGCATGTTCTTTTCTTAAACCACATGGATCCAGTAGAATTCATTGGATGTGTGTGTGTATCAGTGTGCATCATTGTAGTTTTAGGAAAAGAACACATGAAGTGATGCACTCCAGCATGTGGTGTCCAACCATGCCTAGGAACCCTGGCAGCATGCTAGGATTCAACTACAGCATGGATTCTACCAGCAACTTGAAAGATGCTGCATCACCACACCTCATTAGATGTGTGTGTGTATGTGTGCGTTAGTGTGCCCCATTGTGGTTTTAGAAAGAGAACACATGCAGTGGTGCCACCATAACATGTGTGTTCTTTTCATAAAGCACATGGATCCGCTAGAGTTCATTGCACATGTGTTCATTTCATAAACAACATGGATTCACTAGAGTTCATTACATGTGTGTTCTTTTCATAAACCACATGGATCCACTAGAGTTTATTGGATGTGTGTGTGTATCAGTGTGCCTCATTGTGGTTTTAGGAAAAGAACACAAGCAGTGATGTCACTCCAGCATGTGGTGTCCAACCATGTCTAGGAACCCTGGCAGCATGCTGGGATTCAACTGCAGCAAGCATTCTACCACCATCTTGAAAGATGCTGCATCACCACACCTCATTGGATGTTCGTGTGTGTCAGTGTGCACCATTGTGGTTTTAGGAAAATGACACATGTATTGTTGCCACCACAACATGTGTGTTCTTTTTATAAAGCACATGGATCCACTAGAGTTCACATCATGTGTGTTCTTTTCATAAGGCACATGGATCCCCTAGAGTTCATTGCATGTGTGTTCTTTTGATAAACAACATGGATCCACTAGAGTTCATTGGATGTATGTGTGAGTGTATCAGTGTGCATCATTGTGGTTTTAGGAAAAGAACATATGCAATTATCCCACTCCAGCATGTGGTGTCCAACAATATCTAGGAACCCTGGCAGCATGTTGGGATTGAACTGCAGCATGCATTCTACCATCAGCTTGAAAGATGATGGATCACCACACCTCATTGGATGTGTGTGTGTGTCTGTGTGTCAGTGTGAACCATTGTGGTTTAAGGAAAAGACCACATGAAGTGGTGCCACCACAACATGTGTGTTCTTTTCATAAAGCACATGGATCCACTAGAGTTCATTGCATGTGTGTTCTTTTCATAAAGCACATGGATCCACTAGAGTTCATTGCAGGGGTGTTATTTTTATAAAACACATGGATACACCATAGTTCATTACATGTGTGTTCTTTTCAAAAACCACATGATGTGTGTGTATCAGTGTGCATCATTGTGGTTTTAGGAAAATAACACATGAAGTGATGCCACTCCAGCATGTGGTGTCCAACCATGCCCAGTAACCCTGGCAGCTTGCTAGGATACAACTACACCATGCATTCTACCACCAGCTGGAAAGATACTGCATCACCACACCTCATTGGATGTGTGTGTGTGTCAGTGTACCCCATTGTGGTTTTAGGAAAAGAACACATGCAGTGGTGCCACCATAGCATGTGTGTTCACAGCATGTGTGTTCTTTTCATAAAGCACATGGATCCACTAGAGTTCATTGCATACGTGTTCTTTTCATAAACCACATGGATCCACTAGAGTTCCTTGGATGTGTGTGTGTATCAGTGTGTGCATCATTGTGGTTTGAGGAAAAGAACACATGAAGTGATGCCACTCCATCATGTGGTGTCCAACCATGTCCAGGAATCCTATCAGCATACTAGGATTCAACTGCAGCATGCATTCTACCACCAACTTGAAAGATGCCGCATCACCACACCTCATTGGATGTGTGTGTGTCTGTGTGCAAATTGTGGTTTTAGGTAAAGAACACATGCAGTTGTGCCACCACAACATGTGTGTTCTTTTCAAAAAGCACATGGATCCACTAGAGTTCATTGCATGCGCATTCTTTTCATAAAGCACATGGATCCACTAGAGTTCATTACATGTTTGTTCTTTTCATAAAGCACATGGATCCACTAGAGTTTATTGCATGTGTGTTCTTTTCATAAACCAAACGGATCCACTAGAGTTCATTGCATGTGTGTTCTTTTCATATACCACATGGATCCACTAGAGTTCATTGCAGGTGTGTTCTTTTCATAAAGCACATGGATCCACTAGAGTTCATTGCACGTGTGTTCTTTGCTAAACCACAAGGATCCACTAGGGTTCATTACATGTGTGTTCTTTTCATAAACCAAATGGATCCACTAGAGTTCATTGGATGTGTGTTCTTTTCATAAACCACATGGATCCACTAGAGTTCATTACATGTGTCTTCATTTCATAAACCACATGGATCCACTAGAGTTCATTGGATGTGTGTGTGTGTATCAGTGTGCATCACTGTGGTTTTAGGTAAAGAACACATGAAGTGATGCCACTCCAGCATGTGTTTTCCAACCATGTCTAGGAACCCTAGCAGCATGTTGGGATTCAACTACATCATGCATTCTAACACCAGCTTGAAAGATGCTACGTCACCACACCTCATTGGATGTGTTTGTGTGTCAGTGTGCACCATTGTGGTTTTAGGAAAAGAACACATCCAGTGATTTTTAAAAATAACACACAACATGTGTGTTATTTTTAAAAAGCACATGGATCCACTAGATTTCACAGCATGTGTGTTCTTTTTATAAAGCACATGGATCCAGTAGAGTTCATTGCATGTGTGTTCTTTTCAGAAACCACATGGGTCCACTAGAGTTCATTGGATGTGTGTGTGTATCCGTGTGTGTGCATCATTGTGGTTTTAGTAAAATAACACATGAAGTGATGCCACTCCAGCATGTGGTGTCCAACCATATCTAGGAACCCTGGCAACATGGTGGGATTCAACCGCAGCATGCATTCTACCACCAACTTGAAAGATGCTGCATCACCACACCTCATTGGATGTGTGTGTGTTAGTGTGCACCATTGTGGTTTTAGGAAAAGAACACATGAACTGGTGCCACCACAGCATGCGTGTTCTGTTCATCATGCACATGGATCCACTAGAGTTCATTGCATGTGTGTTATTTTCATAAAGCACATGGATCCACTAGAGTTCATTGCATCTGTGTTAATTTCATAAACCACATGGATTCACTAGAGTTCATTGCATGTGTTTTCTTTTCATAAACCACATGGATCCACTAGAGTTCATTGGATGTGCGTGTGTGTATCAGTGTGCATCATTGTTGTTTTAGGAAAAGAACACATGTAGTGATACCACTCCATCATGTGGTGTCCAATCATGTCCAGGAACCTTGGTAGCATGCTGGGATTCAACTGTATCATGCATTCTACCACAATTTTGAAAGATGCGGCATCACCATACCTCATTCGATGTGTTTGTGTGTGTGTTAGTGTGCACGATTGTGGTTTTAGGAAAAGAACACATGTAGTGGTGCCACCACAGCATGTGTGTTCTTTTCATAAAGCACATGGATCTACTAGAGTTCACAACATGTGTGTTCTTTTCATAAACCACATGGATCCACAAGAGTTCATTGCATGTGTGTTCTTTTCATAAACCACATCGATCCACTAGAGTTCATTGGATGTGTGTGTGTGTGTTTGTATCAGCGTGGATCATTGTGGTTTTAGGAAAAGAACACATGTAGTGATGCCACTCTAGCATGTGGTGTCCAACCATGTCAAGGAACCCTGGGAGCATGCTGGAATTCAACTGCAACATGCATTCTACCACCAGTTTGAAAGATGCAGCATCACCACACCTCATTGGATGTGTGTGTTTGTGTGTCTCATTGTGCACCATTGTGGTTTTAGGAAAAGAACACATGGAGTGGTGCCACCACAGCATGTGTGTTCTTTTCACAAAGCACTTGGATCCACTAGAGTTCATTGCATGTGTGTTCTTTTCATAATGCACATGGATCCACTAGAGTTCATTGCATGTGTGTTCTTTCCATAAACCACATGGATCCAGTAGAGTTCATTGCATGTGTGTTCTTTTCATAAACCACATGGATCCACTAGAGTTCATTGGATGTCTGTGTGTGTATTAGTGTGCATCATTGTGGTTTTAGGAAGAGAACACATGAAGTGATGCCACTCTAGCATGTGGTTTCCAACCATGTCCAGGAACCCTGGCAGCATGCTGGGATTCAACTGGAGCAGCATTCTACCACCAGCTTGAAAGATGCTGCATCACCACACCACATTGGATGTGTGTGTGTGTGTGTGTCAGTGTGCACCATTGTGGTTTTTTGAAAAGAACACATGAAGTGGTCCCACCACAACATGTGTGTTCTTTTCATAAATCACATGGATCCACTAGAGTCCGCAACATGTGTGTTCTTTTCATAAACCACATGGATCCACTAGAGTTCATTGGATATGTGTGTATGGGTGTGCAACATTGTGGTTTTAGGAAAAGAACACATGAAGTGATGCCACTCCAGCATGTGGTGTCCAACCATGTCTAGGAACCCTAGCAGTATGCTGGGATTCAACTACAACATGCATTCTACCACCAGCTTGAAAGATGTTGCATCACCACACCTCATTGGATGTGTGTGTGTGTCAGTGTGCACCATTGTGGCTTTAGGAGAAAAACATGCAATGGTGCCACCCCAACATGTGTGCTCTTTCCAAAAAGCACTTGGATCCACTAGAGTTCATTGCATGTGTGTTCTTTTCATAAAGCACATGGATCCACTAGAGTTCATTGCATGTGTGCTCTTTTCATAAAGCACATGGATCCACTAGAGTTCATTGCATGTGTGTTCTTTTCATAAACCACATGGATCCACTAGAGTTCATTGCATGTGTGTTCTTTTCATAAACCACATGGATCCACTAGAGTTCATTGCATCCCTGTTCTTTTCATAAACCACATGGATCCACTAGAGTTCATAGGATTTATGTGTGTGTATTAGTGTGCTTCATTATTGTTTCAGGAAAAGAACACACGAAGTGATGCCACTCCAATATGTGGTGTCCAACCATGTCCAGGAACCCTAGCAGCATGCTGGGATTCTACTACAGCAGGCATTCTATCACCAGCTTGAAAGATACTGCATCACCACACATCATTGGATGTGTGTGAGTTAGTGTGCACCATTGTGGTTTTAGGAAAAGAACACATGCAGTGGAGCCACCACAGCATGTGTGTTCTTTTCATAAAGCACATGGATCCACTAGAGTTCACAGCATGTGTTTTCTTTTCATAAAGGACATGGATCCACTAGAGTTCATTGCATGTGTGTTCTTTTAATAAACCACATGGATCCACTAGAGTTAATTGGATCTATGTGTGTATCACTGTGCATCATTGTGGTTTTAGGAAAAGAACACATGTAGTGATGCCACTCCAGCATGTGGTGTCCAACCATGTCCAGGAACCTTGGCAGCATGCTGGGATTCAACTGCAGCATGCACTCTACCACCAGTTTGAAAGATGTTGCATCACCATACCTCATTGGATGTGTGTGTGTGTGTCAGTGTGCACCATTGTGGTTTTAGGAAAAGAACACATGTAGTGGTGCCACCACAGGATGTGTGTTCTTTTCATAAAGCACATGGATCCACTAGAGTTCACAACATGTGTGTTCTTTTCATAAACCACATGGATCCACTAGAGTTCATTGCATGTGTGTTCTTTTCTTAAACCACATGGATCCACTAGAGTTCATTGGATGTGTGTGTATATCAGTGTGCATCATTGTGGTTTTAGGAAAAGAAAACATGTAATGATGCCACTCCAGCATGTGGTGTCCAACCATGTCTAGGAACCTTGGCAGCATGCTGGGATTCAACTACAGCATGCATTCTACCACCAGTTTTAAAGATGCTGCATCACCACACCTCATTGGATGTGTGTGTGTGGTAGTGTGCACCATTGTGGTTTTAGGAAAATAACACATGGAGTGGTGCCACCATAGCATGTGTGTTCTTTTTATAAAGCACATGGATCCACTAGAGTTCACAACATGTGTGTTCTTTTCATAAACCACATGGATCCACTAGAGTTCATTGCATGTGTGTTCTTTTCATAAACCACATGGATACACTAGAGTTCATTGCATGTATGTTCTTTAAATAAACCACATGGATATACTAGAGTTCATTGGATGTCCGTCTGTGTGTGTATCAGTGTGCATGATTGTGGTTTTAGGAAAAGAACACATGAAGTGACGCCACTCCAGCATGTGGCGTCCAACCATGTCCAGGACCCTGGCATCATGCGGGGATTCAACTGCAGCATGCATTCCACCACCAGCTTCAAAGATGCTGCATCACCACACCTCATTGGATGTGTGTGTGTTTGTCAGTCTGCACCATTGTGGTTTTAGGAAAAGAACCCACGCAGTGGTGCCACTACAGCATGTGTGTTCTTTTTATAAAGGACATGGACCCACTAGAGTTCACAGCATGTGTGTTCTTTACATAAAGCACATGGATCCACTAGAGTTCATTGCATGTGTGTTCTTTTCATAAACCACATGGATCCACTAGAGTTCATTGGATGTATGTGTGTGTGTATCTGACATGGGCATACCCTGCAGGTACTCAAGCTTGGTATATACAGCCTGAGTATGTAGAGGCCCACGGTGTTGCCAAGGCCCAAATGAAGAATTCGAGTAACCTACGGACTCTCGATTACTTGAAGAACAAGAAGAAGCTAAAGATAGAAAGTTCAAAGGGGAAAACCCTAATCTGTAACCGACTCGACCTGCTACCCGAGACCTAGCCTATCTATATAAAGGCTAGGAGGGGGCGGCGAGGAGGACACACGCAACCCTAGTTTCCACAACCCTCGCTAGATTGCATCTGCGCACCATTGTAATCCTCGGTTCCTTTGATAATTCCACGAGTAGACAAGCAGGAGTAGGGACCTCTACGAGGCCTGAACCTGGATAAATCTTCGAGTCCCCTATGTGCTTGTTTGCTAGCCGATAGATGTCTCCAGCGCTATTTCCTTCTCGAAAACCCAAGTCCATAACAATGGGCATTGATGAGTTAAACCCTCGTCAATTGGCGCCATTTGTGGGAATTGGGAGTGCTAATGTTGCAGCTTCTTCGGCCCCATCAACCGCGATCTACAACTCCGCAACAGCGGAGATTCGCCAGCTCTTCGACGCATTTGACTTCACCATCCACACGCTAGCCACTCGCCCGGTTTTCGAGTATGTGGGCGACGGAATCAGGTTGGTGATCGGGAGCTTCCGCTTCCAATTTGGTCAGATGGGCACGCTTCGCATGCCTGACCAGCCGAAAATACCATCGATTGCCCCAGCATCATGGTTCCCTCCGTCGATCGGCACCCTCAGCAAACTCAATGCCCCGGCAACAGCTAGGAGTATGGACAGCGACACCAGTCGCGAATCCGATCTGGGAGATCTAGCAACTAAAGATGGAACCTACGGTTTCGGATCTGAAAGTTGCGGGAGCAGCAGCTTCCCCAACCACTTCATGTGCGCCGTCATCAACGCAGGCGACATCTCCGCCAATCGCGACAACATGGGCAACGGCGGCCACGGAGGTGACCCCCCAAACAGCGGCATACCCAACAGCAGACCACCGCCAAACGGAGGCATACCCAACGGTGGACCACCACCAAACGGCGGACCACCGCCAAACGGCGCCCCCGTCAACAATGGGGGAGCAGTCGAGCCTCCAACCATAATAAACGAGCAGACTGGCAAACGCGTTGTGATCAGGCTCAATGAACTCGAGTGGGCTTGCTGCCGCGAAGCCCTATAGGGTAACCCTCTACCCTTTGGCTCCCCGCAAGAGATGCTAATGAGCTATCATTGGCTCCTGAAGGAAGAATTCAAGCGTCAAGTGCAAACAATCATGCAACTTGAGGCGCACACAAAGGCGGCAGATGAGTCGAGTCTTCGACGTGCTGGGCTCTCCTCCCACGAAGGATCCTCCTCAAAGGGCAACGAGCACATCGCAAAAAAGAGGCGATCCCAGATGGCCCATCTCACCGAGCAATAATGCATAGAAGCTGCAAAGGTCCTCGACTTCAGCTCTATGACAGTTGACACACGGGGCAACGTGGTCCCGAAGACGCCGCAAGCTGCAGTGACGGCAGCCACCATGTACCTTCTAAACAACCAGCCGCCAGCTGGAGATCCCCGAGCCACCATGCACCGATCTATGATCGCAGGTTTGGGACTAGTTGAGGCTGCCCTCGATATAGAGCCAGCGCTAGAGCCGAAGAAAGGCTAGGCACTGGCAAAACTCTACTCCTCGCCCTCATCCAGCGACGACAGTCACGATCTGTCTCGACGTCGCCGCTCACGGCGACACGACCACGACTATGATGCGCGCGATGACCTCACGCAGCGCAAGATCGACACATCAAGGGCGCGACATGCTCGGTCGACCGACTCAGAAGAAGAAGATGTGGAGCTTTGTGGTGCTAGATGCTTCAGCAGGGCCATCAGGCAAAAACGAATGCCCAAGGGGTTTAAGCTCCCGTCGGAGAACCCGAAGTTTGACGGCCTACAGGACCCAAAGATCTAGTTGGAGGACCACATCTCCTCCGTCAGGCTCCACGGTGGAAGTCGAAGCACGGCCATGCAATGCCTACAGCTACAGCTGCAGGGCGCCGCCCGAGCCTGGCTCCACAACCTCCCACGTGGATCCATTCGTAGTTGGGAAGAGCTGGTATACAGCTTCGTGCGCAACTTCAAGGGCACATACAAATGACCCGCATCAATCGAAGAGCTGAGATGCTATCATCAAAGATCAGGCGAATCGCTGCGCTCCTACATCCAGAGATGGTCCATCATCAAGAACTCCGCAGAGAACATCTCGGAAGATCGCGCAATTGATGCATTAAACGGCGGCGTACGACGCATAGAGCTCAGGGAGGATCTGGGCCGATCAAAGCCCAAAACCATCGTCCACCTGATGGAAATCGCGAATCGCTGGGCAGATGGAGAAGATTCGGTGAAAAACCGCGTTCACTCCGATGACGAGGCAGAACTCGAGCGTAGACGCGATCGCCAAGGCAAACGGTGCATGCGCATCTACAATGACCGTGACGACGTCAATATGGTCGCGGCCGGCTACGCCGATAGACGCAATGACAACCGCAATAGCGGCTACCGTAGCGGTGGATACCGTGACTCCGGAAAAACCACGCAAGTATGGCAGCGCTGCAATCGCGATGAGGCACCTGCAACATCCATTGAAGACAAGCTGTTCGGGCCATGCACTGGAGCTCTGCCACCACCACCCGGGCCACCCCTGAATGCAGCTGCGTCGAACCAACACCACGGAGGCGAACCATACCCACGGGCCATGGGTACCATGATGATCCAAAAGGGACTTCCCTTGAATCGGGTGCAGAAGGCCATCACTCGCCAAGTCAACTTGGCCATAAACTCGCCACCATCTACCACTGAGTACCTCAGCGGAAGCGAGTCCTGCATCACCTTTGACAAGCGCGACCATCCGCCCCAAGTACCTCGCCCAGGCCATTGTCCCCTCGTACTCGAGGCGCAAATCAGAGGCTTCGACATGAGCCGCGTCTTCATGGACGGCGGAAGCGGCATCAACCTTATATTCGTGAGTACCCTGCGAGCAATGAGGATCCCTCTGACTTGCTTAGAAGCCTCAGACACAACATTCCACGACATCATCCTAGGCAAGGGCGTGTATCCCCTTGGCAAAATCAACCTCGACGTCATCTTCGGCACGCCGAAAAACTTTCGACGCGAGCGCATCGACTTCGAGGTCGTCGACTGGCCCTCGCAGTACCACTTCATCCTCAGACGCATCGCGTTCGCTAGGTTCATGGCAGTGCCACACTACACCTATCTACAGATGAAGATGCCAGGCCCTAATGGTGTCATCACAGTCAACGGGAGCTTCGAGAGATCCGACAATTGCGATAGGGAATTCAACAGAATCTCCCAGTCCTTCGGCATGCAGGAGGAACTCGCAAGAGTAAAGGAGTCAACAGACAACAGTCTGCCTCCCCTGAGCCAGCCAAGTTCACCCGACCTATCTTTTGACTCATCGGTGCACACAAAGAAAATTCAGATCCACCCAACGGATCCAACCAAGACGACCCTCATCGCCAACAACTTGAGTTCCGCATAGGAACTCGTTCTCGTCGAATTCCTCCATGAGCACTGGGAAATCTTTGCCTGGTGTCCAGCGGACATGCCAGGAGTTCCCAGGGAATTGGCCGAGCACGCACTCAATGTCAACCTAGACGCAAGGCCAGTCAAACAAACAATTCGGCGATTGTCTGAACCAAGGGCAAAGGCAGTCGGAATGGAGATAAACAGACTCCTCGATGCCAAATTTATACGCGAGATCAAGGAAAGCACTTGGCTCACCAACACGGTGCTAGTACCAAAAAAGGACACGGATATCCTGCGGATGTGCATGGACTTCACCTCTTTGAATAAGCACTGTCCAAAGGATCACTTCCCGCTACCGCGAATCGACCAGATCATCGACTCCACCGCGGGATGCGAGCGCCTCTGCTTCCTCGATGCCTACACAGGCTATAATCAAATTCGAATGAAGGAGGAAGACCAAGAAAAAACAGCGTTTACAACGCCTTTTGGTGTGTTCTGCTACAACACAATGCCCTTCGGGCTAAAGAACGCAGGGCCACCTACCAGCGGTGCATGCAGGCTTGCCTCAAGAACCAGCTAGGTCACAACATTCAAGTCTATGTCAACGACATAGTAATCAAGACCAAAGAGGAAGCCTCACTAATCGACAATTTGCGCGAAATCTTTGCCAACCTCGATTGCTACCGGATCAAGCTCAATCCTGACAAGTGCGCCTTCAGCGTACCATCTGGGCAACTACTCAGGTATCTCATCTCTGCGAGAGGGATAGAAGCGAACCCGAAGAAAATAAAGGCCATAATGGCCATGGAGAAGCCGAAAAACATAAGAGGCGTCCAGTAGCTGGCCGGGCGAATCGTGGCTCTCAGTCGATTTATCAGTCGGATGGGTGAAAAGGCACTGCCCTTCTACCAACTCCTCCGCAAAGCTGACAAGTTCGAGTGGACCAATGAGGCACAGGAAGAATTTGAAGACCTCAAGCGCCTGCTATCCACCTCGCCAGTACTGGTGACCCCACGAGAAAGGGAACCGTTGTTGCTATACATCTCCGCCACTAACCAGGTGGTACGCTCGTAGTCGAATGAGCCGAAGAAAACAAGGTCCATGGGGTACAATGCCTAGTCTACTACCTCAGCGAGGTACTTACGCCAACAAAACAGCGGTACCCGCACTACCGGAAACTAGCGTACGACGTCTTCATGACGGCTCGGCGATTACGCCACTACTTCCAGGAACACCCAATCGTGGTAGTCAACGACGCCTCGCTTGGGCACATCCTTAACAACCCCGACGCCACCGGATGAATCGCACTTTGGGGAATCGAACTGTCTCCACAAGGCATCACATATGAAAAACGCGATGCAATCAAGTCACAAGTTCTCCCTGACTTCCTCATGCACTGGATGGAAAACCAGCTCCCTGAAAAACCAGATATGTCCTACCTCTGGAAAATGCACTTCGACGGATCCAAGCGGAAGGATGGAGCTGGTGCAGGTGTCATACTGACATCGCCCCAGGGAGACAAGCTGAAATATATCCTGCGAATGCAGTTCACCGCCTCCAACAACGAAGCTGAATACGAGGCCATGCTCCACGGGATGAGGATGGCAAAAGCCTGTGGCGCCAAGAGGCTCATAATATATGGCGACTCCAAGCTAGTGGTTAACCAGACAATGCATGAGTGCGACGCACTGAACGAAAACATGATCGCCTACCGCGACCTCTATGACACACTCGAAGGAGACTTTGACGGCTGTGAGCTGCGACACATAGGTCACAAAAGCAATGAAGAGGTGGACGCACTCGCCAACATAGGCTCTACATGCGCCCCCATACCGCCTGGGGTATTTCTCGAGCGCATCTGCGAATGCTCCATCAAGCCAAAGGCCGCAGAGAAGAAAACAAGCGCAGCAACGGACTCGGGGGCTACGCCACCCAATGAGCCAATGGCACTCGATGACTTGGAGCTGGACTCAACCGTACATCACGTACCTTCTCAGCAAGAGATTACCGGACGATCCGACTGATGCACGGCACATCGCGCGGCGATCCAAGGCATTCGCCGTTATCAACGGCGAACTATACAAGCATAGCATCACAGGAGTGCTCCAATGATGCGTATCCATGGCCGATGGAAGAGCTGTTCTCCTCGACATCCATGAGGGGACCTGCGGGCACCACGCCAGCAGTCGCGCCCTCGTCGCTAAAGCTCTACGAGCTGGATTCTACTGTCCTACGGCCATGTACGACGTCAAGGATATCGTCTAGAAATGCAACGCGTGCTAGCAATTCGTGGACAAGCTGCACGCACCTGGCACAGAGCTCCGGCCAATTCCATTGGCCTGGCCCTTCGTGCAATGGGGCCTCGACATGGTCGGCAAACTCCCAAAGTCCTCACGAGGAGGCTATGTCTACCTCCTAGTCGCAGTCAACAAATTCACCAAGTGGATAGAGGCCATTCCAGTGACAAATTAATCAGGGCACAGCGCAGTCAAGTTCTTCGAGTCCATCGTCTACCGCTTCGGAGTGCCACACAACATCATCACAGACAATGGGATGAACTTCACATCCAAAGAGTTCCAAGAATTCTGCGAGAATCTAGGAATCAACGTCAGCTATGCCTCGGTAGCACATCCATAGACCAACGGTGAGGTCAAAAAAGCTAATGGGCTCGCCTGCGGCGGCATCAAGAAGCGACTCCTTCGGCCACTGGAACAAACCGCGGGTTGCTGGCCAGACGAACTACAATCAGTACTCTAGAGCCTACGCACAACTCCAAACATTGCTACAGGGTACACCATGTTCTTCATGGTGCACGGGGCCGAAGTGGTGCTACCCGCCGAAGTACGATACAAAGCACCGCGTGTGGTCGCTTACAGCGAGCAGGAATCAACTCTCGCACTCGAAGACTCCGTAGACCTCCTTGATGAGGCAAGGGAAATTGCCGCGGAGAGATCAACGATCTACCAGCAGAACATGTGCAACTACCACAGCAGGAGGCTATGCCCCAGATCCTTCGTCGAAGGCGACCTGGTACTGTGACTGAAGCAGCAAGGGAGTCTCAAGCTCGAGTCCCCCTGGGAAGGACCATACGTGATTACAGAAGTAATCCCAGGTGGCGCATATCGCCTTCAAGATTTAGAGACAGGAGTCGCATACTCCAACCCGTAGAACGTCGTGCAGTTGCGACACTTCTACCCTTAGTCGCTTTTTACTTTTACGTTACAAATAAGGCTACTCAGCCAAGGCTACTTAGCCACACATTGTACTTCGTACTACCCCGGAAATAAATAAAGCTAAGTGCTGTAGCATCCCAATTGTCTAACAATTGCAATGCTACTAGCCTAGTCTAGATATATGCTACTTTCTACATATAATTGTTGCATCATAATTATATCATGCTCATGTCATCATGCCACCTTGCATTTGAACATCATATAAAACCCTCTTTCTTTGGTTCTTCTCTCATATGCATTATTAATTGTATTTGCCTCTTGATATTGTATTTGGTTATTGATATATTGTTTAATGCCCAAATTGAGTTGGGGGCATATCTTTTATTCAACTCCATCACTTTTCTTTTCACCACCTTCTAATTCCACCATTCCAATTACCATGGGCTTTTATTTTCCTTTGGTATTGATCTAGCTCATGGGAGATAGGATGGATCAAATTCTATATTTTCCTTTGCTTGGCCCTTATTCCACTTCTTGTGAATGCTTAAGAATAATGCCATATTAATATTATTGTTTTCACAAAATAAAACATGGCAATATTATTTTGCAAGGGCCATGCAAGTGTACCACCACCTTTAGCCCATTTGATTCCTCTTGGTTTTATTGGATCTTTTCTTTGTGGATCATCTCCATCCCTTCCCACCATCCCCATATTCTCATCAACATCTTTTCTTTTAATTATCTCCGTGCATGAATCAAATGAGGGCATCTTCCCATACATCTTGTTCTTTCTCTTTTTCTTGGCTACTCCTCCACCTCATCTCATGATAATTCAAGCCCTCATGTTTCTCCTTTTTGAATTGACCTTATCAACATGTATAAAAACCTAAACAACTAATTAAAAAAACCCTAGCCTAGTTAGCCTCTAATTCTATCTAAACCTAGATCTAAACTAAAACCCTCAATCTCACCTCTCTCACCTCTCTCCTCTCACCATGCCTATGGCCCCTCTCCCTGCCATGCATGGCTCACCTCAGCTCACCCTAACCCTCTCTCTCTAACCCTAACCCGAGACCACCTCTCCTAACCCTAGCCATAGCTAACCCGAGCCCCTCTCCTCTCTCTTTTCTCTCTACCGCCGTGCCAGCCCCACCCAGATGCCCCACACACCGTCCCCACCTGGCAGCCCTACCTGCCCTACCCTGGCTGCCCCAGGTCGAGCCCCAGCTCGACCACGTGATCAGGGAGAAGGAGGAAAGGGCTGAAGCCACTTTATCTCTGCCGTGCCTACACGCCACCTTCCTCCCCTTCGCTTTTCCCTCCTCCCACACGTCTCCTGGCTCGCCAGATCTGCCCCAGGGTTGCTGCCTTTCCCTCCTTCCTCTCCACCAGCGATGACTCCCTCTCGCCAGCACCGCCAACACCGCCGTCCACCTCTCGTTCCTGCCGCCGAGCTCGTCGTGGAAGAGGTCGAGGAGATCAAGGAGGGCCCACTGCTTCACCCTGGACGCACCAGCGAGGAGGAGGAACCCCACGTCGGCCGCAGCACCGCGTCGGTGCTGAAACCCTAATTCTGTCGGCCGCCAGCCTCGTCGTCGCTCCGCCGCTCCCCAAGCCGATCCAACGCCACCGACAACTTCGCGGTGAGCCACCGGACCCCCCTGACATCCTCTCCTCGTCTTGCTCTTCCTATACGCACGGGTCCAGCCGTCGAACGCTCTCAGCGCACCACCGTTCGCGTGCGTTTCCCGTCGATGCGCTGCAGATGCTACACCTGGCCACGCCGCAGAAGCACAGCACCAACCCCACCTAGCCGCGCTGGTTTCCGCCTCCGTGCGCACGCGCGGGGTCGCGAGTTCGATCCCCAACTCGCTGCGCCGCGCGCTGATTTCCCGTCAGACCGAGGTGAAAGAAGAATAGTGCGGGCCGTGGTCGATTTTCAAATAGCCCCCTCTTTTTAACTCTCGCTCAACCCGAGGTCCATCCTACCCCACCTGTCAGCCGCCGTGATCATCTTTCAGAAAACCCCCCAGTCTGTTATTCCCTAAACCCGCGGTCTAGCCTACCCCCTCCTATCAGCCTCTGCGGGATCACCCACTGTCACGTGGGCCTGTAGCCATCAGACCCACCTGTCACCCTCAGTGGCTAGGTAGCGCCGCGGTGAGAAAAACATTCCCTGCACGCTGTGTGGCCCAGTCAGCCGCTGGCCCACCCGTCAGTGAATGTGGCTGGGTCGAGCTGGGTGACAAAAGTTTTTCCTGTTGCCTGTTTCATTTAAACCTTTTTCAAAATTGATTTAAATTCAAATTCAAGTCAGATTTAAATAAATTTTAAAATACAAATCCAAATAATACAAATGATATATGTTTTGGAATTAGAAAAATGCGAGGAATTCAAATATGACATTCAAAATATTGTTTGAGCACTTTAAAATTTCGAGATGATTAAATTACAATAAAATGCCCTTTTTCTTAATAAATTAATAACTTCAATTTTATAACTCCAAATTTGACAAATAATATGTCTAAATCGATCAGCGCGACGAGCCCGTTCTATCTATGCATTCCTTGTTCTGATTTGAAGCATGCATCATGTCATTATTAGAAATCTGAACTGTTTATGACAATAAAACTTGGTTAAATAAATAATAAAATGCTTTATTTCTTGTATCCACACCTCACCTTTGCCATGCTACTTTAATGCCATGTAAATTGTGCATCATTAATCATGGCATGGTTGTTTGCTTGTCGCATTTTAATTCATATGCTTGTGCACTTTATTTATGTTGGCCCTTGTTTGTTTGGTTCTTCTTCGAATAGACGCCCAATAGGAGAATTACCAGGAATCACAGGAGTACTACCCAGATCCATCTCTCGCTTCAACTGAGCTGTCAGGCAAGCACTACCACATGCTTGCATACATACAGTACCTATTGCCTCTATCTTATTCTTGCATCATTGAGTCGCGATTGCATTAAATTGAATCCCAAGTACTGCATAGCCTTTATTTTTAAACCCCACCGAAGCTTGTTCCTCCATCCCATGAGCCATTACTATAGGAGTTGTTTGAGCCATGCGAGTCGTAGAAAAGCATGAGTAGGGTATGTGAGTGTCTGATGAACAATGAGGTACCTAAACAACATAACCGAGTAGTAATGGGCTAACTAATGAAAGAGGCACCGGTGAGCAATATCTGCTATTTGGTTTTTCATGCTCACTTGTGTCCCGTAGGACCCCGAGTACTTGATTCCTGTTCCTTGTTTATTCGCACTATCCACATCCGGGAGGCCTTATGGACCCCCCTGAGCCAGAGCTTGATTCATTCTTATTTCTTGGGGCCACGATTAGTTTGAGGCTTTATTACTATCCTGTACTTATGCCATGTTACTTCTTTATTTAAGATTGTGCGAGGAGCACCTGTACTGTTTTGGATCGCGCCATGTTTTCGCGGTATCGACAAGCCCAGTCACATTTTCGGGTTCCCAGTCGTTTACAGCCGTCGTCGCAAACCTTGGGTCCGTCTCGGAGCCGGCCAACTTCGTTGCGGGTAGCTTATTGGGGTGGCCCCCTGAAACATTTCTAAATCCTGTGATCGCTTTGTCGTGAATGCCTCGTTGGGTTTTGATTTGGTTTTTCCGAGGTTGATCGAGTGTGTGTTGCTATTCGTGCACCCCTGCAGGGTAAATCTTTCTGAAAGCCGTGTCCGCGGTTATGGACGACTTGGAGCACAGTTTCTCGATCATAGACAAGTATAACTAAAGTACCGCTTTTAAATTGACTAAGTACTTGACTAGTAAATAGTGCAATCCTCATGGAATGGTTAATAAAACTACCAACGGATGATGGGGGTTGTTCGTCCGCTTCCTCGTTGGCAAGCGAGGAGGAGGATGGATCTGTTAATTATACTGTTATAACTGTTGTTCTTAATTCACGGACATCCGTCTATCATTGGTTAGGCGGATGGTTAGCGAGTATCTATAGACTTGTTAGTTATTATCTTTTGCTGCAATTGCGTCACCCCAGGTTGTGTCCCCTTTAGTGGCATAAAGACTTGCTGAGTACCCCTAGGGTCTCACACGATAATTGTTTGATTCAGATGAACAGGTGTATTCGCAAGATGGATACTGGGTGGAAGAGACAGATGATGTTGGCAACGATCATTCGGTGTAGAGATTCCGGGAACGGGGATCCGTGAGATCTGTGGGCGGGATGTGTTTATTTATGGGGCATCTTATGCCGATTTGCTTCTCATCCGTACTCGGATCTTGTTTTCCGCTTCCGCCTGATACTCTGATGTTTGTTGTATGAGGAGCTATCCTAAATTATTATCTCTATCTAGGATATTTGAATCTTGCCGTATGGCATTGCAATATTTCTATTTCTTTTAGATGGAATGGCTCTGAGGACTGTTGTATGTGGCTTGCATACATACTCATTTGTGTATGTAGTTGATCCCTTCGCCTGCCGATTACGCCGCTCATTCTTGTCCCGAGGTTCTTAAAGTGGTTAGGATGGCCGAAAGGTCTACCGTGAGTGGCCCTGGGCCCCACCGTACTATTTTAACCACTTTCGTTCATCCAGGCATGTAACTAAGAGCGTAATTCACCGAGGTAGTTACAAGTGCCCCGAAACTCTATGTTTTTCTTTCATTTCTCGCAAAATTATCCACTCGGGGGCTGCGCCACCCTGTACACATCTGTTCTACGAACCCAAACGCGATATACTGAGTAGCTGGCACACCAATCGAAACCCTTGACAAAACATCAACCCAGTTGCAACGCACCTGACAGGTTGATAAGGGACTGAGATAAACACAAAGCCAGGCTAACGAAAAGGAATCGCATGGTGCAACGCACTCACAAAACATACACGCTAACAAGCTCTTTTATACATCATCGTCAATCAATTATAGACAGCATATATACGAACTTTACAACATTGGTACAACTATGTGCAGGATACAGACTAAACTACTGTTGCAGCAAGAGAACATTGGTCTGCTCCTCGAAGAAATCAACGATCTCCTCTGCCGGGCGGTCCACTGCCTGATAGTGCGGCACCATGTTCCAAGAAGAACCCGCTGGAGGCGCAGGTGGCCTAGCCGCAATTGCTGCAACGTCCACATCAGGCCTATGCAATCGCACCAGTGATAGAGCAGCTTTGGCGCCAGCCACTAATTGTTGCCTCACACACTTGCAGACCGCACTCAAATCCTAGAATCTAGCGAGAAGGGCCAGCAGGCTCGATGGAACGGTGTCCAGCGGGAACATCGTCTAGTAAATATTCTTCAAGCATGACTGCGACTTCTTCAAGAAATGAAGCACTTGCGATGCACGATCCTGCAGGGTCGCCAACGCGATTGCACGATCATGATCTACCCAAAAGTACCCACTCGCCTGAAGCTGCTCTTGGGTCAAGTCATTCATACGAATGGCAATTCGATCCTTCTCATCCTGCGGATGGCGCGCGCTGACAACTATACAAGGCAAAGGCAAACTATGAGGACAACGAACTACTGTGAGTGGCTACAAGGAAACGACAGGAGGGAAGAAGACTGACATTTGAACTGGTCGCCCAACTGCGTCACCTCCCCTAGCAGATACTGCTCTCGGGCGACGGCTTTTTCCGCTTTTGACTTCCATACGTCCGCATTTCCATGGAGTATGGGAAATTCACGCTCCAATTTCTTCACGTGGTCACGGAGTCGCGAGCATAGAGAAAGCTCATCCACCTTTGAACACGGTGGTGCCAAAGTGTCATCAAGGGGCGGCGAATCCTGAGGCTCCCTCAAAGGATCACTCGACGTGCCCTACCACAGGTCAAGCAAGAGAAAATAAGAAGACTAAGACAAGGCATAAACAAAAGATTCGAGTGCATTCAAGATTAACAAAGGTATTAGCAGATACACTTGCCAACAGGCATGTTCTTGACGAAAGACATTATCTATTTAACTATTACAAGTTGCAACTACTGAGGGGCGACTGGCTTTTCTGATTTTGACTTCGGTTTCGGGGGCCTCATCGAGTCTGTGGCAGTATCAGATGCCACAGACTTCCCGCCGGCCCCTGACGTTGCAGCCCTCGCAGCTTTCTTGGTGCGCTGAAGCTCCTCAAAGTACTTTGCAACTATATTGATCAGCTGCGGGCCATACTTGCCACAAGCAGATGCGAAGGGAGCAAAGACTACCTGCCGGCCATCAGCGCCGACAGACATCGCCTTGGAGACCACCGCAGGATCAACTTCGACTCCATGGGCTTGCACCATGGCGAGTGACATCGAAGCGCCTGCCGCACGGAGCGATTTCTTGAAGCTTGCAGGGACGCCCCCGGCAAGAGACTCCACCAGCTCGTCCATGTTCTCGATCAGCTCAGCCTTGGGCGCCAGCTCTACTCGGAGGCGACTGAGCACGCCCTTGGCCTTGGAGAGCATCTCTTGAGCGGCGGCACTACGGTCCTCGACTGCTGAAAGAGCACCCGCCAAGATATCGTCACGGCGGAGGGCCTGAGGGTCGAAGCTCAAATCGCTAGCATCTGTACAGAACCCACACATGGGCACGAAAGTCAGCACTAACGACAAATTCGAACAAAGAACAATAATGATATCCAGACAAGGTACCTGAGAGAGCCTTGGCAATAGAGAAAAGCTGCTCCTCGAACAACTTCTCCCTAGCCGCGACGGAGGCACACAGATCCTCCTCGTGTTTCCGCGACTCGTCATGCACTGCGATTGCCTCATCGCGGCTCTTTACCGCTGTGGCAAGCGCCTTTTCAAGGGAAGCAGCATCACGGAGGAGTGCATTATGCTTAGCTGCAAAACAAACAAAGATAGGTTATCAGTTGAATATATCACAAGGAGGACGAAGAAAAAGCAAGACACTTACTTTCAACTACGCGATGGCGAGTATCCAGCATTGCATGATGGCGACCCATCGCAAGAACTTGCTCCGCTAAGCGAGCAGCTTCCTTCACAATAAGCTGCGACAGGAAAAAACAGCAAAGGATAAGCAAGATGATAGAAGATGGTACATTCGACTGTAAAAATAGAGGAAACAAAATACCACACTTACATGATCCTCCAAAGACTCTGAAGCCGATGGATTCGCAGTCGTCCGGATAACCATCTGGTGCTCCACATCATGCGGAGAACTCGATGAATTATGGCCGGAGTGGGCCGCCAATGGAGGAGAAGGAGTGCGCTCAACCACTTTCTTGGCTTTGGAGGTCACGACTCCAGACTCTTTCAAAAATTGTACGTCGTCATAAGATGACGACGCTTGTTGGCTACAAAACAAAACCAATATCAAGAAAAGGCAACCCCAAAGAAGAACCAAAAGGTAAGACTCGAATACTTACCAATCAAACTTATCAAAGTCGAAGGTTTGATCCCCCGACTTTGACGACGATTCCTTCGGCAGCCGCATCTTCTTGCGAGAGGATGGCGCCATGGCACTCACAGGAACGGTAGGGATCGGCGACTCTGCACCAACACCTGCACCTTCCGAAGTCGAAGGAGACGACACATCTGAATCCTCGCTGCGCGAATGCGTGCGAGTATCCGGACTACTCGACTCGGGGGTTTCCTCCTCCACATCAGATGGGACGGTCGACTCCGACTCATCCTCTTCCAAGGCTTCACGAGGAATAACCCCCTCGGGAAGAGGAGGCATACAGGGCGACACCGCGCAATCCTGCATACAAAAATAATTTAGCACAAAGTCAAGAAACAGCAAAGAAGAAATCGACAAACAAAGCTACTACATAGCACAACTGTACCTCAGGAGGAGGGTTAGCAGCATCGAACGGAGGAACAACTGGTTCACTGGGGGCACATCCTTGACGGTGTACTTGGTGACCAGTCGCACCCTTTTGTCTACCTCACTCGCGGACATGCCATCGGCAGATACGCGAGTGACATCGTCCGTGCCAGCCCACTGGAACATGGGGTGGACTCTGGCCTGCAGGGGTTGGACGCGACGGCGTAGCCATGTGCGAATGAGGGCGCAACCTCCCTCCTCTTTTCCCATGCGCCTCCTCTTGAACGGCGTCGCGGGGTCAAAGGGCGCGAGTCCGTAGTGTTCTTCGGCGGCCTTCTGGTCGCGGACGTAGAACCACTTGTCCCTCCACCCTTGGACGGACATCATCAGCTTGATGTCGAAATACGTGGCAGACGGATCAACATGGATACCACAGCCGCCTACATCATAGACTCCGGAGCCAGACGCCGATTGGCGCTTCAACTTGAATAGGCGCTTGAAGAGGCCGATGTGCGGCTCAATTCCGAGCTAGCACTCGCAAAGGGTAATGTAGCAAGCTACATGGAGGATGGAGTTTGGGGACAGCTGATGGAGCTGGAGCCCGTAAAAGCAGAGAAGACCCCTGAAGAAAGGATGCAGGGGCAACGAAAGACCACGGATGATGAACGCTAAGAACATCACCCGAAAGCCGGCAGGAGGAGAGGGGATTACCTCGCTACCAGGGACGCGCGCGTCCACGACTGCAGAATACAAAACTCCGTCCTAGCGTAGCAGCCGAAGCTCAGAAGACTTTATCACGGACGCGTGCCACGCGCCATTGGTGACGCGAGTGCCCGTGTCCTTCTTCTTTCCGGCGGCGGCGGTGCTGGTGCCCGCAGCGGCGGAGCAACCCTTATTCTTCATGGCAGACGCGGCAGCAGCAGAATCGGCCGCAGCACCTCCCTTCTTCTTCCTCATTCTGTGGCGGCAGTGTGACCGGAGGAAGTAGTTGGGAAATATGTGGAGCTGGTCCAGCGCCACGAAGGAAAGGAGCGCAAAGAAGCAGAGAAGCAGCGGCAATGGTGACGGAGGCAAAGGAAGAAAGGAAGCAATGTGAATTTTACCGTCGCCGCATCGCAACTTAACCCCCTGGAAGATGCAATCCAACAGCTAAGAAAAACCCTATCAGACGCGTGGCGTTCATCGTGCTCGACACATGGAGGACCTGATGCGTGAACCGTCCCCCACTACCCCCATTACGCGTGGAAATCAAGGAGGCGTAGTTAAAACAAAGATTATGCATGTCCGGTCAAATCAGAGTTAGAAAATGGGACCCACCGCTTGTCACGTCCCGTCAAACTCGCTCACGCGGGCAACTGAGGTCATGGATCGGCAGCACTAACGTCATCAAAAACTACGCAGCAGAAGACTTCGACTACTTTAGTCCTTGCTAGAGTCTTCGACTCCACCAAGCATTTGGGGGCTACTCCCATAGGGAGCGCTGGTCGCGCACCCTACGATTTTTTCTTCTTCTTTTTATGGGAACATGGACAATCAAAGCAAACCCAACCATTCGAAGCACAATTCGACTATGGACGTGGGTTACTCCCATAGGGAGAGCCGGAAACAAATTCGACTGAAACAAACAAACAAAAGACGACAGCAGTCATGAAATTTCTTTAGTCCTTGCCTGAGTCTTCGACTCAACCAGGCACTCGGGGGCTACTCCCATAGGGAGCGCTGGTCGCGCACCCTCTAATTATTTGTACAGTATACTATGTGTTGATGACATCCACACTCAAATATGATGGCGACACCGCCTCATGACATTGCTCTACAAAGAGATTGCATCTCCTGGGTCACCCGAATAATCTCCGTGATGATGAATTTCGGATGCCGCGCTTACAGTGTGAAGATAAGACCTGAATAAGGCCTGGCAACGCATTTTCTGCGCACTACCAGAAATATACACGTGCCAACAGGTACGATGAACATGCCTTGACGGACGTGTCGAGTGCTCACACCCATATACTGGAATTCGACTCCTATAAGACCTCCATGGCTTGAGTCGAATTACACCAGCACTTTTCCAGATTCGAGACCGGGGACTCGAGTTCGAGTAGATGGCGTTGTTTTACCCTAAGGTAGTTAACTGGTGCGGATACATCAGTTAAATCAGGCACGCACATCAACAATCACTATGACACAAACAGAACAGTCGAAAAACATACTCAGTCATGCAATCGAAAGGATGCATAAAGTCTCTAATCGAATCTACGATTCCACCGGACACTCGGGGGCTACTGACATGGTCATACCCTGCAGGCACTTGAGCTTGGTATATACGGCCTGAGTACGTAGAGGCCCACGGTGTCACCAAGGCCCAAATGAAGAATTCGAGTAACCTACGGACTCTCGATTACTTGAAAAACAAGAAGAAGCTAAAGATAGAAAGTTCAAAGGGGAAAACCCTAACCTATAACCGACTTGACCTACTACCCGAGACCTAGCCTATCTATATAAAGGCTAGGAGGGGGCTGCGAGGAGGACACACACAACCCTAGTTTCCACAACCCTCACTAGATTGCATCTGCGCACCATTGTAATCATCGATTCCTTTGATAATTCCACGAGCAGACAAGCAGGAGTAGGGACCTCTACGAGGCCTGAACCTGGGTAAATCTTCGAGTCCCATGTGTGCTTGTTTGCTAGCCGATAGATGTCTCCAGCGCTCCCTCCTTCTCCAAAACCCAAGTCCATAACAATGGCCATTATTGAGTTAAACCCTCGTCAGTATCAGTGTCCATCATTGTGGTTTTATGAAAAGAACACATGTAGTGATGCCACTCTAGCATGTGGTGTACAACCATGTCCAGGAACCCTGGCAGCATGCTAGGATTCAACTGCAGCATGCATTCTACCACCAGCTTGAAAGATGTTGCATCACCACACCTCATTGGATGTGTTTCTGTGTTTGTTAGTCTGCACCATTGTGGTTTTAGGAAAAGAACCCACACAATGGTGCCACCATAGCATGCGTGTTCTTTTTATAAAGCACATGGATCCACTAGAGTTCACATCATGTGTGTTCTTTTCATAAAGCACATGGATCCACTAGAATTTATTGCATGTGTGTTCTTTTCATAAACCACATGGATCCACTAGAGTTCATTGGATGTATGTGTGTGTGTGTATCAGTGTGCATCATTATGGTTTTAGGAAAAGAACACATGTAGTGATGCCAATCCAGCATGTGGTGTACAACCATGTCCAGGAACCCTGGCAGCATGTTGGGATTCAACTGCAGCATGCATTCTACCACCAGCTTGAAAGATGCTGCATCACCTAACCTCATTGGATGTGTGTGTGTCACTGTGCACCATTGTGGTTTTAGGAAAAGGAAACATGCAGTGGTGCCACCATAGCATGTGTGTTCTTTTCATAAAGCACATGGATCCACTAGAGTTTATTGCATGCGTATTCTTTTCATAAAGCACATGGATCCACTAGAGTACATTGCATGTGTGTTCTTTTCATAAACCACATGGATCCACTAGAGTTCATTGCATGTGTGTTCGTTTCATAAACCACATGGATCCACTAAAGTTCATTGGATGTGTGTGTGTATTAGTGTGCAACATTGTGGTTTTAGGAAAAGAACACATGCAGTGATGCCACTCCAGCATGTGGTGTCCAACCATGTCCAGGAACCTTAGCAGTATGCTGGGATTCAACTACAGCATGTATTCTACCACTAGCTTGAAAGAAGCTGCAACACCACACCTCATTGGATGTGTGTGTGTGTGACGGTGTGCACCATTGAGGTTTTAGTAAAAGAACACATGTAGTGGTTCCACCACAGCAAGTGTGCTTTTCATAAAGCACATGGATCCACTAGAGTTCACAACATGTGTGTTCTTTTAATAAAGCATATGGATCCACTAGAGTTCATTGCATGTGTGTTCTTTTCATAAACCACATGGATTCACTAGAGTTCATTGGATGTGTGTGTATCAGTGTGTGCATCATTGTGGTTTAAGTAAAATAACACGTGGAGTGATGCGTCTCCAGCATGTGGTGTACAACCATGTCTAGGAACTCTTTGCAGCATGCTGCGATTCAACTACAGCATGCATTCTACCACCAGCTTGAAAGATTCTACATCACCACACCTCATTGGATGTGTCTGTGTGTGTGTCAGTGTGCACCATTGTGGGTTTAGGAAAAGAACAAATGTAATAGTGCCACCACAACATGTGTGTTCTTTTCATAAAGCACATGGATCCACTAGAGTTCATTGCATGTGTGTTCTTTTCATAAAGCACATGGATCAACTAGATTTCATTGCATGTGTGTTCTTTTCATAAACCACATGGATCCACTAGAGTTCATTGCATGTGTGTTCTTTTCATAAACCACATGGATCAACTAGAGTTCATTAGATTGATGTGTGTGTATTAGTGTGCATCATTATGGTTTTAGGAAAAGAACACATGAAGTGGTGCCACTCCAGTATGTGGTGTCCAACCATGTCCAGGAACCCTAGCAGCATGCTGGGATTCAACTATAGCATGCATTCTATTCACCAGCTTGAAAGATACTGCATCACCACACCTCATTGGATGTGTTTCTGTGTCAATGTGCACCATTGTTGTTTTAGGAAAAGAACACAGGCAGTGGAGCCACCACATCATGTGTGTTCTTTTCATAAAGCACATGGATCCACTAGAGTTCACAGCATGTGTGTTCTTTTCATAAAGGACATGGATCCACTAGAGTTCATTACATGTGTGTTCTTTTCATAAACCACATGGATCCACTAGAGTTCATTGGATGTGTGTGTGTATCAGTGTGCATAATTGTGGTTTTAGGAAAAGAACACATGTAGTGATGCCACTCCAGCATGTGGTGTCATACCATGTCCAGGAACCTTGGCACCATGCTGGGATTCAACTATAGCATGCATTCTACCACCAGTTTGAAAGATGGTGCATCACCATACCTCATTGGATGTGTGTGTGTGTGTGTCAGTGTGCACCATTGTGGTTTTAGGAAAAGAACACATGTAGTAGTGCCACCACAGGATGTGTGTTCTTTTCATAAAGCACATGGATGCACTAGAGTTCACAACATGTGTGTTCTTTTCATAAACCACATGGATCCACTAGAGTTCATTGCATGTGTGTTCTTTTCATAAACCACATGGATCCACTAGAGTTCATTGGATGTGTGTGTATATAAGTGTGCATCATTGTGGTTTTAGGAAAAGAACACATGTAGTGATGCCACTCCAGCATGTGGTGTCCAACCATGTCTAGGAACCTTGGGACCATGCTGGGATTCAACTGCAGCATGCATTCTATTACCAGTTTGAAAGATGCTGCATCACCACACCTCATTGGATGTGTGTGTGTGTCAGTGTGCACCATTGTGGTTTTAGGAAAAGAGAACATGGAGTGGTGCCACCATAGCATGTGTGTTCTTTTCATAAAGCACATGGATCCGAGAGAGTTCACAACATGTGTGTTCTTTTCATAAAGCACATGGATCCACTAGAGTTCACAACATGTGTGTTCTTTTAATAAAGCATATGGATCCACTAGAGTTCATTGCATGTGTGTTCTTTTCATAAACTACATGGATCCACTAGAGTTCATTGGATGTGTGTGTATCAGTGTGTGCATCATTGTGGTTTAAGTAAAAGAACACATGGAGTGATGCGTCTCCAGCATGTGGTGTCCAACCATGTCTAGGAAATCTTTGCAGCATGCTGCGATTCAACTGCAGCATGCATTCTACCACCAGCTTGAAAGATTCTGCATCACCACACCTCATTGGATGTGTGTGTGTATCAGTGTGCACCATTGTGGTTTTAGGAAAAGAACACATGCAGTGGTGCCACCACAACATGTGTGTTCTTTTCATAAAGCACATGGATCCACTAGAGTTCATTGCATGTGTGTTCTTTTCATAAAGCACATGGATCCACTAGATTTCATTGCACGTGTGTTCTTTTCATAAACCACATGGATCCACTAGAGTTCATTGCATGTGTGTTCTTTTCATAAACCACATGGATCCACTAGAGTTCATTAGATTTATGTGTGTGTATTAGTGTGCATCATTATGGTTTTAGGAAAAGAACACATGAAGTGATGCCACTCCAGTATGTGATGTCCAACCATGTCCAGGAACCCTAGCAGCATGCTGGGATTCAACTATAGCATGCATTCTATCACCAGCTTGAAAGATACTGCATCACCACACCTCATTAGATGTGTGTCTGTGTCAGTGTGCACCATTGTGGTTTTAGGAAAAGAACACAAGCAGTGGATCCACCACATCATGTGTGTTCTTTTCATAAAGCACATGGATCCACTAGAGTTCATAGCATGTGTGTTCTTTTCATAAAGGACATGGATCCACTAGAGTTCATTGCATGTGTGTTCTTTTAATAAACCACATGGATCCACTAGAGTTCATTGGATGTGTGTGTGTATCAGTGTGCATAATTGTGGTTTTAGGAAAAGAACACATGTAGTGATGCCACTCCAGCATGTGGTGTCCAACCATGTCCAGGAACCTTGGCACCATGCTGGGATTCAACTATAGCATGCATTCTACCACCAGTTTGAAAGATGTTGCATCACCATACCTCATTGGATGTGTGTGTGTGTCAGTGTGCACCATTGTGGTTTTAGGAAAATAACACATGTAGTAGTGGCACCACAGGGTGTGTGTTCTTTTCATAAAGCACATGGATGCACTAGAGTTCACAACATGTGTGTTCTTTTCATAAACCACATGGATCCACTAGAGTTCATTGCATCTGTGTTATTTTCATAAAGCACATGGATCCGTTAGAGTTCATTGCATTGTGTTCTTTTCATAAACCACATGAATCCACTAGAGTTCATTGCATGTGTGTTCTTTTCATAAACCACATGGATCCACTAGAGTTCATTGGATGTGTGGGTGTATATAAGTGTGCATCATTGTGGTTTTAGGAAAAGAACACATGTAGTGATGCCACTCCAGCATGTGGTCTCCAACCATGTCTAGGAACCTTGGCACCATGCTGGGATTCAACTACAGCATGCATTCTACCACCAGTTTGAAAGATGCTGCATCACCACACCTCATTGGATGTGTGTGTGTGTTAGTGTGCACCATTGTGGTTTTAGGAAAAGAACACACGGAGTGGTGTCACCATAGCATGTGTGTTCTTTTCATAAAGCACATGGATCCACTAGAGTTCACAACATGTGTGTTCTTCTCATAAACTACATGGATCCACTAGAGATCATTGCATGTGTTTTCTTTTCATAAACCACATGGATCCACTAGAGTTCATTGCATGTGTGTTCTTTAAGTAAACCACATGGATCCACTAGAGTTCATTGGCTGTCTGTCTATGTGTGTATCAGTGTGCATCATTGTGGTTTTAGGAAAAGAACACATGAAGTGATGCCACTCCAGCAGGTGGTGTCCAACCATGTCTAGTACCCTAGCAGCATGATGGGATTCAACTTCAGCATGCATTCCACCACCAGCTTGAAAGATGCTGCATCACCACACCTCATTGGATCTATGTGTGTTTGTCAGTCTGCACCATTGTGGTTTTAGAAAAAGAACCCATGCGGTGGTGCCACCACAGCATGTGTGTTCTTTTTATAAAGCACATGGACCCACTAGAGTTCACAGCATGTGTGTTCTTTTCATAAAGCACATGGATCGAGTAGAGTTCAATGCATGTGTGTTCTTTTCATAAACCACATGGATCCACAAGAGTTCATTGGATGTATGTGTGTGTATCAGTGTGCATCATTGTGGTTTTATGAAAAGAACACATGTAGTCATGCCACTCCAGCATGTGGTGTACAACCATGTCCAGGAACCCTGGCAGCATACTGGGATTCAACTGCAGCATGCATTCTACCACCAGCTTGAAAGATGCTGCATCACCTAACGTCATTGGATGTGTGTGTGTCACTATGCACCATTCTGGTTTTAGGAAAAGGACACATGCAGTGGTGCCACCATAGCATGTGTGTTCTTTTCATAAAGCACATGGATCCACTAGAGTTTATTGCATGTGTGTTCTTTTCGTAAAGCACATGGATCCACTCGAGTACATTGCATGTGTGTTCTTTTCATAAACCACATGGATCCGCTAGAGTTCATTGCATGTGTGTTCTTTTCATAAACCACGTGGATCCACTAGAGTTGATTGGATGTGTGTGTGTATTAGTGTGCATCATTGTGGTTTTAGGAAAAGAACACATGCAATGATACCACTCCAGCATGTGGTGTCCAACCATGTCCGAGAACCTTGGCAGCATGCTGGGATTCATTAGCATGTATTCTACCACTAGCTTGAAAGAAGCTGCATCACCACACCTCATTGGATGCTTGTGTGTGTCAGTGTGCACCATTGTGGTTTTAGGAAAAGAACACATGTAGTGGTTCCACCACAACATGTGTGTTCTTTTCATAAAGCACATGGATCCACTAGAGTTCACAACATGTGTGCTCTTTTCATAAAGCACATGGATCCACTAGAGTTCATTGCATGTGAGTTCTTTTCATAATCCACATGGATCCACAAGAGTTCATTGGATGTGTGTGTATCAGTGTGTGTTTCATTGTGGTTTAAGTAAAAGAACACATGTAGTGATGCGTATCCAGCATGTGGTGTCCAACCATGTCTAGGAACCCTGGCAGCATGCTGCGATTCAACTGCAGCATGCATTCTACCACCAGCTTGAAAGATTCTACATCACCACACCTCATTGGATGTGTGTGTGTGTGTGTCAGTGTGCACCATTCTGGATTTACGAAAAGAACACATGCAGTGGTGCCACCACAACATGTGTGTTCTTTTCATAAAGCACATGGATCCTCTAGAGTTCATTGCATGTGTGTTCTTTTCATAAAGCACATGGATCTACTAGAGTTCAATGGATTTAGGTGTGTGTATTAGTGTGCATCATTACGGTTTTAGGAAAAGAACACATGAAGTGATGCCACTCTAGTATATGGTGTCCAACCATGTCTAGGAACCCTGGCAGCATGCTGGGATTCAACTACAGCATGCATTCTATCACCAGCTTGAAAGATATTGCATCACCACACCTCATTGGATGTGTGTGTGTCAGTGTGCACTATTGTGGTTTTAGGAAAAGAACACATGCAGTGGTGCCACCACAACATGTGTGTTCTTTTCATAAAGCACATGGATCCACTAGAGTTCATTGCATGTGTGTTCTTTTCATAAACCACATGGATCCACTAGAGTTCATTGGATGTATGTGTGTATTAGTGTGCATGACTGTGGTTTCAGGAAAAGAACACATGCAGTGATACCACTCCAGCATGTGGTGTCCAACCATGTCCGGGAACCTTGGCAGCATGCTGGTATTCAACTACAGCATGTATTCTACCACTAGCTTGAAAGAAGCTACATCACCACACCTCATTGGATGTGTATGTGTGTCAGTGTGCACCATTGAGGTTTTAGGAAAAGAACACATGTAGTGGTTCCACCACATCATGTGTGTTCTTTTCATAAAGCACATAGATCCACTAGAGTTCATTGCATGTGTGTTCTTTTCATAAACCAGATGGATCCACTAGAGTTCATTGGATGTGTGTGTATCAGTGTGTGCATCATTGTGGTTTAAGTAAAAGAACACATGAAGTGATGCGTCTCCAGCATGTGGTGTCCGACCATGTCTAGGAACCCTGGCAGCATGTTGCGATTCAACTGCAGCATGCATTCGACCACCAGCTTGAAATATTCTGCATCACCACAACTCATTGGATGTGTGTGCGTGTCAGTGTGCACCATTGTGGTTTTAGTAAAAGAACACATGCAGTGGTGCCACCACAACATGTGTGTTCTTTTCATAAAGCACATGGATCCACTAGAGTTCATTGCTTCTATGTTATTTTCATAAAGCACATGGATCCGCTAGAGTTCAATGCATTGTGTTCTTTTCATAAACCACATGAATCCACTAGAGTTCATTGCATGTGTGTTCTTTTCATAAACCACATGGATCCACTAGAGTTCATTGGATTTATGAGTGTGTGTATTAGTGTGCATCATTATGATTTTAGAAAAGGACACATGAAGTGATGCCACTCGAGTATGTGGTGTTCAACCATGTCCAGGAACCATGGCAGCATGCTGGGATTTAACTTCAGCATGCATTCTATCACCAGCTTGAAAGATACTGCATCACCACACCTCATTGGATGTGTGTGTGTGTGTCAGTGTGCACCATTGTGGTTTTCGGAAAAGAACACATGCAGTGGTGCCACCACAGCATATGTGTTCTTTTCATAAAGCACATGGATCCACTAGAGTTCACATCATGTGTGTTCTTTTCATAAAGGACATGGATCCACTAGAGTTCATTGGATGTGTGTTCTTTTCGTAAAGGACATGGATCCACTAGAGTTCATTGGATGTGTGTTCTTTTCATAAAGGACATGGATCCACTAGAGTTCATTGCATGTCTGTTCTTTTCGTAAACCACATGGATCCACTAGAGTTCATTGGATGTATGTGTGTGTATTAGTGTGGATCATTGTGGTTTGAGGAAAAGAAATCATGTAGTGATGCCACTCTAGCACGTGGTGTCCAACCAAGTCCAGGAACCCTCGCACCATGCTAGGATTCAACTGCAGCATGCATTCTACCACTAGCTTTAAAGATGCTGCATCACAACACCTCATTGGATGTGTGTGTATGTGTTAGTTTGCACCATTGTGGTTTTAGGAAAAGAATAAATGTAGTGGTGCCACCATAGCTTGTATGTTCTTTTCATAAAGCACATGGATCCACTAGAGTTCATTGCATGTGTGTTCTTTTCATAAAGCACATGGATCCAGTAGAGTTCATTGCATGTGTGTTCTTTTCATAAAGCACATGGATCCACTAGAGTTCATTGCATGTGTGTTCTTTTCATAAACCACATGGATCCACTAGTGTTCATAGGATGTGTGTGTGTGTGCATCATTGTGGTTTTAGGAAAAGAACACATGTAGTGATGCCACTCTAGCATGTGGTGTCCAACCATGTCCAGGAACCCTGGAAGCATGCTAGGATTCAACTGCAGCATGCATTCTACCACCAGCTTGAAAGATGATGCATCACCACACCTCATTGGGTGTGGGTGTGTGTGTGGCAGTATGCACCATTGTGGTTTTTAGGAAAACAACACATGTAGTGGTGCCACTATGGCATGTGTTTTTTTTTCATAAAGCACATGGATCCACTAGAGTTCATTGCATGTGTGTTCTTTTCATACACCACATGGATTCACTAAAGTTCATTACATGTGTGTTCTTTTCATAAACCAAATGGATCCACTAGAGTTCATTGGATGTGTGTGTGTATCAGTGTGCATCATTGTGGTTTTATGAAAAGAACACATGTAGTGATGCCACTCCAGCATGTGGTGTCCAACCATGTCCAGGAACCTTGGCAACATGTTGGGATTCAACTTTAGGATGCATTCTACCACTAGCTTGAAAGAAGATGCATCACCACACCTCATTGGATGCATGTGTGTGTCAGTGTGCACCATTGTGGTTTTAGGAAAACAACACATGTAGTGGTTCCACCATAGCATGTGTGTTCTTTTCATAAAGCATATGGATCCACTAGAGTTCACAACATGTGTGTTCTTTTCATAAAACACATGATTCCACTAGAGTACATTGCATGTGTGTTGTTTTCATAAACCACATGGATCCACAAGAGTTCATTGGATGTGTGTGTATCAGTGTGTGTGTGTCATTATGGTTTAAGTAAAAGAACACATGCAGTGATGCGTCTCCAGCATGTGGTGTCCAACCATGTCTAGGAACCCTGGCAGCATGCTTCGATTCAACTACAACATGCATTCTACCACTAGCTTGAAAGATTCTGCATCACCACACCTCATTGGATGTGTGTGTGTGTTAGTGTGCACCATTGTGGATTTACGAAAAGAACACATGCAGTCGTGCCACCCTCCCTGTGTGTTCTTTTCATAAAGCACATGGATCCACTAGAGTTCATTGCATATGTTTTCTTTTCATAAAGCACATGGATCCACTAGAGTTCATTGCGTGTGTGTTCTTTTCATAAACCACATGGATCCACTAGAGTTTATTGGATGTGTGTGTGTATCACTTTGCATCATTATGGTTTTAGGAAAAGAACACATGCAGTGATGCCACTCCAACATGTGGTGTCCAACCATGTCCAGGAATCCTGGCAGCATGCTGGGATTCAACTACAACATGCATTCTACCACCATCCTGAAAGATGCTGCATCACCACACCTCATTGGATGTGTATGTGTGTCAGTGTGCACCATTCTGGTTTTAGGAAAAGAACACATGAAGTAGTCCCGCCATAGCATGTGTGTTCTTTTCATAAAGCACGTGGATCCACTAGAGTTCACTGCTTGTGTGTTCTTTTCATAAAGCACGTGGATCCACTAGAGTTCATTGCATGTGTGTTATTTTCATAAACCACATGGATCCACTAGAGTTCATTGGATATGTGTGTATCAGTGTGCATCATTGTGGTTTTAGGAAAAGAACACATGCATTGATACAACTCCAACATATGGTGTCCAACCATCTCCAGGAACCATAGCAACAAGCTGGGATTCAACTATAGCATGCATTCTACCACCAGCTTGAAAGATACTGCATCACCACACCTCATTGGATGTGTGTGTGTGTGTCAGTGTGCACCATTGTGGTTTTAAAAAAGAGCACATTGCAGTGATGCCACCACAATATGTGTGTTCTTTTCATAAAGCACATGGATCCACTAGAGTTAATTGCATGTGTGTTCTTTTCATAAACCACATGGATCCACTAGAGTTCATTGCATGTGTGTTCTTTTCATAAACCACATGGATCCACTAGAGTTCATTGCATGAGTGTGTGTGTATTAGTGTGCATCATTGTTGTTTTAGGAAAAGAACACATGCATTGATGCCACTCCAGCATGTGGTGTCCAACCATGTCCAGGAACCCTGGTAGCATGCTGGGATTCATTTGCAGCATGTAGTATACCACCAGCTTGAAAGATGCTGCATCACCACACCTCATTGCATGTGTGTGTGTTAGTGTGCACCATTGTGGTTTTAGGAAAAGAACACATGTAGTGATGCCACCACAGCATGTGTATTCTTTTCATAAAGCACACGGGTCCACTAGAGTTCATTGCATGTGTGTTCTTTTCATAAACCACATGGATCCCCTAGAGTTCATTGCATGTGTGTTCTTTAGATAAACCACATGGATCCACTAGAGTTCATTGGATGTGTGTGTATCAGTGTGCATCATTGTAGTTTTAGGAAAAGAACACATGAAGTGATGCCACTCTAGCATGTGGTCTCCAATCATGTCCAGGAACCCTAGCAGCATGCTAGGATTCAACTATAGCATGCATTCTACCACCAACTTGAAAGATGCTGTATCACCACACCTCATTGGATGTGTGTGTGTGTTTGTCAGTTTGCACCATTGTGGTTTTAGGAAAAGAACCCACGCAGTGGTACCACCACAACATGTGTGTTCTTTTTATAAAGTACATGGATCCACTAGAGTTCACAGCATGTGTGTTCTTTTCATAAAGCACATGGATCCACTAGAGTTCATTGCATGTGTGTTCTTTTCATAAACCACATGGATCCACTAGAGTTCATTGGATGTATGTGTGTGTGTGTGTATTAGTGTGTATCATTGTGGTTTTAGGAAAAGAACACATGTTGTGGTGCCACCATAGCATGTGTGTTCTTTTCATAAAGCATATGGATCCACTAGAGTTCATTGCATGTGTGTTCTTTTCATAAAGCACATGGATCCACTAGAGTTCACTACATGTGTGTTCTTTTCATAAAGCACATGGATCCACTAGAGTTCATTAGATGTGTGTTTGTATTAGTGTGCATCATTGTGGTTTTAGGAAAAGAACACATGCAGGGATGCCACTCCAGAATGTGGTGTCCAACCATGTCTAGAAACCCTGGTAGCTTGCTGGGATTCAACTTCAACATGCATTCTACCACCAGCTTGAAAGATGCTGCATCACCACACCTCATTGGATGTGTGTGTGTGTGTGTCAGTGTGCACCATTGTGGTTTTAGGAAAAGAACACATGCAGTAGTGCCACAAAAGCATGTATGTTCTTTTGATAAAGCACATGGATCCACTAGAGTTCATATCATGTGTGTTCTTTTCATAAAGCACGTGGATCCACTAGAGTTCATTGCATATGTGTTCTTTTCATAAACTACATGGATCCACTAGAGTTCATTGGATATGTGTGTGTATAAGTGTGCATCATCGTGGTTTTAGGAAAAGAACATATGTAGTGATGCCACTCCAGCATGTGGTGTCCAACCATTTCTAGGAACCCTAGCAGCATGCTGGGATTCAACTACCGCATGCATTCTACCACCAGCTTGAAAGATGCTGCATCACCTAACCTCATTGGATGTGTGTGTGTGTCAATGTGCACCATTGTGGTTTTAAGAAGAGAACACATGCAGTGGTGCCACCTCAACATGTGTGTTCTTTTCATAAACCACATGGATCCACTAGAGTTCATTGCATGTGTGTTCTTTTCATAAACTACATGGATCCACAAGAGTTCATTGGACGTGTGTGTGTATATGTGTACATCGTTGTGGTTTTAGGAAAATAACCCATGTAGTGATTCCACTCCAGCATGTGGTGTCCAACCATGTCTAGGAACCCGGGAAGCATGCTAGGATTCAACTACAACATGCATTCTATGACCAGGTTGAAAGATGTTGTATCACCACACCTCATTGGATGTGTGTGTGTCAGTGTGCACCATTGTGGTTTTAGGAAAATAACACATGCAATGGTGCCACCACAGCATGTGTGTTCTTTTCATAAAGCACATTGATCCACTAGAGTTCATTGCATGTGTGTTCTTTTCATAAAGCACATGGATCCACTAGAGTTCATTGCATGTGTGTTCTTTTCATAAACAACCTGGATCCACTAGAGTTCATTGGATGTGTGTGTGTACCAGTGTGCATCATTATGGTTTTAGGAAAAAAACACATCCAGTGATGCCACCCGAACATGTGGTGTCCAACCATGTCCAAGAACCTTGGCACCATGCTAGGATTAAACTACAGCATGCATTCTACCACTAGCTTGAAAGATGCTGCATCACCACACCTCATTGGATGTGTATGTGTTGCAGTGTGCACCATTGTGGTTTTAGGTAAAGAACAGATGCAGTGGTGCCGCCATAGCATGCGTGTTCTTTTCATAAAGCACGTGGATCCACCAGAGTTCACACCTTGTGTGTTCTTTTCCTAAAGCACATGGATCCACTAGAGTTCATTGCATGTGTGTTCTTTTCATAAACCACATGGATCCACTAGAGTTTATTGGATGTGTGTGTGTATCACTTTGCATCATTATGGTTTTAGGAAAAGAACACATGCAGTGATGCCACTCCAACATGTGGTGTCCAACCATGTCCAGGAATCCTGGCAGCATGCTGGGATTCAACTACAACATGCATTCTACCACCATCCTGAAAGATGCTGCATCACCACACCTCATTGGATGTGTATGTGTGTCAGTGTGCACCATTCTGGTTTTAGGAAAAGAACACATGAAGTAGTCCCGCCATAGCATGTGTGTTCTTTTCATAAAGCACGTGGATCCACTAGAGTTCACAGCTTGTGTGTTCTTTTCATAAAGCACGTGGATCCACTAGAGTTCATTGCATGTGTGTTCTTTTCATAAACCACATGGATCCACTAGAGTTCATTGGATATGTGTGTATCAGTGTGCATCATTGTGGTTTTAGGAAAAGAACACATGCATTGATACAACTCCAACATATGGTGTCCAACCATCTCCAGGAACCATAGCAACAAGCTGGGATTCAACTATAGCATGCATTCTACCACCAGCTTGAAAGATACTGCATCACCACACCTCATTGGATGTGTGTGTGTGTGTGTCAGTGTGCACCATTGTGGTTTTAAAAAAGAGCACATTGCAGTGATGCCACCACAATATGTGTGTTCTTTTCATAAAGCACATGGATCCACTAGAGTTAATTGCATGTGTGTTCTTTTCATAAACCACATGGATCCACTAGAGTTCATTGCATGTGTGTTCTTTTCATAAACCACATGGATCCACTAGAGTTCATTGCATGAGTGTGTGTGTATTAGTGTGCATCATTGTTGTTTTAGGAAAAGAACACATGCATTGATGCCACTCCAGCATGTGGTGTCCAACCATGTCCAGGAACCCTGGTAGCATGCTGGGATTCATTTGCAGCATGCAGTATACCACCAGCTTGAAAGATGCTGCATCACCACACCTCATTGCATGTGTGTGTGTTAGTGTGCACCATTGTGGTTTTAGGAAAAGAACACATGTAGTGATGCCACCACAGCATGTGTATTCTTTTCATAAAGCACACGGGTCCACTAGAGTTCATTGCATGTGTGTTCTTTTCATAAACCACATGGATCCCCTAGAGTTCATTGCATGTGTGTTCTTTAGATAAACCACATGGATCCACTAGAGTTCATTGGATGTGTGTGTATCAGTGTGCATCATTGTGGTTTTAGGAAAAGAACACATGTAGTGATGCCACTCTAGCATGTGGTGTCCAACCATGTCCAGGTACCCTGGCAGCATGCTGGGATTCAACTGCATCATGCATTCTACCACCAGCTTGAAAGATGCTGCATTAGCACACCTTATTGGATGTGTGTGTGTCAGTGTGCAGCATTGTGGTTTTAGGAAAAGAACACATGTAGTGGTGCCACCACAGCATGTGTGTTCTTTTCATAAAGCACATGGATCCACTAGAGTTCATTGCATGTGTGTTCTTTTCATAAACCACATGGATCCACTAGAGTTCATTGGATGTGTGTGTTTGTGTATTAGTGTGCATCATTGTAATTTTAGGTAAAGAACACATGCACTGATGCCACTCTAGCATGTGGTGCCCAACTATGTCCAGGAACCCTGGGAGCATACTTGGATTCAACTGCAGCATGCATTCTACCACCAGCTTGAAAGATGATGCATCACCATACCTCATTGGATGTGTGTGTGTCAGTGTGCACAATTTTGGTTTTAGCAAGAGAACACATGCAGTGAGGCCAGCACAACATGTGTGTTCTTTTCATAAAGCATATGGATCCACTAGAGTTCATTGCATGTGTGTTCTTTTCATAAACCACATGGATCCACTAGAGTTCATTGCATGTGTGTGTTTTCATAAACCACATGGATCCACTAGAGTTGATTGGATGTGTGTTCTTTTCATAAACCACATGGATCCACTAATGGTGTCTGTTAGATCGAGTCTTCTAGAAGGCACACCCCAACACACTTGTTCCGCATGACGATTGTTACATACCGTTCGATCGGGGCGCTTGATGATTTGGATGGCTCTTTGTAAGAGCGATCCGCGTGTTGGCTGTTCTGCGACATAATTGGCCACTCTTACTATCCGCTTGCTCTGGACAAACTAGCAACACCGCGCGCTCCCCTTTTGCTAGTGTCACATGTTCTGTGGGACACCTACCAGTGTCACGTCCCCTCTACCACTCTTCCTTCCCCTCGAAGCTACTTTCCCCACTTCTCTCCCATCCTGCCGCAAGCTGACAGCGCCTCCAGCGATCTCTCTCATAGGCACCCTAGTCCCCCACCCCCTTTCACCATGGGTTCAAGGGTAGACGGTGAGGAAACACGTCGTGACGATAGGGACAATGATTTCAATGTGAGTCGTCTCATCTCTAACATCTGTGGTTGTTTATCTGTTTTGAGCTAGATCTACTCTGATTACTCATGCATGTATGATGTGTTCGGACAACCAGACGCTGTATAACTCCGACTATCACGGTTTAGTGGAGGAATATAGTCCTCCGCTATGTCAACATGGATATGTGCCCGCTAAATTTGTAGCGTTCGAAGGACAAAACGTAGGAAGGAGGTTTTTAGGGTGTCAAGGACATGGTGCAATGTTGCCATGCAGAAGTTGTAGTGTTGTCAAATGGGTAGATCTAGAGTGGCCCAAATCGATGCAGAAAACGCTGGACTAACTATGGGATATGACTATTGAGTTGAAAGAATCCATAGTCAGCTCACTTCTTGAGAGTGCTAAGATGAAGTTATTTGACCATGTTGACACAACCAAGCTTAATCGAGATCTTAGGAGGGTGCAAGACAAGGTTAGCAAAGTCGAGAAGGAGAGGGACATGGCATTGGCCCTGAAGGCTAAAGCAGAGAAAGAGAGCTAACTCAAGCAAGGAATGAACTTCACCAGGCCAAAGTCCAGCAGTTTACAACTATGAGTATTGACAAGTGCATGAGGATAAATGTAGAGAAACAATTGAAGTTGTACAAGGAAGATGCTAAAAGGACGGAGAAGACGATTCGATCCTTGCTCTCGCAGTAAGATACGCATCGGGCTAAGATTAGGAAGATCAAGGAGATGTGTGATAACTAGTTCTATTTAGCTTGAGATCCGTACATTTTTAAGTTGTAATAGTAGTACTTGTTGACCTAGTGGTCTAAACTAGTGGTCTTGGAGTCCTGGGAGAAAAAATTGGCCGCTCGTTAATTTGTCTTAGCCCTCCATTAGTTCCTTATGTCTAATGATGGTGGTATTATGACTTTGGTGGTTTGTTGAAACATAATCTACGTGGATTGTGCCGCATGCAAATGGCATAGCCACAATTTATAAAGTGGAAGCACATACACCCTGTTACTGGAGATCCGGGAGCTTCGCCAGACGGGCTCAGGCTTAGGCTAGAAAGTGGTGCAAATTTCCTCATTATCTAGGCATTATCGGTTGCCATTGTTTTTTATGTTGCCATGTCATTGTCCAGCAGCTGAAATAATTTTGCTGCTTCATGGAGTGTAGCAGCTTGAATAATTTATTTACGTGCCACTAACATTCCATCGAATTTGGACACCTCCTGCCCCTCAGCAATCTTGGAACCGGTGCTGCGTGTTTTCAGATAGTAGTGGCACAATCACAATTTCGGATTCAACTAGTGACTCGGCCGTTTCCAATCTCAAGTCGTGGTACATTTTACCCCGAGAACATGGGTAGATTGTTTCACCCAACAAGTTCCATGCACAGAGCTCTAGAATTTAACTGAATTACATATATAGGTTCAAGTTCAACACATTATTATGCATCTTCATTGCCAGTAGCCTTCTTCCCCTGCCTGGGTGTCAAGCCTTCACGCCCACTGTCTTCTTCATTTCCTGACTTCTTCCTCTTCCTCGGTGCCAATTTTCTTAGCTTCACGTACTCTGCATCGCCAGGACAATCAACACCTTGCGGCGCTTCCTGCCAAAGAAACAGGACTGTTGTATAACTGCCTAATATCTACAGAGTAAACAAAACAAAAATTAAAATTCAGCACAAACATGTGAACCCCAAGAGACTTTTGCTTAGCAGGAGCTAATTGGGTTCGAGCGACCACCCTGTCCAAGAATAGTAGGGTGACTCCGAGTTGCAGCAGCTTCCACATCCAATACATCACAGTTCAGCGTAAACATGCTAGCCGAAGCATGCCTTTTCATCAACCCAATTAGCTGACTGTCAGACATTAGAGTAACCATGATGCCTCATAAATCCATGAAGCTAAACTTTGCAGTCTGCTTCGGCCCTATTTCAGCATGTTTACACAGAGCATCAACCATACCAGGGATAGTGCAGATCCACGCAGGCGCTTCTTCCATCGTGAAAAAATGGTGTCCAGACCACTTGCCCTTCACCCCTTCTGATTTAGAGTCGTAGTTGAAGAGGTCTACCGTAACCAGGTAAGGGTGGTCTGCGGAGATCCCACTTGACAGAAAACTGTCGACAAAAATTTTTTGTCAGCATTGGGCTAGCTAAACAAATCTAGGTTCAATAGCCAACTTAGCAGTTATAGTTAGTGCGAATAGCAAAGAGAAGAGTAACTCACCCGCATGTAGCCAGAACTTATTCCTCCTTGGTAGTAGGATCTGCCATCCTCTGTGCTGCTCAGCTCGTCGGCAGCGGAGGCAGGATAGAGCCTCGCAATGGCGGCGGAGGCGTGTAACATTGGAGCTCGGGATCAACGAATGGGCGCAGCAACTTGGCGCTGGAAGTAAAATGTCCAAAGGGCTCATTCTGCTTGGAGGGCGGATTTTGACGCCGGCGGTGCTAGGGGATAGGAGGGAGTGGATTTGTGAAATTGGTCAACGCACCAAGCCACTTAGTTCCTCGATTTTCCTAAAAGGTTGCCGCGTTGGCACTCGCGTCACGGACAGATGACCGACATGTGGGTCCTGACCATCTACTTCACGGAGCAATTTAACTGAATGTTTGAATTTGGTAGAAGTGAGATGAGTTTGCCTCAAAATGGCCCCTCTTGCTGGTTGGCAGCCCAACTTTGCGAAACGTGGCAATTACAGGCAACTTGGGTACTACGATGCACTCGCCCAGGAACTTTTAGGCCGCAAAGGAACAGACCCATGGGGATGGTGAACCAGTGTGACAGGAGCAGTTGCATCACCACACCCAACTGGAGTGTGTGTGGTCATGTGGGATTTATCACAAATTACATCATTATAACTTAAGAACATTGTAAATGCAGATGATTTAATCCTTTCCTGAATAAGATAGTAACAAAATCTGACACCGTGTGGGACCCACTCATCATGCTGCTGCTCGCTTAACCCTCCCTAGTCCCCACCACTTCGCAAACATTCGCTCTACCGGGCGAACCAAATCCTCGCCCCTCCTCGGCGACCACCAAATCCCCATCCCCTCCTGAGTGACGACGGAAGCAGCCGTGGCTACATGCTCACGGGTAAGGCTCCTCGAACTATGTCCACGCATCTCTACTACTCCACGTTGGTGTTTGATCACCGGAGATGCGCGTCGGTAATGCTGCGCTCGATCTAGGTCACCGCGTCTGTGCTCTAGGTCACCAGCAACAAGTCTAGGCCCCAGGTAAACACTTGATCTAGGTCTAGGCTCTAGGTAAGCACTAGATATAGGTCTAGGCCCCAGGTAAACACATGATCTAGGTCTAGGCCTAGGTCAACACCCGATCTAGGCCCTTAAACTTGTTTTAGTCACTTGATGCTTGTGCCTCTAATTTAATTCTTGAATTAACTCTCTGGGTAGGTAGGATGAACTATGAGGATTGTAGGTTCTGCGGCATTAAGGCTAGGGAGATACATGCGCAGGTTCTAAAATTGTTCCTACTAGCACTAACTGTACACATCGCATCCTTGTTTTATCATAGTAATAGTCGTCCTCAGACTTCTTAATGATCTTCAGATGGACCACACGGTGTGGAACCCCGAAAATTTGGAAGTTATTGTGCAAAACATCATGGCGACGGTGCCAAAAATTGCAAGCTCCGGCACAATGTTCCATCTTATGACGAGGCAAAGCAACCTATAGCCATGAAAGTTGAGAAACCAAGGGACCTTACTAGAGGTTAGAGTCATTGACATTAGCTTAAAGTTACAGTCATTCTTATGCCGCTACAGATTACTTTCTAATATATTATTTCTAGGTCCGTCGATGAATGGCGGGGAGGACTTCGACGATTACTGCGTGTTTGGAAACGGCATGGAATTAACTTCAAACTAAGATGTGTATCTCAGAGCAATTTCAGGACACAAGCCACTTATACCACACTATGCGTGCAAGATGAAAAAGTCAAATGTCATCCCTGGGAAGTCTAAGATGGTAAACTTCTGAGAGTTGACTCTTTAAGGGCGTGTTTGTTTGAAATGAATAAATCCTACAAAATTCCTATGCATGACTTTCCTACACTACAATCCTATAGGATTTCTAACAAGAGGTGAGACCTCTTGGAAAGATTCCTACGTGTTTATGAAAACTATGACATATACCTAAACCCTATAAAATTTCCTGTGTTTTTCCTACGGTGCAATCAAACAACTTATCTTACCGATTTCTACATTTTTCATTCATGTACGATGCTTAGTGTCATGCCATTCTATTCCTGCACTTTTCCTATCCATGTGTTTTACAAATCCTTTGAACGAAATGAGCCCTAAATCTAATTATGCACATTGAACTATACTTCAACAACTAGCTTTATTCTTCACATCTAGTACTTTTCAGCTAGGTACAACAATGCCCACCTCAACAGGTATCTGCCGTTGGAGATTCCTGTCATAGTCGCAGATCATGTAGGACATAAGCATGTTTAGTTCATCCAAGGCAGAAATGATGTTGCCCAAATGACAAGCAACTGGTCAAAGTTTGTCGAGGTTGCTCGAATAAAAAAAGGATTTGTTCGTATTCACCTTGTTTGAGGAGCTCAAATCTGGCTTCACGTGTCATGTAGGTCGCTTGAAATGAGGGCACAAAGTACCTGGTTATGCGGGTTGGCTACATGTGAACTCGTAGTCGGTTTGGAACTGAATGTGAACCTGTAGGTTGTGTACTTGGTTTGGAACTCTTTGTGAATCTGGTTGTCTAGTTGGTTCGGAACTATATATCAACCATGTTCTCTATATATTTGTAAGATTGTGTGTTATCTCCATGTTGATATGTGTTGTGTTGATTGTTGTAATTTCCTATACTTTCACATTTTGCTTCTTCGTGTGATTGAGAACATGTGTATAAGAAATATGAAGTAGTGCTATGTTTGAAACGTAGTTGTCTTGTCCAGCTGTTGTGGCTGTTAGTCAATACATCAGTTTATTTATTGAAGGATGACTGATTTAGGACATGATTATAAGAATTGACAAGTAGTAGATCTGTCGAAACAGAGTCTGATAGTCCAGTAGTTCCGAACCTTCGACCAACAAGTGTGCTCGCGAGTTCGAACCCTAGTTAGTGTACTCTGTTTTTATGCCATCTAATTTATACCAGATGGACCGACAGCTAGGCTTGGCTAAAACTCTCAGAACAACCTGTTAGACCTTGTCGTTCAAACCGAGCTGATAGGTGGGTTGCATGCACGGATGACCCGGTCGTAAAAAAAACACAGTCAACCAAAGGCCCTTGACAAATTCTGTGATGATTTTATGCGGGACGAAATGCCGAACTAGGCTTCAGGGTCTCGGACGAAATCCACGATGATTTTTTGTTGATGAAAACCTGGAACATCGTGGATACCCAGGCTAGAGGCCCTTCGAGTGCGTCGTGGCGAAATGGCCCAGAATGTCGCGCATCTATAATGTTTTTACGGCGTGTCATGAATAAAATGTCATGAATCATCTAGATTCTTGTAGTGAAAGCAGTAAAGGATGTCTTTAAGTACTTAAGAAGAACCAAAGACATGTTTCTCGTATATGGTGGTGAAGAAGAGCTTGTCGCAATGTGTTACATCGATGCTAGCTTTGACACTGATTTGGATGACTCTAAGTCACAATCCGGATATGTGTTTTTACTGAATTGTGTAGTAGTGAGTTGGAGGAGCTCCGAGCAACCAGTGATTGCAAGATCTACAATGGAGGCGGAATATATCTCTGCTTCAGAAGCAGTGGCGGAAGCAGTTTGGATGAAGGAGTTCATATCTGAACTGGGTGTGGTTCCAAGTGCTTTGGATCCAATGGTAATCTATTGTGACAACAATGGTTCCATAGACAATGCTAGGGAACCAATATATCACAAGAATTCCAAGCATATAAAGCACCGGTTTAACTCCATCCGGGAACATGTTCAGGATGGTGATGTAGAGATTTGCAAAGTAGAGACGAATCTGAATGTGGCAGACCTGTTGACTAAGGCTCTCCCAAGGGCAAAACATGATCAGCACCATAACTCTATGGGTGTTAGGTTCATGACTATGTAAACTAGATTATTGACTCTAGTGCAAGTGGGAGACTGAAAGGAATATGCCCGAGAGGCAATAATAAAGTGGTTATTATGCTATTCAAGGTTTATAATAGATGTTTATTTTTCATGGTATAATTGTGTTAATAGGAAACATTAATACATGTGTGTTTTTTAAACAGAAAAGGTTCATATTAAAGCCTCTCTTAACACTAGCTTGTTGATTAACTGATGATCACATGTTAACTGATCATGAACATTAGATGTTGTTAATAACATGGTCATATCATTAGAGAATGATAGGATTAATAGTCACCTGAAGTAGATGTAACAATAATGTCCTCAAGTTTATATTGTTATCATATTCGTTGTAACTCAATGTCCTTAGGCCATGAGATCACGTCAATCAGTTTCACCAGAAAGGTACTTTGATTACATCAAACGTCACTTCGTAACTAGGTGATTATAAAGGTGTTGTCGGGTCTTTGGAAAGTGTTAGTTGAGGCTCGTGGATCAAGAATGGGATTTGTACATCCAGATGACGGATAGATATACTCAGGGTCCTCTCGGTGATATCACATTGATATAGCTTCCAAGCAAGTGATTTGATCACTAGAATGTTATATCACATGAACAAGAAAAGGGGTACTTATCAGGAACAAGATTAAACAAGGTATGGATGCTACCAAGTGATCGTATCTCGGACAAGTAATATATCGCAAGACAAAAGGAATTTGATTACACTGAAAAAGGTTCAGACAATCATTGGATTTTCATGGAACTAGTGGGAGTCATTATGATCTCCAGATCCCACTAACGATTATTGATCGGAGAAAGTCTCGATCATGTGTACATAGTTCTCGAACACATAGGGAGACACACTTAAGGTTAGTCAATGCAATTGAGCAGATAGGGAACACAGGAGAACACAATGGACATCACAAGAATTTGTTTCATCGAATCTGTTGAAATAGTTTCGGGGTATCGAAATAAAGCAAGGAAACAAATGTTAATGTGTTCATTAAATGAAGTACTCATTAAATGAAGTGTTCATTAAATTGAGTTGCATTAAAACAAGAGAATTAAAGTGCTTTAATGGAAAGACCTTTGGTTTTTCAGTGGAGAATAAATGGGAGAAAGTGGAATTTGAAATAATGTGAGTGGAGAGTCCACCCACATGAATGAGAGGAGGGGAGGGGCACCGTCTTGGCCACCAGACATGGGAGGGGCTTGCCTCCTCCCCCTATAAAAATAGGTGGAGACCTCCCTCCTCTCACACACTTTCACTTTCCCATTCTCTATATGCCCTTTGGTTGGCATCTTCTCCCTCTTGCTAGACTTGTCCATTGCCACAAGAAAAGGTGCTTAGCCGAAGGCCTGCTCGAGATCTTACCCTCCACCATATCTACCATGGAGTAGCGATGTTGGAGTTTCTGGGGATCTTCTACTTCTGCTTCTCGGTTGGAGCAAGGGATCGGGAGTCGTCGGCACACCATTCGTGTGACCGATTAAGGAGGCTTTGCCTCTTATGATTCTGATCGTTGAAACGTCCAAAACTTATCTACTTTCCTAAACACTTTTGCTATTGTTTCCCTCTAAACTTGTGTGATTTGGATGCAACTAACGTGGACTGACGCTTTTTTCAGCAGAATTGCCTTGGTGTCTACTTTTTGTGCAGAAAATCAACTATCAGGAAAAATCCCAGAAAATATGCCAAAAATCCTATTTCACCAGAAGACTCCCGGAGCCAGAATACGAGATAGAGGGGGGCTGGGCCTAGGCCTAGGCCACACCACCTGGTCGCGTGGGCTAGCCCAGGCCGCGCCAGGGGGTGGTCTGGCCACCCCAGACTCCCCCTCGGTCTCCCTCTTCGCCTATAAGATGCCTTCTGACCTAAAAACTCAGGGGGGTTCGACGTTTTTCTAGAAGGAGTTCCGCTCCGCCGCCACCACCAAATTCCACGAAACAGCACCAGAAACTCCGTTCTGGCACCCTGCCGGGATGGGGAATTAGAGGAGATCATCACCATCATCATCACCATCGCTTCTCCATCGACCATCCATGTTTCCCCCATCTATGAGTGAGTAATCCCCCGCTGTAGGCTATGGGGCTGGTAGGGATTGGATGAGATCATTCATGTAATGGCATCAGATTGTTAGGGCATGGTGCCTAGTATCTTCTATTAGTGCTTTATGACTTTGTTGCGACTTGGTATGCTTAATTCTTGTCACTAGGGCCCGAGTGCCATGATTTCAGATCTGAACATGTTATTGATTCATTATGATAGTATTGTTTATGGTCTTATCTGCAAGTTTTATACACACGTTGTTGTCCGGAACCAATGGCCCCGAAGTGACAGAAATCGGGATAACCGGAGGGAATGGCTTTGATGTGAGGATCACATGTGTTCACGGAGTGTTAATGCTTTGCTTCGGTGCTCTATTAAAAGGATCACCTTAATTGCCAGTAGTTCCCTTGAGGCCCCGCTGCAAACGGGCTGGCAGGACAAAAGATGTTGTGCAAGTTCTCATTGCGAGCACGTATGACTATTTATGGAACACATGCCTAGGATTATTTAGTACTTGGATGCTTTATCTTATTTATCTACAATTTCCCTATGTTCTGATTGCCATGTGAATTGTCTTGTCCATGCAACGCCCGTCCATCCATCCCTATGCCTACCGCACTCGAATCCTACGGTTTACTGCTATTGTTACTACTGTCTTTACTTTACTACTTCTCTTACTTTATTATTGCTACTGCAAAACTGTTGCTATTGATAAACTGCTGTGAGCAAGATTGTTTCCAGGTGCAGCTGAATTGACAATTCAGTTGTTAAGGCTTATAAATATTTTTTGGCTCCCCTTGTGTCGAATCAATAAATTGGGTTTCACTTCCCTCGAAAATAGTGCGATACACCCCCTATACTTGTGGGTCATCAAGACTATTTTCTGGCGCCGTTGCCGGGGAGCATAGCTTTATTTATTAAGTTCACTTGGATTCTCTATTGTTCACTGCTATCCATCCATCATGGGTAAGTCTCGTGATTGTAAGGTTCCTATTTTACCATCCACTACAAGAAGAGGTATTGTTCCGAACACCGATGTTGCTCTTGATTCACCATCTGTTATGAGTAAGCTCGTTACACCACCACACACACATGTTACACACACTGCTACTACTGTTGAATCTGAAACCTTTGATACTTATGATGCTTCTTCTACTGTGCTTGATAAGAGTGGTTCATTAGGTCCTTTTCTAGATGCTACGATTGCTAGAACTATAGCTGGAAATACTGAAACTCCTAATGAAGACACTATTACACCTGTTAGTTCACCTGAGTCTAGCGAGAGTTATGATATTGAAGATGGTTATGTTGAGATGGCCGATGAATTTATTAAAGAATGTAAAAACACCCATGATAGGAGCGCTACTAAGAGTCTCCTTGAGAGGCGTACTATTAGACCCAAATTGTCTCCTATTGCTAAGTTCGCTGCTTCTCCCATAAACATTAAAGATAAAGATTATGATTTCTCTCTCGATCTATCTTACATAGCTATTGTTGAGAAAGAACCTTTTTGTGAGACTAAGAATGAAAGTGTGGTAGCACATATGAATGAACTTTCTACCATGAGTGGCTTGTTTTCTGATGATATTAAGATGCGTACCTACTTTGTTGCTAAGATTTTCCCCTTTTCACTGAAAGGAGAAGCTAAAACTTGGTTTAGTAATTTACCTCCTGGATCTATTGATAGCCCTAATTGCTTGATTAGTACTTTCCTGCAGAAATATTTTCCTCCTAGTGCCAGACATGCTATTTTGCAAGAACTTTTTGATTTTAAACAGGGAGAAAAAGATATATTGCCCGAATCATGGGCAAGGTTTTGTGCTTTGATTCATGCACATGCTAGAAGTCCATTACCTAAGAATGAGCTTCTTGATATATTTTATAATGGGCTAACTGAAGAATCTAGGACATACCTAGATAGTTGTGCTGATTGTGTTTTCAGGAATAGGACTCCCAAGGAAGCTGCGGAATTAATGGCTAAAATAAGCAAGAACTATGAGGATTGGAATCCTCTTGAACCAGCTATACCTGAAGTAATTATGCCTGAACCAACTATTCCAGTGCCTATTCCAACATCAAAGAAGAGGGGAGTTATTGAATTAAACAATGAAGTGATGAAGGAAGCTAAGAAATGTCTTAAGGAGAAGGGAATTAAAGCTGCAGATGTCAAGAATTTACCTCCTATAGAAGAATTATGTAAGCCTATTCCCTACTCATCCACTATTGAGGTACACTCTCTCCAACACTTTGATGAAGGTGATATCCCTTACTCTAACCTCCTGATCAATGCTTAGAAGAATTCGATATCTTTATTGTTAAGCAAGATAATTTTAATAAAAGGGTGCAAAATCATCTAATGGAAAACACTAGAGCTATTGTTGAGTCGAAAGATATTGTGGAAAGAACCTCTAATGATGTTAAAATGATTGTTAAACACTTTCAAATGGTTCAAACTCAAATAGATCAACTCATTAAAGTGCAAAAAGACTTGCTAGTTAATGCTGCTAAAGAAAAACATGCTTATGAAATTAGAACCAGAAGTGGTGCTGCTACCCAGGATCCTCTATATCCTGAGGGGCATCCCAAAAGAATTGAGCAGGATTCTCAACAAGCTAAAAATAGTGGCTCTACTCATAAGAAAAGGAAAAAGAAACATAAAACTATTGTAGAACCCTCTGAACCTGCTAAAGATCCTAATAGTATGTCTGTCTCTGATGCTAAAACTGAAAGTGGTAATGAAGAAAATGAAGCTCCAAATGAAGAAAAAGTTGAACAAGAACCTGAAAAGCACACTAAGAATACTAAATACACTGAAGAAGATTTTATTGCTAAGAAACATGGTAGTGAAAGAGAACCTTGGGTCCAAAAACCTATGCCTTGCCCTGATAAGAAACACAAGTCAAAGGAAGATGAACACTATAATAAGTTTTGTGAGTGGATGAAACCTTTATTCTTGCAAATTCCTTTGACTGATGCTATTAAATTGCCTCCTTACTCTATGAAGGACATTGTCTCGAATAAAAGGAAGATCCCTAATGAAGAAATCTCTACTTTGCTTGCTAATTATTCCTTTAATGGTAAGGTTCCTAAGAAACTTGGAGACCTAGGGATTCCAACTATCCCTTGCTCTATAAAGAATAGTTATGTTAGAACTGCTTTGTGTGATTTGGGAGCTGGAGTTAGTGTTATGCCTTTCTCTCTCTATAAGAGGCTTCAACAAGAAAAATTAATAACAACTGATATATATTTGCAAATGGATGATAAACCTACCACTATTCATGTTGGTATATGTGAGGATGTACCTGTTCAAGTGGCTCATAATTGCTTGATATTAACTAATTTGTTGTGCTTGAAATGCCTGAAGATGATAATATGTCTATTATTCTTGGGAGACATTTTCTTAATACTACAGGAGCTGTTATTAATTGTTATCAAGGAAAGGTGACCTTTAATGTTAATGACAAGGAACATACTGTCTATTTCCCCAAGAAGATTGAAAGGACTTATGGTTTGAATTCAATTGGAACATGTTGAGGGCATTCAAGTTGGAGAAATATATTGTCCCATACCAGGAGAAAATTTTGAAACTATTATGATTGGGACCATTGCTATCAAGGTTGAGGTAACATAATTATTAGTGGAATACAAAGTTTTGCCTCATATGGAATTGTTTTGGTAACAAGACCTGATCAACCTTGTTAACAAAAGGATTTCATTGAACAAAACAATGTTTTCACCGTGATTATCTCCATTTACTTTTATTCTATCCATTTTAGTTTGTTTTCGTTAGTTTTCTTTGTTGTTAAGTTGCTTGCATGTTGGAGTGTCTTAGGACTTCTGTAGTTCTAGCCTTGTTTTGTCATGGAATCATTCCAAAAACAAAATCTTTCTGTCAGAAAATCATTCTTCTATACCTGAAAAATGCCAAAAAATAAAGTGTCTCGAAAAATTCCAGAAAATTCATATTAAATTTTTACGTGAAAAAAGGGGCAGAGGAGTGCCTGGAAGGTACCAGGGGGATCTACCAGGCAGGCTCACCACCTGGTGGCGCGGCCTGCCTTGGGTGGCGCCATGCCATGGTGTGGGCCACCCCTGGCCCTCCACTAACTCTCTCACCTGCCACTTTCTTCTTTCTCCCGAGCAAACTCCAGTTCATTGCTCAAAATCGCGTTCTTGCTGTGCTTGCTCTCGATTTTTTTGATCTCCTTGCCCAGCCCATCTTTGTTGCTGAAATTTGGAGCACCTGTTCTCCGGTATGTGACTCCTCCCTTGTCCAAGTAGATTTGTGTTTAGTGGATTATATCTTGAGTATTTTGCTGCTGTAGGTGACAGGTTATGAGAGCTTGTAAGCTTGTTTGATGCTTAGAGATATAGTTTTGATGCATGTTTAGGCCTCTTACAAGTCCCTATGAGTAGTACCCTTCATTATATTCACTTTGCAATTACTTGTTTAATAGGTGTTTAAATTTCAGAATAGAAGATGAATGCGCACCAACTAAACCAACATGAACTATGGGTGCCTGAGGTTATGAAGGTCCACCGGGAGGAGGAAGTTTTTCCTTCCATTTATCCATGCTCTGAGTTCATGAGAGTTGCAGGAATTCTCCAAGATTTCCACACTTTGGTTTCTAATGCAGGGTTGGAGCACTTTTTGGAAGATGAACGTTGTCAATTTGTGAAGCTAACCATGTCTGTGGTGCAGGACTTTCAATTTAGTTACTCTTTTCCTAACCCCATGGTCCACTATAAAATTTACAATATTGTTGTCGACCTTTCTCTTAATGACTTTTGTGCAGCTATTAAGGTACCTCGGTGGGGATCATGTAGAAGGATTAGAGAGCGACCTGCACTACTCATGGATTTATACGCAGAAATTTGCCAAGCGAGCAGCTTCTCAAAGGAGAGTGGAAAAATCCGTAACATTCATCTCCCCTCCATTCGCTACTTTGCCTACTTTATTGCCAAGTGTGTTCTTGCTAGGAAAACTGCCAATAAGTTATCTTCATATGATCTAGCATTTATCTCTACTGCTCTTAAACGATATAGGTCTTACAACTTGGGTGCTTTGATAGCTTTCCGTCTTGCTGCTAACCGCGAGAAAGGTGGAATTTGTGGAGGCCTCATTGCTTCTCGTTTATTACCGTTGCATGGTTTAGTGCCCCATCATCTAGACCTACAGTTTCCCATGGAAAGGCTTGATCTTAATTCCATGATACAACATAAATTTATTTCTTCTTGGTCTAATTTGAGTGAGCTGTCTTATGAAATAACCTTTCTCAAAGCTGGTTGGAGAAAGAGCAAATCTGAGCGTGTTGTCCTTTTGCCTGCACCTGTTTTGTTTAACCTTGATAACATGGTCGGATGGTCCCTCATGGAGGAGTTTGAAACATACTTGGGAGAGCTCTCCCAGCAGGAGCAGGATACTAGAAGGGAGGTCACGGATGATTCGGTCCAGCCCTCGAATGAGGGGGAGTCTTCATATCAGCAACCTGCTTATGATTGGGGAGCTTCTTCTTCCCACGGGCCCAACTACGATCATTCTTATCATGACCTGCCTGCTTGGAACCCTTATTCGTACATGGATTGACACCCACTTAGGCCAAAAGCCTAAGCTTGGAGGGAGGTATGCCAGCATCGCGCTCATCTTCATATCATGTTGCGTCGGTTCTTTGTATATTCATGTTTCGTTCTCTTTTTAGTTTTCATTCTTTCTTCGCCTTTGCTTTCTAAAACACAAAAAGAACAAAAATATTTATGTTGTTTCTCTTTGGTTTGTTTCTTCTTCTTTTTTCCATGGTTTGCTTTTTCCTTTTTGCTTTGTTTGAACTATTCGAAAAACCCAAAAAGATTTTGCTTTGCTTGTTTTTCCTTTTTGTTCTTGCTTTAAAAATTGAAAACACCAAAAATATTTGCTGTTCTTCTTTGGCTTTGTGAGTTTGTTGCAGGGTTCAGCAGTCCTCAGTGGATGTTGGTTTCATATTATTATTCAACCACACAAAGTGAAGGGCAATAATGAGGATTAATGAAAACTTGAGGTGTGGTAAGAGGCTGGTAATGAACTCTATTTGTTTTCATTTTTTGTACATATACTCATCATTGTGGGCATGCTTAGTCTGTTCGTGTAGGGTGTATGTTATCTTTGGATGCTTAGTAGTTCTTGCTTTCATATGATTAGTTCCAGCTTGCTAATATTTTGTAGCATGTCATATGAATGTTTGCTTGCATTACTCTATTCATAACTTGGTATGACACCGTGGTATCCTCCTCTGAATGATTCATTTGAATTGACTTGGCACATGCTCACTCATGCATATGACTGAAATAATCAGTTAAGCCTCGATGAATTGTTTTGCCTTGAGGATCTTGAATCACTTTCATGCCATGATTAGTCCTGTTTTGTTGCATGCATTATTATGACAGCTATTGCTCTCTCGTTTGTTGCTCCCTTACTATTGCTAGCCTTCACTTACACTGAGTATGTTTAACTCATGTTTCCAACTCCCTAAAACAAAATATTGCCAAAGTGTCCACCATACCTACCTATTAGCATCATTTGCTATTTCCATGCATATTCAATATGCCTTGTTTTCTTCCGAATAAAATGTTTGCTTGCTATGAGAAAGTTAGTTAGTAAAGCTCTCACGAACTTGATGGCACACTTTATTTCCTGCACTTAATAAACCTGAACCATTGTGACTGTCCATGAAAGTTATATGCTTGCAAATTATAGGCTGGAGATTAGCAGAACCGTGTTGTCATGGGGAATGCTTTAAACACCTGTAAATATATACCCAGTTGATACCATGCTCTTTTGTTTGCGGATGTCGTAGGTGTGAAATAAAAGGGGAGCTTGTAAGTCCATGGAGTTATGTATGTGTGTTAGAGAAATGCCTGGGCCGCCGGTCTAATCCATGCCGTCATGGTGGAAACCTGCAGCGTAACCATAATGATATCTATGAAGCATTCTTCTTATAAAAAAAGAGAGATAGCTATTGAGAAAAAGAAAAAAAAGAGGTATATGAAAAGAGGAAAGAGAGAAAAAAGCACCATTTTCCCAAGGTAAATAAGAAGATTGCTGAGATACTCATTGTATGCTTGCCTTGTCAATTTGATATGGGGATTCTTCCGTATCATCGGGCAAGGGGTACCCCGTTGGCGGTTCTCTATGATACGCACGTATTACGATGACAAGAACTTACAAGTAACTGAAGTTGAGTAGCATGAGGAGCGGCCCTCGTACTCAAGGGACATGGGATTTCCAGTTTATAGTCTGTCAAGCATATAACTCAGATTGGATCTCATTTTCACCTTAACCATATTAAAGATGCTTATGATAGGGGCAATGAGAGCTCAAAGCTAATGAGTACTATACTTTCAGCATTTGGAAGCCTTTCAAATTATTCAAAACCTTTTCATTTCCTTGTTGAGTCTCCACATATTCTATGAGCACTTTCTTGAGAGCATAGTTGTCATTCTTTGTTCTTGTCTCATTACTTGATTATTTGTGTTATGACTTTGATGCTTGTATCTTTGACATCTTTACTTCTAGTCTTCACCTGAACTTTAGAGGTGCCTTGGCATTCATAATAAAAGGCAAGCGAGATACCACTCTATCATACCTTGTTATGAGCATTGTAATGTTGCTTATATTTATACTTCACGCTACTTATTATTTTTGAGTTGGTATCTCTTCATAGCTTGCAATTCCTATTAAGTGAACTTAGTTGCATACTCCTTATTATGAATTGTCTAAGTAGTTGATCACATGCTGAGAATATATACATCTTACGAAGCAAATGTGTTCGTGAAAGTTTCTTTTATCGCACTTAGTTTTCAACTGAATTGCTTGACGACAAGTAATAAGCTAAGCTTGGGGGGAGTTGATACGTCCAAAACGTATCTACTTTCCCGAACACTTTTGCTATTGTTTCTCCTCTAAACTTGTGTGATTTGGATGCAACTAACGGGGACTGACGCTGTTTTCAGCAGAATTGCCTTGGTGTCTGCTTTTTGTGCATAAAATCAACTATCAGGAAAAATCCTAGAAAATATGCCAAAAATCCTATTTCACCAGAAGACTCCCGGAGCCAAAATACGAGACGGAGGGGGACTAGGCCCAGGCCACACCACCTGGCCGCGCAGGCTAGCCTAGGCCGCGCCAGTGGTGGTCTGGCTGCCCCAGACTCCCCCTCGGTCTCCCTCTTCTCCTATAACATGCCTTCTAACCTAAAAACTCAGGGGGGTTCGACGTTTTTCTAGAAGGAGTTCCGCTCCACCGCCACCACAAGATTCCACGAAATAGCACCAGAAACTCCGTTCTGGCACCCTGCCGGGACGGGAAATTGGAGGAGATCATCGCCATCATCATCACCATCGCTTCTCCATCGACCATCCATGTTTCCCCCATCTATGAGTTAGTAATCCCCCGTTGTAGGCTATGGGGATGGTAGGGATTGGATGAGATCATTCATGTAATGGCATCAGATTGTTAGGGCATGGTGCCTAGTATCTTCTATTAGTGCTTTATGACTTTGTTGCGACTTGTTATGCTTAATGCTTGTCACTAGAGCCTGCGTGCCATGATTTCAGATCTGAACATGTTATTGATTCATTATGATAGTATTGTTTATGGTCTTATCTGCAAGTTGTATACACACGTTGTTGTCCGGAACCAATGGCCCCGAAGTGAGAGAAATCGGGATAACCGGAGGGAATGGCTTTGTTGTGAGGATCACATGTGTTCACAGAGTGTTAATGCTTTGCTCCGGTGCTCTATTAAAAGGAGCACCTTAATTGCTAGTAGTTCCCTTGAGGCCCCGCTGCAAACGGGCTGGCAGGACAAAAGATGTTGTGCAAGTTCTCATTGCGAGCACGTATGACTATTTATGGAACACATGCCTATGATTATTTAGTACTTGGATGCTTTATCTTATTTATCTGCAATTGCCCTATGTTCTGATTGCCATGTGAATTGTCTTGTCCATGCAATGCCCGTCCATCCATCCCTATGCCTACCGCACTCGAATCCTACGGTTTACTGCTATTGTTACTACTGTCTTTACTTTACTACTTCTCTTACTTTATTATTGCTACTGCAAAACTGTTGCTATTGATAAACTGCTGTGAGCAAGATTGTTTCCAGGTGCAGCTGAATTGACAATTCAGTTGTTAAGGCTTATAAATATTTTTTGGCTCCCCTTGTGTCGAATCAATAAATTGGGTTTCACTTCCCTCGAAAATACTGTGATACACCCCCTATACTTGGGGGTCATCAATCGTCTACGCGTCCTTGAGTACGGTCGAGTACATTCTGTACCATCCACATTTGTTTACAGGAATGTTATCCTGTGTTACGGTCTTCGAGGGCGAGTCCATATGAAACGGTTACATGTATCTCCTAGATATGATCTTGGTGGTTGCAACCATAGGAAACCTTTTGTTTTCTATGCAACAAACCCCATTAGGCATGGCCTTTTTCGGACCTGGAGGGTCGACATCATTTTTTCCATTGGCCGCCGCATTTCCAACATCAGCTGTTGATGGTGGAGATCTTTGAGCCCCATGATTCTGCTGGTGTTCTTCCATCAAGTTCCTCATGGCCACCGGTGCCTGGAGGGAAGTGATGGCTTGCTCGGCGCGCTCCTCCTGCTCGAATTCCTCCTCAATATCCTTCATGGTAGCCTCGGGTTCCTCCGAGTTTGTTGACGAACCACCGCCATCCATGGTGATGTCGGCATAAAGTACGTCCAACACTGAGTTAGAATTAGCGTCGGTGTTGTTGATGGTAGAGGTTGATCCGGAGCTGTGTGGCCGATGGGCTTGGTCTTTATGGCTATGGTGGCAATGTCGGCCTTGGATTCCTCATTGGCGTCAGTGAAACTGTTAACAGTTGCGATCAACTCGTTGAGAGTAAGTAGGTCAGCATCATATCACCTCCTAAGCATATGCCAGAGAAGGCTGTCGGGCGTGAGTCCTTCGATGAAGTGGCACACTAGCTCATCAGTACGGTCTCCTACCAATGTTTCCCTCACCCTTAACCATCTGGTGAGGTACTCACGTGGGGATTCCTCCGACCTTTGAACATAGCGAGCCAGATCAAAGACGGTGACGACGCTGACAAAGTGTTACCTCTGCTTCTCTAACACTTGGGGAAGCCAAGCGGATATGTGCAGGTCTTCCACCATTATATCCTACACAGGGGCGGTTTGGGTGGGCCTTGATTTGTTCTGATCTAAGCTGGCAAACTCCAAAGAGAGATCCGAGACCGATCCTTCCGTGAATGTGTCCTGCTCGTAGGCGGTCCGTGTGGGCCTTGACGCGTGTCCGACTTCCTAGGAACTTAATCCCGAGCCGGTTTCACCGATGAAGAGATGGATGTCCCGATTGGAACAATGGAGCAGTGGGTGGGGTTCGACTTCGCTGGGATCCAGAACTCATTTGGGGGGAGGATCAGAACATTGTCAGAGAACAGAACATGCCCAATGCCTACAGTGTCGCCGATTACCGCGAAGAGATTGGACCTCGCCCGGTGTAGAGCTCAAAGCACCTCTTGCCCCCGGTGGGAGCCAACTGTCATGGTATTGCCGACAAGTACGCCATGGAGGAGTCCTCACGAAACATATTTAGATATGTGGAGGGAGGCGGTAAGTTTACGGGTATGATGTAACACATCTTACCCAGGTTCAGGTCCCACAACAGTGGTGGAACCCTACTCCTGCTATAAATTCCTATAATGGCAATACGCCGAGTTACAAATATTGGTTCGCTATGCGAGGGTGTGGTGTTCTATGAACTAGTGACCTAAAGTCTCCCACATGTCCGGCTTATATAGGCACCAGAACCTAGGGTTACTGGGAAAGGACCTTGCCAGACAGGTTACAGAGTCCTACACTAATACTAACTAGTCTTTGTGTCTTGTACTCCAAGGCTCTGGGTTGGTCGGTAATTACACCGCATCCTTCCTTCTTCCCGCATGGGCCTCCCTTCTGGATCCGTCTAACTGGGCCGCGTAGTAGGCCATAGTCCTTACTACCAACTATGGGCCACCCAGGTAAGCTGGATTAGAGACATGCTATGGTTATACCCATTTAGCATATCCCCAACAGATACCCATCTCAAAGTCTCGAGAAACTTGTATGTCATATTTTTAGATCAAATACTTGATTTCGAGAGTAGTGTATGAGTCGATGAATGTTTATTTGAAGCATCACCTATTGGTGTGCATTGTTATTAGATATAACCTTGTGAGTGTAAATGAATGTTTGAACCTTGTTTGGGTGCTTGAAACTCCTGCATGACCTTTGCTCTTTATCCAACAAATTGAACACGATTCAATATATAAGCAATAATAAACCAATAGTGCCAAAAGGCATCACAACATGAATCAGATGAAGTAGAATTTGAACTCTAGAAGTTAAACTTCTAGAGAATAACTTCCAATACACCTAAACTACACACCATATTGAAGGGAATATGCCCGAGACAAAATAATAAAGTGGTTATTATCTTATTCCATGTTTATGATAAATGTTTATTTTGCATGCTATAATTGTATTAATTGGAAACGTTAATACATGTGTGTTTAATAAAAAAAATAAAGGGTTTGATGGCTGTGAAATATAGTCATCTACATCCACATTTAAACTGGATATCATTCATATTTTTGATGAAATATCTCTCTAAATCCTGCCACTAATGCCTAATTATCAAAGGGGTATGCAATCCTTTTTTTCTAGTTTTCCCTACGTAGATAATGACGTTTGATGATGGGAATCACAACTTTAAAGTCAAAGATACAAGATTTCCAACAACCCAAAGAAACTAGGGGTCATGAAGTGGAGACAGAAGCTTTAACGACCAACTATACGGCGGGAATAAAATTCCAGCCGTATAGTTGCCATCGACACTGCTAGGTCAAACATAACAACTTGCATGAAGGGACCCCTATATAAAGAGGCTTCGGGCAACAAGAAGGAAGCACACTGAAGAACCCCAGAAACCTGCATCCACAACACCGAAGAGCCGCCGGGGGAATAAACTTAGATCTAATCTCCAAACCCTTCTCCACCACCATAGCCATATTCCACCACTTATAATAGTAGATCTCATCTTCGATTGGTGACATTGTAAGACTATTTGTCGTCGGATTGATGACAAGTACGCCATGAGGGGGTCCTCGAGGCGTGCGGAAGAGAGGGGTGTGAGACGTACGGTGTTCCGGGACGGTGAGCACACAAGTTTACCCAGGTTCGAATCTGCCGGCTTTGGACGGATCCTACTCTTGCTAGCAATCCAGTAATACGGCAGAGCCGTAATATGGGTTACAAGGGTTCGCCTGTGCGAGTTGAGATTGTAGACTATTGAGGGTGCCCTAAAGGCTCTCCCTAGGACGGCTTATATAGATATCCGGCCTAGGGTTTAGAGGAGAGATCTATCCGGCTACGACTAAGAGTCGGTTACAGAGTACATCTTGAACTACATGTAACACTATGGGCCTAAGTCGGTAAGTCTTACGGGCCTTCCTGTAGCCGGATGGGACTCCGTCTTTTCTCCCTGACTGGGCCACCCGTGAAGCAAAGCTCTAATCCGAAGTGGGTCACCCTGGTCAATGAGGAACGTTGAGGATACTCGAAAAGTATATCCCCAATAGCAGCCCCCAAAAGTCTCCAAGACCCAACAATGATTATCTGCGTACTCATATAACCCAGCCAGCAATTACTGCTGATGATTATGAAATTAAGCCCCACTATTTAAATTTGGTTCAACAGAATCAATTTGGAGGCTCTGCTATTGAGGATGTAGGTATGCACTTGAACATTTTCACTGAAATATGTGATATGATGCGCATAAAAGATGTTGACCTCAATGCGGTCAAATTGCGCTTATTTCCTTTCTCTCTTAGAGGAAGAGCAAAAGAATGGTATTTATCTTTGCCTATCAATACTATTGCATCATGGGTGGAGTGTACTTCTTTATTATGACTAAATTTTTCCCACCTGCAAAGACTATGCAACTAAGATCTAATATTACTAGTTTTATACAGGAAGAGCGTGAGCCACTAGCGCTTGCATGGGAGAGGATGAAAGAATGCATGAGAAACTATCCCAATCATGGGATGGAAGATTGGTTAATTCTCCATTTATTTTATAATGCTCTTAACCTTTTGTCTAAGTCTATGCTTGATACTGCAGCTGGAGGAACATTTATGGGAAAACATATTACTGAAGAAAAGCAATAGCTAGACAATATGCAAGACAACCATGCCCAGTGGCATGTGGATAGATCAAACACGAAGAAGGTTAACTCCGTCTCACCACAAGAAAATGAAGAACTCAATGCTAAGCTAGATGAGCTCATATTAGCCGTAAGAGGTAAGTAAAACCAGGTAAGAGCTATCCCAGAATCAAATATTGAAGAAATAGACTTCTTAGCTCATAATGATTATAACCCTGCTTGGAAGAAGAACTATAATCCTAATTTTCAGAAACATTATTCTAGTCCTGCAGGTAACTCTAATATAATATGGGAACAAGTAATGGTAGTCTCCAAGAAACACTTAAGTCCTTTATAGATTCACAAAATGAGCAAAACAATATCCTTGTTAAAATAATAGAGAACCATGATGTTATGCTTGGTAAATTATCTAACCAAGCTGTAAGTTTGAGGAATGATTTGCAGGCCCTCCAAGCAAGAACAAGGATTGTTGAGGCACATTTAGGTAAGATAACCGAGAGTCAAACTCTCATTCTAGCTAAATTTGCAGGTAAAGCTAAGTCCAATCCTGTTGAAGACCTCAAGATGATGAGAATCCAAAGGGAGGAGCCTGAAGAAGTTGATTATAGTAATGCTCCTTCACCAAATTATACCATTGAAGATCTTCACTACAAGAGAAAAGAGTTTTTGTGACAAATCACTTTTGTCACCGAAAATGCCATTTCCGTCACTAAGTACTCCCTCGTGACGAAAACATGGCGTCACCAGGGTCGTCACGGAAGCTCCGTCACAGATTCTTTTATAGTGACGGAATACAAATTTTTGTCACGCAAGATTGAGCTTCGGTGACGGTCCTTACGGCGTCACCTAAGATAGGTTATCCGTGACGGACCTTCTACGTCACCTAAAATAGGAAAATCTGTCACCGTTTAGCATATTCGTTGACGAAATATGCCGTCACGGAAGATTTATGGCGTCACGAGGATTCTGGCAGGTGGGACCTGCAATGCTGACGTGGCAGCTGGCAGGTGGGTCCCACCATGATGACGTGGCATCTGACAGGTGGGTCCGACGATGCTGACGTGGCAACTGGCAGGTGGGTCCGACGATGATGACGTGGCAGCTAACAGGTGGGTCCGACGATGCTGACGTGGCAGCTGGCAGGTGGGTCCGACGATGCTGACGTGGCAGCTGGCAGGTGGGTCCAACGATGATGACGTGGCAGCTGGCAGGTGGGTCCCACCACGATGACGTGGCATCTGACAGGTGGGGCCAATGCGATGACGTGTCACCTACGTGTGGGGCCCGCGGAGATGACGTGGCAGCTGGCAGGTGGGTCCAACGACGCTGACGTGGCAGCATGTAGGTGGGGCCATGAACGATGACGTGGCGTCTGCATGTGGGGCCTGTGATGATGACGTGTCATTTTTTGGTCCGGCCCATTCGGAACTGCCTTGTGGGCCGGGAGGAATGTGACGTCGTCACCAATTTTTTTGAACGGACAAATTTGATTAAAAATTGAAATTCCATGCAAATTATTAAACTGCTGTATCAAACTCGAATGACTAAAGGAATAAAAAAACAATGTTTCGAATCTGCCGGCTTTGGACGGATCCTACTCTTGCTAGCAATCCAGTAATACGGCAGAGCCGTAATATGGGTTACAAGGGTTCGCCTATGCGAGTTGAGATTGTAGACTATTGAGGGTGCCCTAAAGGCTCTCCCTAGGACGGCTTATATAGATATCCGGCCTAGGGTTTACAGGAGAGATCTATCCGGCTACGACTAAGAGTCGGTTACAGAGTACATCTTGAACTACAAGTAACACTATGGGCCTAAGTCGGTAAGTCTTATGGGCCTTCCTGTAGCCAGATGGGACTCCGTCTTTTCTCCCTGACTGGGCCACCCGTGAAGCAAATCTCTAACCCGAAGTGGGTCACCCTGGTCAGTGAGGACGTTTAGGATACCCGAAAAGTATATCCCCAACAGTAGCCCCCGAAAGTCTCCAAGATCCAAAGTCGGATTTTATCATCGTCTAGCTTGATCTTTGGCTTGCAGAATCTTGAAGGGTTCCTGAAACTTCACAACAAAAAATACGATCCGGGTCTTAAAAATAAGTCGGACCTATCAACATGTTACTCAGATTTTCCAGCCTGATTTCAAACTAAGCCGGAACTTGGTCTCTAACGCCACCTGACACCAGTCATGGTCAAGTCACGTCATCTGACAGACATCCTGTTAGCACGATCGTTGGTGGGTCCACAGTTCGCGGAACCGAGGCGCCATTTCAATGCGTATGCAGGGATCAAGGCGATGTAATCATCGCGTGGGTCCTTCCTAGTTCCTTCCACGACGTGTGGCGGTTATACAGTGTCATTTGCACGAATCTTGGCGTGGTTAGGTGGATACAAGGGGTGAGGATTCTCCTCCTCCTTTCTTCACATGTTCCTTTGTCGTTTCTTCTCCTCCAAATCTCCCCCACACACAGAGCTCCTCTGCTTTCCCCAAAAACTCCCAGCGCCGCCCATCTTAGGTCACCGGCACACCGGAGAAATGGCTTCCTCATCCTCTTCCGGTTTAGCGGCGGCAGCGGCGACGGAGGCGGTGACAGAAAAGGAAAGCTTCTGCGGGGTTTGGATCCCCTGCGTGCTAGACGATGAAAAACTCCATGGCGTGGAGATAGAAGGGCTCCTCCGCGCCGGCGACTGGCAGAGTGGCGTCAGGGAGACCGTCCCCAACACGCGCGCCGGCGAGCGGGTACACTTCGGCACCCACCTTGACAGAGGTTTGTCATTTCCTCCCTCGGAATTCTTTTCTGAGGTGATATATCACTATAGTGTTCAACTCCACCATCTTCCTCCCAACTCCCTCCTAGAGATGAGCGCCTATGCGGCTTTGTGTGAGGGATTTCTCGGCACTAGGCTGAGTCTTACCTTATTCCGGTACTACTTCCATGTCCGGAGAAATTCTATCACTGCCGGTAATCCATATATTACCGGTACAATTAGCTTTTCACTTAGACGTGAGCGTGCATATCCTAAGATTCTAGCCAGTGACTCGGTGAAACAATGGCCAGCCACCTTCTTTTATCATAAGGATGTTCTGGCTCCCGGCAAAGCCACTGCTTTGCCGAATTTCATCGACGGAGCCGCCACGGCCCAACCGTCTTGGGACGAGGATCCTCCGGCTCTCAGTGACGATCTGATCCTCGCTAAGAGGCGGATCGAATATCTGATCAAACACAAAGGACTGAAGGGATCTGACTTGGTCCAATGTCGGGTGTCACGCCGGATCCAACCCCTTTAGTACCACGGAGACCGGCTGATGCACTCCATCACGTTGTCCAAAAAGGATTCCCTCCACATTATCCCCAAAGCCTATACCAAGCAAGGTTATATAAGCCAGATTAAATGGCTGATAAGGGAATGGATCGAGAGGAATATCCCAGAGGTTTCTCTGGACATGCACACAGCGGAAGACCCTGTGGTGCCGGTAAGCTTTTAACAATAAACCTTTTTATGTGTTTCATCCTTTAAGTTTATCTCGCAATACTGATATGCTTTCTTTTTTTCAGCTTGCCGACCTCCCCGAGTCAGAACTTGCTCCACTCGAGGGATATCCTCCAGAGTTTTCTCAGGAGACGGAACTAGTCCCACTGCCGGACATTGTGCCCAAGAAGCGCAAGGTTTCGACAGTGGCAGTTGGCACAAAGGAGGTGCCAGTCGTGAAGAGGTAACCTTCAACACAACTTTCGAATTTGTTCCTTATTCGAATTTTGTTTCTGAGATGTAATTCTTTCGACTCTATTACATTCTCAGAGCTAAGCAGCTCATCAAGGGCAAGGGGAAGAGAAATTCTTCGAAGCCCCTGCGACAGACGAAGCTTGCCATATCTTCTCCTGTCGTGGCTCCTCCGACTCCTGCCCCTCAATCTTCTGCAACGCTGGTGATCACTCCTTCTCCGGCTATCGCAGAAGATCCGGCTCCTTCAACGGAGCCAGCGATCCTTGAATCGCAAACTGACGTCACCATGAGTGAGTCAGGTATAGATAAGGGTGAACTCTCTTCGGGTAATGATCCCTCGGTAGAAACCTTTGCCGAAAACCTTCTCAGCAATCCGGGACTTGCCAAGTTTGGCCTATCTCGGAAATCTGCAGAAGAGATCCAGCGGCTGGCCAAGTAGTGCCTAGAGAAAAGAAATCTATCTGCCGAAGAAGAAGCGCAAGAGGCAGAGGACATCAAGCACTCTGATGTTCTTGAACAAGTGCGTCTTCACAACGAGAGGATAAGGTCCGGTGAGCTTCCAACTGCTCCAGTGACTCCTCTGACTCTCGCCGAGCAGGTTGTTGTTGAAGTGAATGCGAGTTTGGATAAACTTACTCGCGAACAATATGTAAGTCGGAATTCTAACTCTTGTTTTTCCTTTATTTCATATCATATCCTCTAGACCCCAAGCATGAAGTAGGATATATAATCCGGGTTTATGCTTCCTTAGGATGCCAAAGAATGAACTAGTGTAGCCCCCAAGGCTCGTGCTGATATTAGTAAAAATATTAGCCAGAGTCTTTAGTAGACTTCTGACTTTGGGTATTCTGACTTTCAGAAAGTATATTCCTATAACCAGGATTTGTTGAAAAATGTCTGCAACAAGCGGAGAGAGATCAGAGCTCTCCGACTTAAGAATGCTGAGCTTAAAGTTGCTAAGGATGAGGCCGAAGGTAAACATTCTGAGACTCAAACCTTGTCTTTCATGTTTTCATAGTCGAATTTTTACTGGACTGTTGTTCTTTTTGACTTACAGCGCTGGTAAAACAGTCTTGCGCTATGATTGAAGAGGCTGACAACCTCAAAACCTTGGTGGTGGAGAACAAAGAACTTCGCCAAGAGCTGGATAACCTCAAGGCGGATCATGAGAAGAGCATAGCTCAAGTTCTCGAGTCCTGCTCCATGGCTACTGACGAGCGTGATCGTAAGATTGCTGCTCAGGATCAGAAAATCTCGAACCTCAATAATGAGTTGTGTAGAGAGAAGGACCTTTCCGAGGAGCTCCGGGCTAAACTCCGGAGTCTTCGGGAAGAGAAGACCAAGGTTGACGACGTCATCTTCGGTATGTTCCATCTGTCTGACTTGTCTATTTTCTTCGACTTCTTTCAATGTCGTATTTTCTTAACTGTTTTGTGTATAGGTCCTCTGAACTTGACGGACTCCACCTCTGCCGAGCCCCGCACCCACCGGCTTACCCAAGTCGGTGACCTGCTTCATGACTTCCGCCAATCCCTTGAGGATATTGGCGAAGCTCTCAAGATTCCAGACATGCAGAGCATGTCGAATTTTCAGGTGCGGGACAAGGCGAAGAAGATGCCGCAACTTGTCCAGGATTGGAACATGTCCTACGCGCGATCCACAGCGCAGAACGCTCTCACCATGGTCATGAGCCACCATGGAAGCATGGAGATATGGCAAGTGACAAGAGGGTACTACAAAGTGGACGAAGACGGACATGAGCAAGACATCAAGCCAACCATGGACTCCTGCGCCAGATATGGGTGCCATGTAGCTGATATAACCAGCTATGACACTCCTTTCTTCACCCGCATGGACACTCCGCCTCCGCCTCCAGAAGAATCAGCAGAAGTTTCCGACGATGACCACACCATTTCGGATGTGGACATCTCGGAACGATATCAAGGCGATATATCCAGCGAGCCGGTAGTTCCTTTCTCCCCTCCTGCATCATAGATTGCCAGAAACAATTGTATTATTCTGAGAAACATGATGGGTCTGTAAATATGCAGTACTATAATTTTGCTAGTGCTAAGCTTTTGATCTATTCAGCACTTTTGGCTTTAAATTTTGTGTGTGCCTGAAATGTTTAGATAAGCACTTGTATTTTTTCGCCTATACTTATCGTTTATCTGGCTTTCCGCCTTGTCCCTTTCGTGAGCTGGCTAAACCTTCTGCCTGGAAACTTTGCAACGAAGCTTAATTGCTAAACCAGTTTAAACTTAGAAACAAAGCCGGCTTCCAGTACCAACAATTCACTACTCGGAAAATACCCGCATCCGGCAATCAGACAAATAACCAAAGTATAGACTAGAAGCTTTAGGGTTATACCCGAAGGTAGCATTTTTAGAATCAAAAATCTAAACCAGAATAAACATGAGCATAAAGTACTTTCAAGTATTCTGGGATTTTCGACTATGACATGAACATTAGGAAATAAGATGGCAAAAACTTCTTAGAAAAATTCGAGGAAACCAAAACTTTTATTTCTCACAAAAGATGTACATATGTATGATTACAAAGAAGGTTAAACTAAGAATAAAAGGGACGTAGCTGAGCAATATTCAATGGTCTGTCTAACTCATCCGGATTTGTATTGCCTCCAGCTCTCTTTCTCTTCTTAGTAGCAGGTCTTTCTTTGACTGGCCTTATGTCAGTTAAGTAATACGAACCATTGTGCAATACTCAACTAAATAAAAAGGGCCCTTCCCATACTGGGGAAAGTTTGTCCTTTCTTTGTTGCACAAGCCGGAGAACCAAATCACCTTTATTGAAAGATCTGTTTCGGACTCTCTGGCTATGATACTTGCGTAACTTCTGCTGATAGGATGTTGATCTCATTTCAGCAACGACGCGAACTTCTTCGACTAAGTCGAGATCATTTTGTCGAGAAATCTTGGCATCCTCTTCAATATACGCGGCCACTCTAGGAGAAGTATGAATTAAATCACTAGGAAGAACTCCTTCTACACCATAGACCAAGAAGAAAGGTGTGTATCCGGTTGACCTGTTCGGAGTCGTTCGTAAACTCCATATTACCGAGGGTAATTCCTCTGCCCAAGCCCCCACAACACGTCGTAGTGGTGCTTTGAGTCTCGGTTTTAGGCCTTGTAGGATTAAACCATTTGCTCTTTCGACTTGTCCATTAGCCTATGGATGTGCGGCTAACGCAAAGTCAAGCCGGATATTTTGCTCGTTGCAGAATTCGGCCAATTCTCCCATAGAAAAGTTACTCCCGTTGTCCGTGATAATGCTATGTGGATAACCATACCGGATTATAACATCCTCGACAAATCTTTTGGCTGTTGCTCCATCACAACTAGTGACAGGTTTAGCCTCAATCCATTTGGTGAATTTATCCACCATCACTAAGAGGTAAGTAAATCCACTTGGAGCTCGTTTAAACGGTCCTACCATATCAAGCCCCTAGACCGCAAAAGGCCATGTTATAGGTATTGTTCGCAGCTGATCAGCCAGAACGTGAGCTTGTTTGGCGTACTTTTGGCAGCCTTTGCACGTCTTGACTAATCGTTCGGCATCTGCCTGAGCTGTAAGGAAGAAAAATCCATGTCTAAAAGCTTTTGCCACTAAAGATTTGGCTGCAGCGTGGTGACCACACTCGCCTTCATGGATTTCTCTTAAGATTTCCACTCCTTCTGGAGATACACAGCGCTGAAAAACCCCAGGAACACTCCGCTTATAGAGCTCACCTTTAACTATAGTATAAGATTTTGCTCGTTAGACGATCTGCCAGCTTAGAACCTCGTCTTCGGGTAATTTGCCATCTACCAGATAATCTAGGTAGGGTTGAGTCCAGCTGGGAATTACAGCCAGAACTGCTATTAGAGGTGAGTCGGATTTGGTCGGATATTCCTCATCTACTCCCTTTATCGAGGGAACTTTGAGGTGCTCTAAAAAAGCACCATCCGGGACCTCTTTCCGTGCAGACCTATCCGAGATAGTGCATCTGCTTCCTCATTTTCTGCTCGAGGGATGTGTTGAACCTCAAACCCTTCGAACGATTTGGATAAATCATCCACGACAGCTTTATATGCTGCCATATGTTTATTTGCATTACAAATATCTGACACTTGTTGAGCAACAAGATATGAATCTCCGTAACACACCAAACATCGGATGCTGATATCCTTAGCAATCCGGATTCCATGCAGCAGTGCTTCATACTCGGTAATATTATTTGTCGCTGTGAAGTGAATCTGCAACACGTATAGAAGCTTATCTCCCTGGGGTGATTTGAGCACCACGCCAGCCCCCGAGCCCCCTCGAGCCTTAGACCCATCAAAGTAGAGGGTCCAATATTCCGACTCAGGGAGGGTCATATTCTCCTTCGTCTCTATCCAATCAGCGACAAAGTCAGCAAGGATTTTGGATTTGATTGCTGTCTGAGGTTTATACTCAATATCAAAAGCTGAAAGCTCTATGCCCCATTTGGCGACGCGTCCTGTGGCGTCACTATTGTTGATTATATCTCTCATGGGAGTTGTGCTCACCATGGTAATTGGATGCTCCTGAAAATAGTGTTGTAGCTTACATGATGCTAGAAAAACACCATAAGCCAACTTTTGATAGTGCGGATATCGCTGTTTTGATTCTGTCAGAACCTCGCTGACAAAGTAAGTCGGACGCTGCACCAAGTGTTCCTGATTTTCCTCCGGTCTCTCCACCACCATAACGATACTAACGACCTTGTTTGTCGCAGCAAGATAGAGCAACATCGGTTCCTATGGTTCCGGCACAGCAAGGATAGGAGCAGATGAGAGTACTTTCTTCAGGTCTTGTAGTGCAGTTTCAGATTCGTCGGTCCAAACAAAATCCTTAGTCTTTTTCAGGAGTTTGTATAATGGTGCAGCTCTTTCACCAAGCCGACTTACAAATCGACTGACCACAGTGATGCAACCAGTTAGTCTTTGTACGTCCTTCAGGCGAGTTGGCATAGAAATATTGAGTATAGCCTTGATTTTGTCCCGGTTCACCTCTATGCCTCTTTGAGACACGATGAAACCTAACAATTTTCCGGCTGGTATTCCAAAGAAGCATTTCTTCGGGTTAAGCATGATGTTGTATTTTCGTAGATTGGCAAATGTTTCCTCCAAGTCGGAAATCAGCGTTTCCTTCTTTTTGGACATCACCGCAATATCATCCACGTATGCATGTACATTGCATCCGAGTTGGTCGTGGAGGCAACGCTGCATCGTGCGCTGGTAGGTAGCTCCTGCGTTCTTCAACCCAAAGGGCATCGTAACAAAACAGAAGGTTCCAAAGGGGGTTATGAATGAAGTTTTGACTTTGTCAGATTCCTTCATCCGGATTTGGTGATAACCGGAATATGCGTCGAGAAAACAGAGGAGTTCCGAGCCTGCCGTAGAATCGATAACTTGATCAATTCTAGGCAAATCAAACAGATCTTTTGGACAAACCTTGTTCAAGGCAGTATAATCAACACACATCCTTAAATCAGTGGTGTCCTTTTTAGGGACCATTACAGGATTGGCCGACCACTCAATGTGGATGACCTCTTCTATGAATCCAGCTAACTCGAGCCATGCTAGTTCCTTAGTTATTGCCTTACGCTTTTCATCGCCGAAATGTCGTAAGGACTATTTGATGGGTTTAGCATTCGGGTTTACATTTAAAGAGTGCTCGGCAAGTTCCCTAGGTACTCCGGTCATGTCAGATGGCTGCCATGCGAAGATATCTTGATTTGCTTGGAGAAAATTGACGAGCGCGCTTTCCTATGCGCTATCTAGGCCTACGCCTATCTCGGTCACCTTGGAGGGGTCATCATCCTTGAACAGCGTCTTCTTCATCTCTTTTGATGCCTTGGACTCCGGATTTGGCTTTGTCACCTCCTTCTTCGTTGCAGGCATCTCGGACGGATCTATGCTCTTCTTGATCTCCTGGTACTCCTGGGTGTGCAGCACGGCTTCAGCAAAGGCGGCATTTCCATCCTCGCACTCTCGTGCTTTCTTCGGGTCTCCCCTGATAGTGATTACGCCATTGGGAACTAGAACTTTCATCATATTATAAATGTAACACGGACGAGCCATAAAAGCCCAGTCAGACGGACGTCCGAATATAGTGTGGTACGCGCTCTTGAACGGGACCACTTCTAAAGAAAGTGCCTCCGACCGATAGTTCTTTGGAGTTCCAAAGGTAACATCCAAAGTGATTTCTCCTAGGGAATTGGCTTGTCTTCCTGGGACAACTCCGTGAAAGATCGCAGAGCTATGGTTCAGCTGCATACCCGAGATCTTCATCCGGTGTAGCGTTTTGACATAGAGAATAGTGATACTGCTGCCACCGTCCATGAGGGTCTTGGAGAAACCATAACCGTCAATAAGTGGATTGATGATTAAGGCGTATTTTCCTTGCCTGTGCAACTTAGGCAGATGATCAGCACGGTCAAATGTGATTGCCACTTCCGACCAGTCCAAAAATTGGTGGACAGCCGGAACTGTTGCATTGAGCTCATGCAGAACTGCTTTCTTAACCTTTGCTGGTTGGGATCCGAGGAAGGTGACATAAGTGTCTTTCTTGGTCGGAAAATTTGAAGCATCAGCTTCTTCCATGTCGGAATCTTCCTTGGTCTCTTTATCTTTTTCGGGATTCTTCTTTCCCTTCTTCCGCTTAGTTTGTAGCCTATGGTGTCATCTCTTGATGTCGTCATTGAAATAACATTTGACGTTGGTGTGGGATGAGCCCCCATTGGCATCTAAGTGATGCACACATGGGTTATTGGCAATGTTGGCCCAAGAGTAGGTTTTTCCCGGTTGTTGGTCTCCTCTACATTGGACTCTCGAAGTCCCATGGCCACGCCCGCGGCCTCCGTTGCGTCCTCCTCGTCCTCCAGACCCAAAATTATCAGTGACCACTGCCGTTTCCGCATTGGTTTTTTCTTCTGAGGTATGTTTGTGCTTCTGAGCTTGTTGCTTTGGTTGTTTTGCCGACTGTGGCACAGCTAGGGCATTGAGTCATCCATCTGCATCGTCGTCGGCATCTACATACTTGCTCGCTGTTTCTATCATTTCTCCCAAATCAGTGACTTTGTCACACTTCAAGTGATGACGCAGTAGACCAATTGGGAGACCTGCAATGAAAGCTTCAATCGCAGTTTGATCATTTACTCATTCATAGGAGTTCTTGGTGTCGATCCATCATCCGAGGTAATCCTGGCAAGTTTCTCTGGCCTTCTGGGTGCAACATTGTAGGTCTCCGACCGTACAGGGCCTCCGGTATGTGCCTTCGAAATTCCGAAAGAACTCACTTTGCATGTCATACCAGATGTGGATGGTGTTCTCCGAAAGTTCATTAAGCCATGATTGTGCCGTCTTCTGCAACATAAGTGGGAGATATCGGGTTGCGACCAGGTTGTTTCCGCCTTTGGCGATGCAGCAAGCTTGGAAGAAATCCTGTAGCCAGGTATCTGGCCGAGCAATGCCGTCATAGGCTTGGATATATCTTGAGATAGCAAATCCTTCCGGGAATCTTGTAGCTTTGATGCATGGTCCGAAGCACTTTGGGCCCACGTAGATATCATCGTTTTCGTAGCGACGCGCCTCTATGTTGATCCTGTGCCTTGCGTCGTTCGGGGATAGAGATCGTCCCGAATGTCGGTTGTGGCTGCGGTGCCTTGGAGCCGGACTTCGGCTTCTGCCACCACCTCCTCCGCCATGTCGTCCTCCTTGTCCCCCTTGAGAGCCGTTGTGATGACTGCTTGGTGGAGAGGGTGGGGCAGCTGGATTGTTTCCGGCTGTTCGCCGGCCTCCGTCCGAAGCGTCATTATTCCGGTTCCGGGGAGGGTCTGCACTATGACGAGCCCCCATGTTGGCTTGTCCCGGCATGGTTTCCGTCGTTCCTTCGTCCGTCGTTCCTACTACGGTGAGGACCAGTCGGACGGCTTTCATGCCTAGGAGGTGGCATTTTTTGACGATCCTCCTCCTGATGTTTCTCTTTATCTTCTCCCCTTCGATCATTCGACTCTCGTCGGGGAGGATTCCTCGGATATAGTGCAGCAATGGCCTCTCGCTCGGCCACTGGAGCGACATTGCTCCAGTCACGTGCAGATCTATGATGTTGTCCTGATGATCCGGTTCTGGAGTAGTTGTCTTCCCGTTGGTCGGAACGGTGATGCTGTTCCGGAACACGCTGGGGCCTTATATCATTCCAGACTGAGTTTGTGTGACATTGGTCGGATTTGGAGACCAACTTTCTGCTTCAGGATTTCGCAGCCATTTGTTGCTCCAGATCCTTTGTGAGTAGCTTGATGCCCAATCGAACCTGTTCTGGGCCTGGGTTATTTGACAGGATATCTCGAGCTACGACAGTGTTCTGTACCGGTGTTGGATACACCAGATTTCCTTTGCTATCGAGACGAGGCATCCCTGGATCTCCTTCAAAGAGGACCATGTTCACTTCCGGAAATTGACCGTCACATGTGTAACGTTTCCTTGTCTTCTGATGCAACCGAGACATGTAATCCTTAGTTGCCATGCGTTTCTTTTCCTCCTCGATGTTTTTGGCTTGATCCAGGAGTTGTTGACGACGTGCTTCTAGGGCTTGGGCCCTTTAATCCAGCTCTTCAGCAGTAAGTTCTGCAGCTGTAGGGATAGGTGTGGTTAATGCAGCATCGATGAGTTTACGCGCACCTTCAGTGATCACGTGTCCATCCACCGATTCTTCTTTTTTCGGCTCTTTTGGGATAAGTGCTCCATCCGAGTCTTCCTCATATTCCTCGGCAATCATCTCCTCTGTCAGAGGGTCTTTTGCCGGGGTCTTGTTCTTCTTGTTCTTCTTCTTTGCCTTCTTGGCAGCGCCGGTAGCAAAGATGGCTTTGGGTCCGTTTCCCGGAGTCAAGCTCTGATCGGTACTTTCGGACATCTAGACTTCGGGATTATCTCCGACTTCCATGTCGTCCTGCGCTTTGGGAGAGTGTTCCCCGGATCCTTCATCCATGGCTTCTCCTTCCTCTGCAGCTTTGGAGTTATACTCCTCTTCATATTCTGTGGAGAACTTTCGGAAATCTGCTCACGTCATTGATTCGTCCAAGGATGTGGGTACGTCATCGTTTGTTCCAATTGCCTCCAGCACATAGTCGGTGTTGTCTCCAGCATCGGCAGAGCCGGATCTGGATCCCACGTATCTGACAAAGTGCGATGCATTCCTCCTGAGGTACCTGCGGCTCTCGCGATCAGCTTCGTCAAAACTTTTGATGGTCTTAAGAATTGCGTCTACGCCTGAGTTTTGCATTATCATGCGTCGCAGCGTGTACCTTAGGAAAGGCCTGTCTGTCCGGGTGTCATTAGAGCCGGAATCAGTGTCGTTGATATGCTCCTCCTGGATTTCGACTTCCGCGGGCGGGTTGATCTAGGATTCAGCCTCTCCGAGGAGATCCACTCCGGATTTGACTTGGGCCGCTAGGTCTTCCTCACGCTCGTATTTCTCCACTATCTCCGCAACTGGTGCGGGCTGGGTGGGATAAGAGTTTTCTGAGATCCAGAACTCTGCCGCCTCCACGGACAAATGGGACCTAGAAGATTCTTCTGCCTCTATCATCACCGCTGGGGTGGGTGGGACAGGTTCAGCGAAACCGATGTAAACATCGATCTCACCAAAAGACATGATTGTGTATGCAGTTACAGCCTCCCTAGCCGGAATCCAGGTGTCGAGAATGATGAGAGGGACGTCACTGGCGTAGACGATGTGACCGACGGTGATAGTCTCGTTGATTCCGATTCTTGCAGATTCCGCTCGGAACATAGATCTGAAGCTCACTTGCCCCATAGTGGGCGCCAACTGTCGTCGGATTGATGACAAGTACGCCGTGAGGGGGTCCTCGAGGCGTGTAGAAGAGAGGGGTGTGAGACGTACGGTGTTCCGGGACGGTGAGCACACAAGTTTACCTAGGTTCGAATCCGCCGGCTTTGGACGGATCCTACTCCTGCTAGCAATCCAGTAATACGGCAGAGCCAGAATATGGGTTACAAGGGTTCGCCTGTGCGAGTTGAGATTGTAGACTATTGAGTGTGCCCTAAAGGCTCTCCCTAGGACGGCTTATATAGATATCCAGCCTAGGGTTTACAGGAGAGATCTATCCGGCTACGACTAAGAGTCGGTTACAGAGTACATCTTGAACTACAAGTAACACTGTGGGCCTAAGTCGGTAAGTCTTCTGGGCCTTCTCGTAGCCGGATGGGACTCCGTCTTTTCTCCCTGACTGGGCCGCCCGTGAAGCAAATCTCTAACCCGGAGTGGGCCACCCTGGTTAGTGAGGAACGTTGAGGATACCCGGAAAGTATATCCCCAACAGATTTCCATTGCAATGTTTATGATTGTTGATTTCATCTCTAAGCGTGATTAATTCTATTTGGGTTAAGGGCTTTGGCCTAGCCATGTAACTTTTATGCATGTTATTTATCATAGATGGGATCATGTATTAGTTTGTGTGACATGATGATTATTGTATCTTCTCTTGCCTCAATCCAAGGACTTGTCAGGTACCCAAGACCCTGAGGATTGAGCCAGGTATAGGGAGTATGAGTAATGACTAATCTGCAAGTTGGGAACCCTAGTGACAGAAGGGGTAGTACGGCTGTATGTGAGGGATTTACTTGGGATTAACAGTGACATAACTATGCATATCATTAGTTCTCTTTCTTCTATGGATGAGACTAGTAGATTATTTCTTTAAGCAGTTGCGGAGGCAATAGCAATTATGGATGCACTTCTCACATATAATTATCTTGCCCTAACAATTACATGCATACTTTATTATTATCTTTTATTCCCATCAGATGTTTTGCATAGCTACAGGTGAAACCGAAAGCCCTAGGCCCTCTCTCTCCATCATCGACAACAACAAAAGACAACAAACTCTTTGTCTAGTAAAACACAAAAGGAATTCTAAAACTCCCAAAGGTCCATTAAAGTAACTTCACTACGCTTTCTGCTTCACGAGGATTCGATAACCTAGGTCTACTAGGGAAAAGGAGCTATACTACATCCGTAATCCGGATCGAAGGTATCAATCCTTTTTCTGGCGTCGTTGTCGGGGAAGAAATAGCTACCCTGGTGAGGTTAGTAGGACCCTTGCTAGTTTTAATTCTTGTTTTTAATTTTGTTAGTTTGCTTTGAGTCTTTATTTGAAAAACCAAAAAAAATTAGTTAGTCTTTAAATTCTTATTTTTACTATCAGAAGTCTTTGTTTAAGAAAACCTAAAAACATAGGAAATATGGCTGAAAAGAAGCATGGGGAGTTTACAACTCCCAACAATGATTATTTGCATACTCATATAACCCAGCCAGCAATTACTGCTGATGATTATGAAATTAAGCCCCACTATTTAAATTTGGTTCAACGGAATCAATTTGGAGGCTCTGCTATTGAGGATGTAGGTATGCACTTGAACATTTTCACTGAAATATGTGATATGATGCGCATAAAAGATGTTGACCTCAATGCGGTCAAATTGCGCTTATTTCCTTTCTCTCTTAGAGGAAGAGCAAAAGAATGGTATTTATCTTTGCCTATAAATACTATTGCATCATGGGTGGAGTGTACTTCTTTATTATGACTAAATTTTTCCCACCTGCAAAGACTATGCAACTAAGATCTAATATTACTAGTTTTATACAGGAAGAGCGTGAGCCACTAGCGCTTGCATGGGAGAGGATGAAAGAATGCATGAGAAACTATCCCAATCATGGGATGGAAGATTGGTTAATTATCCATTTATTTTATAATGCTCTTAACCTTTTGTCTAAGTCTATGCTTGATACTGCAGCTGGAGGAACATTTATGGGAAAACATATTACTGAAGCAAAGCAATAGCTAGACAATATGCAAGACAACCATGCCTAGTGGCATGTGGATAGATCAAACACGAAGAAGGTTAACTCCATCTCACCACAAGAAAATGAAGAACTCAATGCTAAGCTAGATGAGCTCATATTAGCCGTAAGCGGTAAGTAAAACCAGGTAAGAGCTATCCCAGAATCAAATATTGAAGAAATAGACTTCTTAGCTCATAATGATTATAACCCTGCTTGGAAGAAGAATTATAATCCTAATTTTCAGAAACATTATTCTAGTCCTGCAGGTAACTCTAATAATAATATGGGAACAAGTAATGGTAGTCTCCAAGAAACACTTAAGTCCTTTATAGATTCACAAAATGAGCAAAACAATATCCTTGTTAAAATAATAGAGAACCATGATGTTATGCTTGGTAAATTATCTAACCAAGCTATAAGTTTGAGGAATGATTTGCAGGCCCTCCAAGAAAGAACAAGGATTGTTGAGGCACATTTAGGTAAGATAACCGAGAGTCAAACTCTCATTTTAGCTAAATTTGCAGGTAAAGCTAAGCCCAATCCTGTTGAAGACCTCAAGATGATGAGAATCCAAAGGGAGGAGCCTGAAGAACTTGATTATAGTAATGCTCCTTCACCAAATTATACCATTGTAGATCTTCACTATAAGAGAAAAGAGTTTTTGTGACAAATCACTTTTGTCACCGAAAATGCCATTTCCGTCACTAAGTACTCCCTCGTGACGAAAACATGGCGTCACCAGGGTCGTCACGGAAGCTCCGTCACAGATTCTTTTATAGTGACGGAATACAAATTTTCGTCACGCAAGATTGAGCTTCGGTGACGGTCCTTACGGCGTCACCTAAGATAGGTTATCCGTGACGGACCTTCTACGTCACCTAAAATAGGAAAATCTGTCACCGTTTAGCATATTCGTTGACGAAATATGCCGTCACGGAAGATTTATGGCGTCACGAGGATTCTGGCAGGTGGGACCTGCAATGCTGACGTGGCAGCTGGCAGGTGGGTCCCACCATGATGACGTGGCATCTGACAGGTGGGTCCGACGATGCTGACGTGGCAGCTGGGAGGTGGGTCCGACGATGATGAAGTGGCAGCTGACAGGTGGGTCCGACGATGCTTACGTGGCAGCTGGCAGGTGGGTCCGACGATGCTGACGTGGCAGCTAGCAGGTGGGTCCGACGATGATGACGTGGCAGCTGGCAGGTGGGTCCCACCATGATGACGTGGCATCTGACAGGTGGGCCAATGCGATGACGTGTCACCTATGTGTGGGGCCCGCGGAGATGACGTGGCAGCTGGCAGGTGGGTCTAGCGATGCTGACGTGGCAGCATGTAGGTGGGGCTGTCAACGATGACGTGGCGTCTGCATGTGGGGCCCGTGATGATGACGTGTCATTTTTTGGGCCGGCCCATTCGGAACTGCCTTGTGGGCCGGGAGGAATGTGACGTCGTCACCAATTTTTTTGCACGGACAAATTTGATTAAAAATTGAAATTCCATGCAAATTACGAAACAAAATTAAATGGAAGCAAATATTTGAAATGGCAGAAAATTTATAAATATGAATTGGATCACACGCAAACTTTAAAATTCTGGTAGACTAAAACTGCTATATCAAACTCGAATGACTAAAGGAATAAAAAACAATGTTTCGGCCCACCCGGCCCATTAGCGCGCAGAGATTTTTGGCCCAAGTCACGGGGACTGGTACTAGGAGTTCTGCGACATCCTCAACAGGTAACTAAGCATGCCATCCATTTCCTTCTGCCTCTTCTCAAGTTCATCATCTTGCTTCTTTCTCATCTCTTCAAATCTGCTTTCCTGCTCTTGCATCTGTTCCTCCATCTCGCGTTGAACCCTTTCAGCTGCATTCAACGAATCTTGCTCCTGACTTGATAACTTTTCTTCTAAATCACGGATGCACCCAGCTGAGACGCTAGACCTCTTGGAAGCAGATGAAACGCCGATGCTGGAAAGGATAGTAATTGATCTTGAATTGTTCTGGTCTCTCAGGACTTCTTCAACAATCTCCAGATCAGTTTTGGGAATCCAATCTTCTGGGTGTGGTCCCATTTTCTGAAGCACCATCTCAGTCTACAATAGGATAAAAAAATAGCAAGTCCAGAGTTAGAAGAAATCAAATAATTAGCCAAACTAATGAGAAATGCGTAGCACATAAAATAATTTACTTACATAAGCTTCTGCTGATTTCTGGGACATCATACCATCCTTGTTAGTGTGGCTTGCTTTAAAGAAAGCAATCGGGGAGGTATCGACGTCCCCGGTCCTCTGAGATTTCTACAAGAATTATGACACGATGAATTATAAGTGTGTATGGCATGTTCACAAAAATAAGTAGGTGTTGCATCTGAAGAGTTCGAATACTCACAAGTGCATGGTAATGTGCAACAAAGCTTCTTGAGCCAGTGGTGTGTTTCTTCGTCACAGCATCTCTGTTCTTCTTGTTACTCTCGCAGATTGCCTATGTACAGTTGCATGAATTTAGTATTCCACAGTACAGTAGTATGTTTGTGATAGATGTAGCTGAAACAACAGAAATCGTGTACCTTGTAGTGCTCATCATGCCATATATCAAGAAGCTCTGCCCAGCTTTCCTCGTCTACCTCTTTTGGTTTCAACAATAAAGCTTGCTCGCGGGTTAGATCTTTAACATATTTCCAACAGACCTTTTTCAGCCTCCAACGTTGTTGGCGAATACCTTTCTGTAAAATGTCAGTGCAAATGTCTTTGCCAAGGTCACCACTGCTGTCCATTGCAAATTTTCCCTGCAGATAACATGGAACACAAATTCATATCAGCATTGAATGATAGAATTGTTAAAAAATCATCCACCAATGAGACATTTTATATGGAAAATGAATAAGAGGTTAACGGACTTACAGTTATAGACTTAATGGTTTCCGGAATAGTATCTTTCAGACGACCTTCCTTGTCACCATACTGCTTCCAGTGGGTTGCCAGTGGCATCTTGCTGCGTATGTGAATGCCACACTCTGAACTCAGTTTTCCTGCTTGCACAGGATCAGTGGGTCTCCTCATGCCAGGAGTGAAGTTGATCTGCATCTTAGCCCCTCCATTCCTTCTAGACCACTCGTGTACCCCATGCCCCATAGTAGGTTTGCGTACATTACGCTTTTCCTTTAGAGCACCCGTGTCTACAATTGCAACTGAAACCAGTGACAAAACAAGAGTCAAGACTTCAATTGAAAATTTTGCAACTAAACCAGTGAATAAATTGTAAGACGTGTTGTCAATACCTTCCCGTTCGCTGCGGACAAGTACATTCTCCTCAGGTGAGTTGCTGCCTCTAGAGGTTTGAATTAGCATGGGCGAGGATTCATTTCCATTAGTACCCCCTTCCCCTGCTTTCTGGGTAGGGGTCTCTGTTTCACCATCATCTTGAGTCTCTGCATTTGCTGCTGACCTTGTTACAACATTTGGAGGCACAAAGGTTTTTGAGCGCTTCTGCTTCTTTTCTTTTGTAGAACCTTCCGTTACCTACATTTTGATAGATCAAGCCATAAATGTGAAGGCAGGAGAATGCTGCATTTCTTCACCTTAGAGGAAGATTTAACAACATCATGGTCCTCTTCATCCAGAACAAACACATCATCATCAGTGGGCTCGTCGGCAGGATCAGGTTCATAATTAGGGTCCTCGGTGATATCCTTCTCCTAGGGCTGTGCCTCTTTCCGTGTTGTCACTGCCACCGGTTTCTTAGCAGTACCAAACACAAATTCACGCGCCATCGCCGTGAAATCCAACATTGGCTTGCCATGTTCAATAGCATTCTGCTTCAGTGCTTTAGACATACGAGACACGTTCTCCTCCATCACTTGTTTCCTAACATTTTGGTATGCGTCTACTGTTTTGACTTGAGTAACTGAAAACAATCAATCAAAGGCAAGTCATGATCATACTCATTAGTACAAACAGAGTAGACAAGATCATTAAAGCAAAAATTATGTGATCCATACTGTAAAATTAACATGATCACAAAACATTATTCTATTGCCTCCAAATCTCGTATCGTCATTTAGTTAACTGTCTAAACCCTACTGTCAACAAGTTCAGTTAAGTGTCAGGTTTAGTGTATTAGGTATCAAGTTGTTCAGTTGCGTCAGTTAAGACGCCAAGCAGCAGGGTTTATCCAACAAGTTGTGCCCTATTACCTGAACCATTATGTAGGAACAGAAACCTAAATCTAACACATAGTTATAAGATCGGATCATAGGGTGTCATGCTCAACACATTCATGGCATCTGGAACCATGATCTATGAATTTAAAACCCAAGACAAGCACATTGTCAAAGGATTCGGATCAGAGGGTGTCACGTTCAACACGTGCTAGGCATCTCGAACCATGTCTATGATCTAAAACCTAGATCTTGCACATAAGCTGCAGCATCTTGAACAACGATCTACACATGTTGATCTACTAGAACTCATGCTTGACTGATCTAGAAAGAGGCATAGACTTAGGGCGGCAGAAAAATGACCTGGGCGTTTACGCTTTTGCTTCGGTGTCGGTGGTAGCACATTCCGGCGTGGTGTGCCGCTTCGAAGACTGCCGGACATGTCGCCCGCCGCAGAGGGGAAATCCGCCGGCAACCAACGCCTTGCTTGACGGATTTGGGGTCGAGGAAAGTGGCGATGGGGTTCTAGGTGGGCGGTGAACAAGGAACGGAATTAGGGGATGGGTATGCGGGAGGTGGGGGCACGCCGTTTTTAAAGTGTCGTGGGGGTGGCAAATTGTTAGCGCCAAAATTGGCGGGCGGGTGGAAAACAAAAGAGGTGGGAACGAAATTTTTTGGTACACAAGTGGAGGGAACGAAAACCATTTATTGTAAATTTGATTGGAAAAAACAAAGGGAACGGAACGGGAGGTTTACAAGCGGGGATTATCTCTAATTACATATTGTAATTAAATAAATCCTAACACATGCAACGGTTTAGGTTTTGCCACTACTTAGACCTCCCGTGCGGAATTTGTAATATGGTTTACAAGCCGGGATTATCTCTAATTCATTGTACTATAAATTTATTTGGCCATGAACCATATTAAATTATTTGAATTAGTCATTTGTTTATATATGAAAAGGAAAACAAAATATGTTCATTCATGTACAACAGTTGGATTACTGAGCAAACAATACCATTAGTTTCCTTCATTCCACAACTCCAACTTGAAAGCTGAAGCACAATATCACTTAAACAAGTAAACCTCATTGATTCGAAAAACAAAGAGAAGAGCCGAATTATTTCACATATTAGATATGTAGCCAGCAAAATTTTCTAACATCCACCAAAAGGTAGGTGATCTCATTAGACTTTACACCCAGAAACTCAGCAAATAGTTTTGCAACCAGGAACAGGGGCGAATCTGCTTGGTCACACCCTGATGCACATGCAACAGGGTAGAAAAAGCATTTTTAGTCTTACATATTAGACTTAAGCATAGTGTATCAGGAAAACTTAAACAGAGTGCATCAGGGTAAGTTTAATCCTAGATCCTCTTCCTAGTCTAGGAAGAGGCAGACATGGAAATCTGATAGGGTCAGGACATGGTCTGGACGTCCGTACTAGCCCTCTGACATCTCCTCCTCCTTGACGGGCATGGTCTACGTGTCCCTGTCACCGCCACTGCCATCATCGTCGTTGTCATCGTCGCTGTTGGTGGCGTACTCCTGGCGGGAGAGCCTACCGCCGTAGATTGTGACGACTAGCTCCCTATTGCCAGCATAGTAGTCGAACGCCAGGATGTTGCCTAGCGAAATAGTGTAGCACTTGACGAACTTGGGCCAGCCCCTGCGGAGGTACAAGCAGCCGTCTCGATGATCGAAATACATCTCCACATCGAAGGTCAGCCTGCGGTTACGCTCCCGGACGCGCACAGTGTTGGGCTGGTCGCCGCTGATGTAATCTTTGAAAGCATGGCAAAGGGAGAGCTTGTCCCACTTGTCCTCGTGAAGGATGCGGATGAACATAAAGTCGGGGTTCGGATACAGCGGCAGATGGGGTGGTGGAGACGGTGACAGCGACGGTGACGGCGACGGCGACAGTGAAGGCGACGGCGACAGCGATGGCGATGGCGACAGAGAAGTGGCCCTGCCCTTGCCGCTGCCCTTGCCCGTACGACGGTGCCTCTTCTTGACAACGCGCGTTGTCGGCGTACGCGTCTGTCCTTCACGTCCCCTGCCCGCCGTCGCCTTGGCACCCCTGAGCATGGACACCGGCGTAGGCGACAAATCATTTATTCTTCTAAATATGAAGACGAAACCCTCTCGGTTACGCCACCCTTCTAAATGCGCTTTCTTCGAGTATATGAGAACAGCTTGTCCCTCTTCTAGATCTGTGCTCTGTACGAAACACTTCCACCCATCTGGATCGAAGAAGAGGCGATCATCCTTTTCTATCTTGAAGTCGATGGGGGTGATCTCCTCTTTAGGAAGACACACTCCAGTTGAGCCTCCCTCACAGATTTGTAGAGCATTAACAACCTTGTTAGGCAATTTCTGATCAATACAAAACAAGATATATAAGTTAGTAAGTCGATGTCATAAACCACATACACAAATTGCATACACGCATGGCAACAAAAAAGAATTAAAAGAAAGTTATATGAATGTACCATGTGGTACAGCTTAAGATTCGTCTTGGTCAAGCGGGTTACGAATGGCAACCTGACAATTTTTCCCATGTTCGATTGAAGTTCCAGCATATGCTCTTGCTCACTCTCAGTAAGCCGGCATCTTTCGGCGATGAGTGGTCCGAGATCACGCTTCTGCGAAGATGCTCCTGCCATGTTAAAGAATGGGTTGCGCATACAAATTTAGCACACATTAACAAATGGTAAAAGTGTAGGAAACACATTATAGGTATTACAGCGTCACAGCAACGTATTTCATCACAACAATACAAATATTGTTTCTGCAAATACTTGCAAGTTATTTCAATGCTACAAGCACTAGTCATAGCATCGGAAAGCTCCAGACTCCTATTCTGTCAGATATAAGTTCTCTAAGAACTACCTTTGCTGTGTTGGATTTTAGAAACATCGTAAGTACTACATTAGTTCTTGCCATATATAGTAGCTAGATGGCCGATCTTTTTTGGGAGACTAGGAAGTTTAGGCCTATTTCTTATAGAAACAGATCATACCTAGTAATTATGTTCTGTTTTAGTCACCAGAATATAATGCTTCAGCGATTTAGCACATCAGAGATGGCAAGTTAGTGTAGGTTCTTCCATTTCCGATGTTGTGGTTGCATGTGGTACAGCCGACCCCAAAACTGTCCCTCTACGCATCATGTGGTTGTACTTTCTTCGCATGTGTTTCTGGTTCATTGTCATTCATGCTCTGGACCTTGCTTACTGCGAGTTGTTTCCTTGCAACAAGGAAAACAGCCAGGTGGTATTTTCTACACATGAACATCCATCCATAATTCCGGCATCGACAATTTCTTAAGACATGTCATGCCTAACTAATTTATCATCTATATATGTGTGTGTCCAAACAAGTTCCATTTTTCATATCAAGATGTAGCTAGCTAAACTTGTTATGTTTGATGGAGAGAATGAATGTGATCTGGTCATCTTGGTCATGGCAGAATGATGCATTATTGTGCACCAAGGAAATGGACCAGCACCAAACTTCACTTTGAATCTCTGGCTTGTCAGTACTGTACATTAGATTTACTTTTTCATGCCTGATGTGCTAAGTTATAGCTATAGTGTATTCCTACCTATTAGGAAAACATTTATTCACAAGTGTTATCTATTGCTCACCCTAGGCTAAGATTTTGAAGAAGTGGCACATGTTCTAACATGTTCTAGTTTCTCTTATTTGCAGGCACACAACGATGCAACTTCCTATAAGTACAAGGTTATCAAGTATTGGGATATAATTAGCACACTTTACTCAAGGGATCGAGCTACTGAGCGGGGGCTAGGACTGCAGCTGAAAGCCGTGCGGAAATGGCGGACGAGAACACTAACAATGACAACATCATTGATCAAGCTGTGTTCATATAATGAGCAGACAAGTGTATTTGTGGATACATTGATCTTTATTCATGTTGTAGTTGATTTTTATTTTGAAAATGTCATATTTTATTTACATTATGTAATTGAATTTTGAAGCCAAATGTGTTGTTGATTTCACAATTGGCTTAAAATGGCAGCCAAACAGAAGTTGTAAATCATTTCATTTCAGAATTCCAGGTGGCAGCCAAACATAAAAATTCATTAAGGAATTTAAATTCCATCCAAATGAAGTGACATGGGGATTTCATTTCATTTCAACCAAATGAAATGAATGCATAGGAGCCAAACGAGCCCTAATATATTTTCCTACACATGCATTGTAGAGTTCAGACCTTATGCAATGTTTCCTTCCAGTAGTGTTTGATTCATGGGATTGTAATGTGCAGGAATTATTCCAGTAGGTACACTAGTGTATTTTCATGGGAAATCTAGCTTCAGCACATAGCTCGTGGAAAACCCTACTGGACAAACAATGCAGACATGATTTCAGTGGGCAGCACAAGTAAATCCAACATGATTGGGCTCACCTTCAGCGCGGAGCAAGGTTGCGGAGATGCGGTCAACACCGACGGGCCGGCGTCGCGGTGGTGTGGCCGAAGTCGATGCGGACGTGCACGTCGTTACAGGAGGCGGATGCGTTGCGGAGATGCGTGGCGGCGTGGCTGTGGAGAAGCGCGGTGGCGGGGTTGCAGAAATACGGTCGTCGGTGGCTAGACGATCCCGACGGAGGCGATGCGGACGGCCACGGCGGTGCGGAGATGCGGCGGCGATGCGGAGATGCGGATGGAGAGGAGCAGTTTGGGGAAAGTACGAGAAGGGGCTAGGATATCTGCAGGGATAGATTATTTCCCCAATTAGATAAACTATTATTTGTACTAACATTGGTGCATGTTGGACCCACTTATACTAACATTGGTGCATGTGGGACCCACTTATCAATGTTTAAAATAGCGGGCTATTTGATTTAGCGGCGCCGATTTTAAAAGCTATCAAAAGCTATAGCGGAGCTATAGCGCGCTATGCCCATTTAGCGGGTTTGCTAAATAATGATTTTTAAAAAAGAGCAGTACATATTGGTATATATATCAATAATTTACAAATATTTGACAGTTTTACAGATTAATGCTCTGATCAACTCACTTATAACAGGTTTGACAGTGCATATTACATAGTAAAATTTGAAACAGAGCCACTTATACTAGCGTTGGTGCACGTGGGACCCAATGGCATCTGTGGTTCCTATTTGGCTGAGTTTGGGCAAAATTTGACCCTGATGACACATGTGGGTCCAGTTACACTAGCATCGGTGCATGCGAGTACCAATGGCATCTGTGGTTATAGTCTGAGTGAGTTTGGGCAAAAGTTTGACTGAAATTGTGCTTAAGTTGACCCTGATGACACACGTGGGTCCACATACACTAGCATTGGTGCATGTGGGCCCAATGGCATCTCTGGGTTCTATGTTGACTCATATCGCCGCAAAAGTTGACCCTGATGACACATGTGGGGCCACTTAGCTAACATTGGTGCATGTGGGACCCTATGGCATCTGTGGGTCCAGTTTGACTAAGATTGGGCTTAAGTTGACCCTGATGACACATGTAGGCCCACATAGCTAGCAGCGGTGCATGTGGGACCCTATGGCATCTAGGGGTCCAGTTTGACTAAGGTTGGGCTTAAGTTGACCCTGATGACACATGTGGGCCCACATAGCTAGCAGCGGTGCATGTGGGACCCTATGGCATCTGTGGGTCCAGTTTGACTAAGATTGGGCTATAAGTTAACCCGGATGACACACGTGGGCCCAGTTTGACTAAGATTGGGCTTAAGTTGACCCTGATGACACACGTGGGTCCACATACACTAGCATTGGTGCATGTGGGCCCAATGGCATCCGTGGGTTCTATATTGACTCATATCGCCCCAAAAGTTGACCCTGATGACACATGTGGGTCCACTTAGCTAACATTGGTGCATGTGGGACCCTATGGCATCTGTGGGTCCAGTTTGACTAAGATTGAGCTTAAGCTGACCCTGATGACACATGTGGGCCCACATAGCTAGCAGCGGTGCATGTGGGACCCTATGGCATATGTGGGTCCAATTTGACTAAGATTGGGCTTAATTTGACCCTGATGACACATGTTGGTCCACATAGCTAGCAGCGGTGCATGTGGGACCCTATGGCATCTGTGGGTCCAGTTTGACTAAGATTGGGCTTAAGTTGACCCTGATGACACATGTGGGCCCACATAGCTAGCAGCGGTGCATGTGGGACCCTATGGCATCTGTGGGTCCAGTTTGACTAAGATTGGGCTTAAGTTGACCCTGATGACACACGTGGGCCGAGTTTGACTAAGATTGGGCTTAAGTTGACCCTGATGACACACGTGGGTCCACATACACTAGCATTGGTGCATGTGAGCCCAATGGCATCTGTGGGTTCTATGTTGACTCATATCGCCGCAAAAGTTGACCCTGATGACACATGTGGGGCCACTTAGCTAACATTGGTGCATGTGGGACCCTATGGCATATGTGGGTCCAGTTTGACTAAGATTGGGCTTAAGCTGACCCTGATGACACATGTGGGCCCACATAGCTAGCAGCGGTGCATGTGGGACCCTATGGCATCTGTGGGTCCAATTTGACTAAGATTGGGCTTAAGTTGACCCCGATGACACATGTGGGCCCACTTACACTAGCAATGGTGCATGTGGGACCTAATGGCATATGTGGTTTCAGTTTGACTGAGATTGGGCAAAAGTTGATTCCGATGACAAATGTGGGTCCAATAACACTAGCTTAAAATAACTTTGAAACGCTTGCGTTTACAATTCTAGACTTTCATCAAGGCAAGTTTATATCTGTTGACAATCATATTCCTTTGAACTAGTATAGCCAGTGCACAAACACAACTGAACACACATATAACATTACATAGATATGTTTGCTAGCTCACGGTACTTTAAGAAACAAGCATACTAAAGTAGTTCAACTTAGAAAGTAAACAACAACAAAGTTCCATGATTTGTACTACATAAACAACATACAACATCACGAATATAACTGGCTATAGTCTAGTAACGTGCATTAATTCCAGCCGGTGGCGTTGGAGGCAGTGGGGTCGGTGGCTTTGTCGCCTCAGGAAGTGGTGGTGGTGTCACCCCAGCCAGCGGTGGTGGTGTTGCCCCAGCCAGTGGTGTCATTCTGCTCACCGTCCTGGTCATCTTCGCCTGCTTCCCGTTTGCATTTGGTGACATGCACCACCTCTCCATCCGCCTCTTCCACTCCCCAGACCGCCTGCTGCTCTTCCTAGATCGCCGTCGCCTGTTCCCTTTCAGCCTGCTGTGTTGCATCATCTTGCTCGTCATCTGCATCACTCTGGTCTGCAGCAGCTGCCGCCTCAGCCGCAACTTTTGTCGCCTCGGCCTTAGCTGTTGCCGCCTTTTCTGCTGCATTAATTGTAGCCTTGCGAGTCCCCCGGTCTAGCCCGTCCCTTGCGGTAATGAGCCTACGATACAACTCGTAGGCAACATACCCGTCTCTTGCTGCATACTCTAGGTTCATCGCGAAAAGTGGCTTGTTCTCCCATACTTCGTGGCCATCCTTCGGGAGTGCCTTGCAATTCCCGAGATCTCTGTCCATGATGATCACTGCTAGAGATAACATCCCGTCCCTGTCATACGGCTGATTCCAATGGAACCGTTCTTCGGTCTTAAACATGTCTTGGATGTCGATGTGGTACTGTTCTGGAATGGTGATATCCTCATGTGCAAGCTTCTCTTTATCACTCCTGATGTCCACGCTAGTGAAAGTGATCCCCTTTTCCTGAAGGAACTCTGCCAGTTTCGGACAAGACTCCCTTCTCCTGCAGTATAAATGAAAATTAAGACATGAAAATAATTTGGATGATGTACAATTATTTGATGATAATGTTAAACAAGGTAATTGCATAAACGTACCATTAGGCCATGTACAACACCCACAGATCATGCATAATACTTGAACTAACATGTCTAAGTATTTGAAATAAACGAGTGCAAGCAATGTATTTGCATTGGCTAATTATACATGATCTCAAATGGAAAATAAAAATATGCACATAACCAGTTTCGGACAAGGCTCCCTTCTCCTGCAGTATAGATGCAAACTATGACATGACAATAATTTGGATGGTGTACAATTATTTGATGACAATGTTGAACAAGGAAATTACGAAACCGTGCTATTAGGCCACGCACACCGCCCATAGATCATGCATAATACTTGATCTAACAAAATCTACAAGGACTTAAACCTATAGGAATTAAACAATGCACATAGGAAAAATTTCTAAGGACCAAAATTCATATGAGATTCCTTCGAATCAAACAAGCCCTGCATCAAAGGAGGCCTGATGTGAAAACGTTCATACAGGGTACAATCCTATGAATCAAACATGTGCTAATGGAAAAAACATAGGGATTGAATCCTGTACAAACCCATAGGAAATCCTTTGAATCAAAGGAGGCCTGAAATAGAAATTCCCATCCTTAGTACGTATATTACCTGCAGTAGTGGAACACGAGGACAGTCTCCTTCAGGGCGATCTAGACGACGGCAAGCTTTTGTGAGGAAGCTTCGTCCCGCCTATTCCTTGTGTACTCGAGGTCGAGTCCGAGGAAGTTGTAAGTCTCTTTCTCGAGCAATTGCTCGAACTTCTCCAGCATGTGATTCAAGTAGTCCACATCGTTGGTGTACACCACCTCCATAATCTTCGTGCCATAGGCACAGATGGGCTTGATGTCAACCGTGGTTTTCCCGTCATCGAGGATGTCTCCATAGGGATCCATGGATGCTGAGTTCCCCGTCGTGTGGAGGAGGAAGACGCAAGAGGAAGAAGAACAGACGAGAAGCGGACGCGTTGCGCTTATTGTGGTGTTACGGCAGCGGTGGAGTCGAGGCAGAGGGCCCGTACATCAATGTAGTCGACCCGTTACGGTGCGATGCGGTTAGTGAGGTGTAGTGCGGTCAGTTTTGTTACTGTGCGACGCGTTTAGGAGTGGTGCGATGCGGTTATTGCGGTGCAGTGGGGTAAGTTTTAATTTGTTATGGTGCGACGTGTTTAGGTGTGGTGCATGCGATGCGGTTATTGCGGTGCATCAGTGGGATCAGTTTTGTTACGATGCGATGCGTGTAGGTGTGGTGCGGTCCGGTCGTGGCTATAAACTTTCAACAATTGAACGCACGGGGCTTTCACCAATCCTCTGGTCGTGGCTGCAACTTAATTTCAAAAATTGAACCCATGGCTTTCCTACAACTTTCAACTCAAGTTTGACCTAAGCTTGTACAGTGCATAACTAATTCAAAATATCTCATAAAAATTGAAAACCTACACACTAATAAATTTTACGTGAACTAGTGACACGAATTTTTTTTAACTTGAAACATTTCATTCTCATCAAAATAACAATCCCGCATATGAGCTTCCACATAGAATGTACCATGACTCCCAGTTTCCACGTTTTGCCCGTTTGGTCCAACGTATCGTCCAGATTTGGCCTGTTTTGAGCGTAACCGACACACGCGAGACGCTAGTCGTGTTTTCCACGATGTCGAGCACCAAGTGGTTCCGCTACTATTGACCAAAATTTGACTTGAGGTAAAATTTGAGCAAACAATCATTTGACAATGAACAAAGTGGTCACATTCCAACTAAATGACCCCAAATACCATACCATGTTGGTGTGAAATACAAATTTTATTCAAATTTTTGAACTACCTTTACAAAATGTAGTTGAATTTCAATTATTAAAATGGAAAATGGTATTTGAAATCATAATTGGACCAAAAACCCAAAAGATGAAATGTGTGCTATGACAAGATACACCTACATGCCAAATCTTAGACCATTCTGAGAAAGTATGCCATGGAGTTGGGCATCTCCTAGGTAATTTGGGGTACTTACACATGAGACTCATACTTGAAACCAAGTGTGAGAGAGCAACCTCAACTTTCATTCAACAAACTCAATGTTTATTATTTTTTATGCAAAGTAGGGTACAATGTAAGACACATGGCCAATGTTTTACTTTTTTTGATTTTTTTTTGAATTTCTAGTGCCCTGCCAAAGTTTGGTCAAAATCACGTCGAACAAATATAATGCATTATGATGTGCAAGCTCTCTTTCAAAGTTCTACCAATGTACAAACCGCATGCTATACCTCCATTTTAACAACATATAAAAATATGGTATCAAAATTTGAAAGTTAACTGCTCAAAATTCAAATTTGATTTGGAGGTGATTTAGTATTTTCAAATTTCTACATGCACCAAGTTTTTAATCTGAAAAAACTCTACAAACAAATAATGTGGCCCCTACATTCCTTCAAACAATGGTGAAAACCTCATGGAATTCAGACAAACATAGCTCCTCAAATCCAAATATGAATTTTTCTAAAATTCATGTCAAAACCACCTATTTGATGTGTTTAACTGAATTTTTCAAATTTGTACATGTACCAAGTTTTGAATCTGAAAAAACTCTACAAATGAATAATGTGGCCCCCTACAATCCTTCAAACATTGGTAAAACTCTCATGCAATTCAGACAAACACAACTCGTCAAATCCAAATCTGAACTTTTATCAAAAAATTCTGAAAACTAGTCGGAATCTGCAAAATATTTAAAATGATTAAAAACAAGAGTAAAAAACCTAAGTACATAAAAATATTACATTTATTTTACATACAGTTATCGAATCTTTATTACAAGCTATATTACAACTTACAAGTAATACTGAAATAATAACAAAATGTTTAAAAAAAGGAACTCAGTCCAGCCAGGCATTCTGCCCGGACAAGCTACCTACGATCGAACTGGGCCTCTTTCAACCCATTATGTCCCCAATGCCGCAAGACATCAGGCGAGTCGGACAGCTGGGAGTTTAGTCCCACCTCGCCAACTGGAGAGGATTCCGACCAGCTTAAATAGCCGCGCGTTCGGCTGCTATCAACAGCCTCTCTGTTCTATCTTACTTGCTATCAGGAATTCTACTTTAGGCCGTTGGGCCTACTGGCAGGTCACGGGCCTGCATCGTGGCCATTCATTTGGTTTCTAGTCGTATGCAGGCCGTGATTTCCTTGAGAAATATCCTGCCAGTGGGTGGCCTTTTTTGCTTTATTTGATCTTTTTTTGTCCTATATTTTAACATAAATTCATACGTTTTTAATACAAATTTACATGGCATAGTGCATATACAGCACTATCTCTGCACTTAAATGGCCCAAACCATTTCAAATTTTGAAACACTACTACAATTTGCTACACCTATCAAAACCTTCCAATTTAGAATTGACGCAATGAAATACATTTTTCTAACTGGTAGCACAACTATCATGGCACAACACAGATACATATACAAGAAACAAGCAATTAAGAGCATGTAACCATAACCTTAGTAGCAGCATAATAACATAGTAGTCTTACGGGAACTTCACCCTACCATCACAAGGTTACCACTTATAACCACAGTACCAAAAGAACATAGTTCTCAACCAGTTCTACCTAGTTAACCAGTTCGACATATTAACCATATATACATAAACATCATCGCTATACTGATGATGTGACCATACATACTAGCAGCTGATATCAATATTCACTCCTCTTCAGTCTCGGAGTCGCTGAACACAAACTCATCTGGCTGGAGGACCCTGAGTAGAGCTTCGTGCCTGCCACGATCACGCAGGTCACCCTCAAAGTAGTCCTCACCCAGACGTCCATGAGTGGCTACCTCTCGGACATGCTGCACAAGCCCCACCCTCAATCCCCCATGTGGCTTGACGTGGTGGAATGGGCACCTGTAGAACTCAGTGCTGAATGGCAGGGTAAGCAGAGAATCCCCTTGCGCCTGAGCTTCTTTCTTCTCTTTCCTCACAAAGGACTTGTATGTCCATTGCTCTCCACTTCAACATCTGAACTAGAGAAGTACTGCACAATAAATAAAACAATAACAACAGTTTATGTACTTCCAACTAACTTATTTTTAAAAGACCTACTACTTTTGCCTCGCATTGTCCACATTGCCCACTATAGCTTGCTTGGAATAACATACATCCTCATTCAGGCCACGGGAGGAGAGTACATCATAGGCATCACCTGGGGTTGGTTCCTGCCAGGCAATTAAGATAAATGAACACTAGCATTTAAGGTAATTACTAAAAGCATTCAATATTAATAAATGAAAAACACTAGCAAAAATTATAGCACAATAATTCGACTTCACAAATCTGATCATAAAAACAACATTGATTCAAGAAACAAATCATTAAACTACATCAATGCTTTTTATACTACATTCCATTAAATTACAATGATTATTTGGAGGTTGGAATTGAAGTAAAAAACTAGACTATACATTCAAACAAAAAAATATCAAGATCAATCAGTTAGTATCAGGTTGCATGAAGCTCCAGCAAGTCAAAATAGAGTAGTACAAAGTCTGTAAACTAATTAGTCTACACAAATCTGTTCATACAAGCATAAGCATCTAAAGAAATGTGTCTTAAAATCAATTGGTACAGTAAAGGAAAACAAAAGTAAGTACACAGATCACTGCTTTGCACACTATTATGAGGGCACACTACAATCAATTAATAACTACATGCACATATGGTTATAACCACATTGTTCAGATCTAGTGCTAGAAGTTAATAAAATTATATAAGTAATTTTAACACATTTCCCGTAAAAGCAATTAAAGCAAAAAAAAAAGGAAACTACAAAAGTATACCGAGCTAGATAACCACATTATATCACAGCAGCTAATTCAGACTAGTTGAATAGTTGTAGCCAGCTAACCACATTATACCACATGTACCAAAAAAACAAGCCATACTGTTAACTAGTTGAAAACTAACTAACCACATTATATCACAACAGCTCAAATGAGAATCATGTAAACCATGTTCCTTCAACATAATACGAATTAACTACAAATAAACATCTTCCTACTAATTGGAAAAACTTCACCAATGGACTATCAGATTGGTCATCTATACAAAATTACACAAACGAATCTACAGACAGAACCAGCCTTCCATCCAATAAATCCCTAAGGCCACGGTCGTTTTACTTTGGATTGTCCTGGTTGACATGGATTGATGTGGTTTAAATCCTATCTAAGTCAAAATATACTCTAATCCAATCTAATCCAGTCCAATCTAACGTAGAGGTGGGTTAACCGAACATAGCCCAAAGGATATGAATCCCTAACACTGAAAGAGCTGAATCTACAAAACA